>VXBO01005303.1:153491-168112 GCA_013400135.1 Rhinoptilus africanus
CAGGGAGGATCAGAGTCTGTCTTCTGACCCCTCCTGCCTGTGGTCATGGCTGTGGCTCATGTTTCTCTTTGAATTTGCAAAGGTCTTGATGTCAGTAACTGATGCCTGAAGTCTTAATTGAAAAGATTGATTTTGCTAATGATAGCCTGGCATCCGACAGCTTCCATAGAAATCAATAGGAGTTCAGTGACTCACAGTTTTAAAAATCATGACACTCATTTAAAGGCTTAATAGAGATTGAAGGGCTTGACTTTACAGCCCCTTGCATCTATTTCAGGCTCGTGCCCCTCACCATACATTAAGCCCTGTGCAATAGTGATGGGTGTGATACGCCCTACCAGGCAAACCAAGTCTTGGAGCAGAAAAACTCAACTCCTCACTGAGATTTTACAAGTAAAAAAGCTCAAGTGGAAAGTTTACACTTTCATCTTTCTTGGTATCCAGCTTGTGTTTTAGTGAACTCTCGGTTCCCGTGGAGTTGTAAACATCATAAGCCTCATTTATCTTTATAGATAATGTATTCTTCAGTCTGGCTGACAAACCATAATGAGAGCCGATAGCTGGAAGCAGAAGTTACTATTTGGCAAAATAAGGCAGTTGTGTTGTTAGCAGCAAAGAGGAGGAATCATGGGAAGAGCTTCCTGGGTTTATGTATTGCTAGAAACTTGGACAGGATGATCATCTAAATAATGTCACTCAATGCAGACAGCAGTGTTTTCTGGAAGTAGGTGACATCTCTCAGCCTGCCATTAGCCGAACAGCAGCTACCTGGCACCCTTCAGAGATTTTTTTCCCTGGGTTGTCACCCCCAAAGCATCCTGTCTCATCGTGGTGCAGAGCATACGCTCCTCTCTCCAAGCCCTCAGCAAGTTCTGCTGGGCTTTGCCTTTAGGGCCCCAAGGTGGTACTCTTGTTCCCCAACGTGACAGTTGACTTTCTCTCCTGAGTTTTGTTTTATGATCACTGGTGGGATGACAATTAGAAGGCAGGAGTCCTCTGAGCTGCTTTGGACATTGACCGTAAGTGGAGATGGCCTTCACTGTCTTGGCTGGAGATCTGAAGAGGGACGGGTAGGTGACTCGTCCTCGTGGAGGCAGAGCACTGTGTAGGACTGGTACCTGCCTCTGTGGCTGATGTGTATTGACTGACTGAGGTCACAGTTATTAGTCAGACAGGGGCTTAGCAGGACGGTTTGCTGCCTGTAGTACCTCCGTCTTTGGAGATTTTCAGAATTCATATGGACAAGGCACTGAGAAACCTCGTCTTATTTAGAAGATGATCCTGCATTCACCAGAAATTTGGGCTACAGACCTGCAGAGGCCCCTTCCAGCCTAAATTTGCCTGTGATTCTGTGATGACAGAAGTGAAAACCTGGTTATATTAGGAACCAAAGTTCTAAGGGGTTAAACCAAGGAAACCCATAGCTAAGGTCCAACTGGAAAGTCTACCTTTGTCCCTGTCTCCCATGCTTCTATCCCAATGCTCCCAATGGATGAATGGTGAGAATCCATAACTTTCTNGCCCCTTTGGTCAGTCTTGGGTCACCTGTCCTGTCTGCTCCTCTGTGCAGGTGGGACCCCTCTAGGCTTTTCCACTTCCAACCCTCCAATGGGGCAAATAATGATGTTACCTGACTTTGGACGTTCTAGCAATAAGTATAAGCAAGAGTGTCTCCGCATACCATCCCTTGATATTAACTATAAAGTTCAGGCCTTATCTGCTAGAAGCGGATACTGTCTGAAAAATATGCCCTTAATTTCAGAGAGTGCTGTTAGTGAGAAGAGACTTNTCCCAATGGATGAATGGTGAGAATCCATAACTTTCTGCTGCAGCACACTTATCTGCTTTATAGGTCCATCCACTTGCCGTGATTTAGGCTGCGCTGGCCAAACAAATGACAGATGCTCTCTTTNTAAACCAAGACAGAACTGGATGGAGGCAAAAGGATGTCCTTGAGTATATTGTGGTCATCCTTGAGGTTTCAAAAAACATTTCAGTAAAGATCATTTTGCTGTTAGCTTGGGTAATCTCTTACTGTTGAGGTTGGTTTTCATGGCCAGGCCTTTGTGGGCCCTTAGTGGAACAGGACTTCTTAAGCTTTAACTGAGAGTAGATTGGTTTGATGTGTAAAGAGAGAACTAAAGCGACAATTTCTCTACCTTCTCTTTCTTTCAGTTTTGAGAAACCAGTGAAACCAGTCATTATCTTGCATATGGTTTTGTGTATTTCAGAAGATTTGTCCAGTGTCTCACCTATTCTTCCTTTCCTGACATCATGACTTGCAACATGAACTTTTCTGTGGCTTCATCACAGTTTGTGTCTTACATGTAAAAAAAATATAGCAGTGTTTATACTCGTGTTTCTGCCTGTCTTGCAATTAAGCTCAGTTGTGGGGGTTTGGAAGATGAATGGCACAGACAGCAGATGTGGCCCTAGAAGGGTTTCACACACCTTTTGCTATGGTGGGGTTCTGCTGCCACTGGTGCCACTGGCCACCAGCAGTCCAGGCAAGTGATTGTGTGGGGTCTTAGCCCGTAAGTCTGGAAATTTGCAAGTGTATTGGAGTCCTGCAGAAAGGCAAGTCTTCCCCAGGAAGTTCAGATCTTTATTTTGAGCTCTTTCTAGAAACCTTTACCTTTCTTTACTTCTATATCTCACTGTGTCACTGTCTGCTGTCCTTCCAGTGCCTGGAGTTCCCTGGCATCGTGGGGCGCCCGGCGTGTCATGCAGGGCAGTGGCAGCGCTCACCTGCAATCCCCCAACCTGCTTGGGGACCCCTCGGTGTGAGTGTTCCCTCTTGCCGTCATCTCTGGCTGAGCAAGAGCTGGGAGCACGGTGCTGACCCTCCTCTGGCTCTAAGCAATCTGCAGAAGTTTCCTGAAGCCTGAAGACTTTTTCTGGTACTGAAAAGCCCTGGATGCAGATGTAATTTCATGAATGCATATAAGATATCCAGAGAAAACTGCATATTCAGCCAGGTGCAGTGTGGCCCAGTGTGTCCTGCCCAGTGCTTTTCTTTTCACTCTTCTTTACACAGACAGTCTTTGTTTTTGCTGTCTAAGGCATGGAAATCGCGTCTCAAGCTGCCCAGCCTGCATTATGTCAGGAGTTCAAATGCTGCTTTAATTCACAGCCAAACTTCAAGAGATGTGCTACCTTTCTTTTTTTTTTTTCTTCTTCTTTTTTTTTTCCCTTTCCAGTGGCACTATGAAAAGATCAAATACTGTCTGGGTACATCTACAGTGCAGCAGTGTCTTATATGCCTCATGAAATGCTAGCTTTCTGCAGCTCACTGAGGACCTGGTAGGGCAGAAGAGAAGGCAGAGAGGGACGACTGTTTAGATTGGAAAAGGTGTGCCTGAAAAGGGATATGACATATAGCCTTTGACATATGGTGGGATGATGGGATGGAGAGTTCAGATAGGGAGTGATTGTTCCTCTGTTTATCACTACCCAGGAACTACAGGATACAGATAAACAGTGGAACTCATTGACACAGGATGTTGGGGATGTGGTTCAAGAAAAGCCATTAGATGAATCTGCAGGCGGAAAATCCATTAGGGCTGGCTAAACAGACAGATAAGCCTTTGGCTCAAAAAGTCCCCAAGGCACAGATGCCCAGAGCTGACTCAAAGGCAGAGAAAAGATCAGCTTGTCAGCGTGGATATCAGCTCTGCTGGAGAAATAGGCTGGTGTGGAAAGCAGCAGTGGTAGAGGGAGAGAGAGTGAGGCTGTAGCAGGGAGCTCAGCTGGGAGGTGGAGGTTCTGCCAGGGGTTGGAGAGAGGGGTGGTGCAGAGGGGCAAAGCTGGAAGATGATCAAAACTTGTTTTGGAGGAGATATGCAAAGAGGCTGGCAGGAACGAAGTATGTAAGAAATAAAGTACTATGTGAGAGGAGAGGCTGATCTTCACTGCTGATAGATAGGAGGTGCGAAGAGGGGGCCTGGTCACAGAGGAGAGCAGTGATGCTGAATGAAACGATCAGAGGTAGAAGAACAGCCAAAACCACGGTAAAAGAGTAATACTTGGAGGAGAGGAGGTAAAAAAAAATCATTTATCTGAAGACAGGCAGGGCTGAAGGTCAAACAGAGAGGGATGTCTATGGAAAAGCATCTGTGCAGTGACTGACCTCGCCTCTCTGTTAACTATAGCCACATCTACGGTGCAGGAGTAGTAGGCCTGTGGAGCGAAAGAGGTGGTACCAGGACTTCATATCCACAGGCATTCTGCGTGTTTTAATTTGACCCTGCTGGTCCCATTAGCAGATGGAGTGCACTGGGTTCTGACCCTGGAATGATTTTAGTTTCACCTGGAGGGAATCCTGCCTTTGCAATGCAATGCAAACTGGAGTGCAGTAAATGGCAGCAATAAGGAGATTTGCTTCGAAAGCACGCTCCCAGTCTGAACCAAATGCTAATTCTGCACTTGCACTGATGGATTTGGTTCAGAGTGATGCCGCTGGTTTCCCAGAGACTGCACATTTGCCCAGCCCAGCGAGAGAATGAATGGCCACAGAATCTCATTTCCCTGGCAGGCAAAGCATGGGTCGTCCTCCCACTTTGTCAGCATCAATCAAAGCCAGACTAAGAACCAAAAAGAGCAAAACCGAACCTGCCATCTCTGCTCTAAATGGGGAATCGATACTAAAACTGGTGATGCAGCAGAAGGAAGTGTTGGCTGTTGTGTCCGTTACACACTCCCTGGCTGGCTTGTCATGCGTTAAGCGAATGGGGGCTGCTGTGAGAGAGCTCAAAACTGCATTAGGAGTTTTCTGGAGAACAGAGAGATGTCAGTTCTGATTTAATCAGCCAGTCAAAGAGAAAAGCCTCAACTGCAATCTTAAAGCAATTCCACAGGTGCTGCATGGATGTGGGAGAGCTCCCCAACACTTCTCATTTCTGGGCCCTACGTGTTTTTTGTGTGCAGATGATGCTGCAAGGGAGGTGGAAGAACTCTGCAGCTATGGGCTTCAGAGAGGTGCTGCCCACCACCTTTCAAAGAACAAGGTCCTGCTGTCATTGCTCTCAGAAGGACAGGGTTTGTTGGCCTTTGCTTCTGCCTCACGACAGGGAAACCCACAGCTGGTTCTTCTCTAGTCCATGGTAATAGGTGCCCGTGTTTTTGCTGCCAAAACCATTTACTATCAGCAGGATGCAACTCCTGGAAGGGCAGTTACAGAGCCAGACTCTACTTGGCAGTGACAAATAGTGTAACAAGGAGAAAAGGACACAAGCTGCGGCTGGAGGGAAGTAGGTCAGACGTGAGAGAAAGCTGCATCCCCAGAAAGGCGGTGCAGCCCTGGGACCAGGCAGGTGGAAGCCTTCGTCCTTGGGATTTTTGAAGGCTCCACATTTGCTCTGATTTTGAGCTATGGGCAGGTTCACTGTGAGGATGGATGGGAGACCACCAGATGTGAGGTCCCCTAGACTGCATCCTTGCATCGGTGCTTGTGCTTTCCTGCCTAGACAGTCAGAGCCTGGTTAGCACCCCAGCTCTCAAGCAGTTTCCATTTTCACTTGGTTGATTAGACTCTCAGTTTTCCCAGGTAGCTTTGGAGATGATTAGATATCAGGAAACATTTTTACACTGAAAGGGTTATTAAACATTGGCACAGGCTGCCCAGGGAGGTGGTGGATTCCCCATCCCTGGAGGTGTTTAAGAAAAGGGTAGATGTGGTACTGAGGGACATGGTTTAGAAGGGGTTTTTGTCAGGGTAGGTTAATGGTTGGACTTGATGATCTTAAAGGTCCCTTCCAACCTCAGCAATTCTATGATTCTGTGATTCTATGAGATCCTAAGGCCAGGCTTGGTGTTGCTGGCTAGAATGTCATCTAGTATTCTAGCCTGTGGTCTGGTTAGTGCGCAGACCTTCAGTCACGGTGCAATGTGGTTACATTAGGTCACGTTAGATGTGAGGGCAGCATCTTCGGACATTCAAGTGAAGCGTGTAGCCTCCAAACCTTCACAGAACTCAGGAGAAACACATGCACTTGCTGTATTTCCACTGCCTCACCATCCTGCTGGTCACTTCATATTTCCTAATGCATCTGTGTCCCGTTGGCAGCTAGGCAGAGGAGGTTTCGGAAGAACTGTGGATAGACCAGTGGACCCCACTTGGACTCCTGGGGACAACTAACCAAGGTCTTGGGATTCCCTGAGGGTGGCCAAACCCCCAAAACCAGTGACGTTCAGCTTTGCTGCAGGGGAGGCCTTCTGTACAGTAGCGTTTAGCCGAGATACCCCACCTGCCAGATGTCTGCAGGCATGCTTAGACCTCACGATAAAGAGCAGTGGGACCAAGCATCCCTAGCTCCCCAAACGACATGTCAGGCTACTGACACACAGCTGCATCTTTTTGATGGGTAGCTAAACTTGGGTTCCTGAAACTCAGAAGCTGGTTTGGGCTTGAATAGCAGGAAACTTGTAGCTGTGAAATAGGAGACTGAAGCATGTTGTTCTGGTTTCAGGAGAAACTGCTGAGCTCGCAGAGGGTCAGGTGATGAGTTTTTCAAGGCTGCCTTTCTGACAAGAAGTGTGGCAACGTCTCTTAAAGTTTGTGCATTTCACCATTTCCTTTTTATAATGAGTTTTTGCGGGGTAGGGGAGTGGAGGAGGCTTCCAGTTTTTATTGTTCTTTGAACCGGGATTGTTGTATTTGCTTTTCTTTCGTAACAGAGCAGGATCTTGCCAGGGTAGAAAAGCTCTGTAAGGTGGAATTTGCCCTCTCATTGAATTCAGAAGCACATTAGTACTCACAAGGAAGTTGATAAGCAATAATATTTTCTTTGCTGCCCAGGTAACCAGCAGAGTGAAAGAGGGTATTGTCTCTGGAGAATGAAGGCAAGTCAGCTTTATCTTTCTGCCGGAGTACACAAGCTATCTTGGAAAGCTGGAGGTAAACCAGGAGAAGGAGGGGCTCGCTTTCCAGAGAGGCTGAGGTGGCCCCATCCTCTGCCTCAGTCATACTGCCTCCTGCCCTTCCTGGGAGCTCTGATAACCCTAATGAAACCGAGTTAAGTTTCAGGATCATTTTGGGGTTTGCCAGCCTTTCACATTCCCCCAGCCCACTACTGTGTTTCTTAAAGGCCACGTTGACTGAAGCTATTTGTGTCCTCAGCACATCATCTTTCTGTCTTTCTGTCAGAGCCTGCAGAGTAGGGGCAGCAGATGAAGCAGACAGGGAACACGTGGTGAAGGGGGAGGCTGAACTGCCAGAAAATGGTGTTGCCACCAAGTGTGGGCTCATCCCTGGAGGATTCCCCCGTCCCTCCTGGGACACACAAACTGACTTTGTGTTGACCCAAGTTTCTTCACAGCCATTGGAGGGTGGGCTGTGCTCTTCAGCTTGATTTCTAGGTGGCGTTGTCTTAAATATATTTATGAAGGAACTGCTCCTGCAGCCTGGGGGAACTCATGTGCAGCGAGGTGGTGTTTCACGCCATGGGCCTGAGTGAGAGGTGTGAACCTTCAGGAATGGAGCTCCAGGTGCTGCTGGCAGCAGAGTGACAGGGATGGTGCCACAGGTGCCTCTGGCTCCCTCGCTCCAGGGTGAATCACTTTGCTTGCTTATGGGAAGAGCGAGGCTTGTCTGGCCATTGCAGGGAAGTCCAAGGTCTGGCACTTCCCAGCCCCTGGGCTTCCTATGCAACCTGGAGGCTCACAGCCTGCTTTATGCCTCTCATGAGGGGAAAAACAGCCCCTCGTGAACTTCAGTAAAGATAAATGTTAACTTCTGCCCCTGATTTGCAGCAGCTCCCTACAATGCTGCAGGCCAGGTCCGGCTGGCAGAGAGCAGCTCTTCAGTGAAGGCCACGAGGGTCCTAGTGGGCAGCAAGTCCGTCCAAAGTCATCTGGGCAACTTTGCAAGCCCTTCAGGCCAACCGCAGCCCGGGCTTCTTCACAAGACTGTAGGCAACCAGGTTTCCCAAGGAGGCTGTGGGACCTCCATCCTCTCTGGTCTTGCAAACTCATCTGGACGGTCTGAGCAACGTCTGCCTTTGTAGTGAGCTTTGCTGGGGGCTGAGGATAGGGCTTGGGGGCTCCAGAAGTGCTTTCTGGCCTAGTTTCTTCCTGTCATTCTGTATGCTTTGTTGTAATTTCTTTTTGCTTCTCCCACTCGTCCCCGGGGAGGCTCAAGAACACAGTCAGCGTCAGGCTTGGAAGTTGGGTTGGACTTAGAAGTTGGAACCCCGGCAAAAAACTAAAGAGCAGGGGACAATTCAGCTAGTACTTCATGACACGGCTTCACTTTGCAATGTTCTGGGGAATCCCACCCTAAAGACAGTCTTGGGCTCCTTGTCGGGTCAGGTGATAGGAGAGTCTGAGCCTCTCCTATGGTCTCCGCCACCTTTTATCTTTGCTTTCCTCCCTGCTCCTGGCTGTTGCTGCTGGCTGTGCTGGGATGATCCAGTTAAAAATAACCCACCTGAGCTATTTTTGTGAAGGCACATATGTTCCTTCGTCCGTCTCCCTGCTGTGCCAGCGTGACAGAAGAGCACAGCCATGGAGTAAC
This sequence comes from Rhinoptilus africanus, assembly GCA_013400135.1. Classification (NCBI taxonomy): domain Eukaryota; kingdom Metazoa; phylum Chordata; class Aves; order Charadriiformes; family Glareolidae; genus Rhinoptilus; species Rhinoptilus africanus. The sequence continues at coordinate 162,004 of VXBO01005303.1, forward strand.
ACCAGGTGGGGGGGATGTGGCAGTGCTGTGAGCAGGGGTCACTGCCAGGGAGGTTTTGAGCTGGACCCCTCTGGGCATTGCTGCCTGCCTTGAGGAGTGCGCTGTGCTGTCAGCTTTGACCAAAGACAAACGCAGTCAGAAAGCTTATCCAGGATGGCCACTGGATTTTTGCTGTCTCAACCTTACCTTGTGGAGAGTGGTCTTGCTTCGCTCCCAGCAGCCCTAGCCTGCCCCTCGACATAGGTGCTTAAAATTATTTTGAGGTTCACAGCACTTGGCGTATCTACCAACATGAACAGAATTTGCGAAATGCGCATTTTGCCATGTTTGGGGCTTTGGTATGTCCTTGGCCCTTGGTGGGCTGCTTTGGGGTCCCTCCCTGAAGAGATCCTCTGAGATGATGCGGTAGCATCTGGTGACGATGCTTGTGGGGTGCAGAGCTGCAGTGGGCTGGTGGGGTCTTGCTGCGCATTACAGGCCAGGTGTCGGCACAATGTTTGCATTCCCCGGCCTAAGCAGATATTTTGGGGGAGGCAAAAATGCTGGAACTCCCTTCTGCTTGTGGTCCAAGCCGATGATGCCTGTGTCAGTGGAGGAGCCACTGTCTCACCCCTGCTGGGGCTGTGCCCACCTAGTACCCTTTGCGTAAGCTGTGAGTACTGCTAGCGTGAGGGAAGGTCTGACAAACCCCCTCCCAGGGACACAGCCGCTGTCCTGGCCAGTGTGCACCGAAAACAAGGGGCAAGAGGGGCTGCTGTGCCTGCTCAGAGAAAAGGTTTGGAACCTTGCTGTTTTGTGAGATGAGGAAATCAACTCATTTCCATCTTGAGTGACTCTTTCACTCCCTGCATCATGTCCTCTGTATTTATGCAATGTTTACTCTACAGGCAGAGGTGTTCGCAACCAGCTTTCCAGGGTTTAAGTATCTTTGCCACGCGGGAGAGATGCAAATATTTTGGAGTGTTATTTAGAGTTGGATTTTCTGATGAAAGATAACACATCTCCAGAATATGGTCTCCTTTGAGATCGTGCTTGCTGCTGTCATTTTGTCCCGCCCTAGCTCTGCAGATGCTGATCCATCTGCACCAGCAGCGCGTCCTCCCTCAGGCTGTGGTGAAATGGGGTGACAGAGGCAGCTCTCATGTCTCCTATCTGGCTGCCAAGGAGAAACGGCCTTCACACTTCTGCAGAGGACTGATGTTAAAACTGGGGCTGGGGATGGACATGGCCAAAGCGCTGCTTTCCGTCACCTGCTTTGCCTCTGAAAATACAGAGATTTGCGCATATTACTGAGGCTTGGTTTGGTGAAGGCTCTTTGCCCTCACCCCCCCACACTGGGGAAGGGTTTGATGATGGGGCTGCTTTACAGTGCAGGAGAGGGACCTGCTGCTGTTGGTGGGGCTATCGTGTCCCTTTGGGGAAGGGGAGGGCGCCTGGGCAGGTTGCAGGCTGTGAGCTGCTGCTTTTGGGGGGGTGGCACGTGTCTGCTAATGAAAGCGTGCTGAAACCTTAGTCTGAGCTCCCTTAATCTGAATCCTGTAACAGTGGGTGTGGATCCTGTAGGAACAAAAGACAAAGAAAGGCAATTGATAAAATCAAGGCCCATCACAGGATGGCTGATTTAAAAGGCTGGTTCCCAGCTGGCCTGTTTAAAAGGCTTCCAGTTCTGGTAGCAGATAGGGTTGTTTTTCCAAGGATGTGCGTCTGAGCAGCTGTAAAAAGGTCCTGCTGCCTGATAGAAAGGCGTGCTGAAAGGTTTTTATTTGCTACTGTGGATTGATCGGAGTACAGATGCTCTGGAAGACGCGCTGCATTATTCATGTGGTAGGTACCTTTGCTAAAAGCTAATGCACAGCCTGGAGGCTGTGAAAAGTGGTACAGTCCTTTGTGTGGTTTTGTTGATTCACTGGAAAGCCTGGACTGCTCTTAACGTTTTTTTTTTCTCTGAATACCCAGATTGATAAAGCAAATCGAGGAATGTGAGATCACTCAGCTAATGGCTCTCCACCTCCTTTGTTGTTTACAAACTATTCCCAGACTTTTTTTTTTTTCCTTTTTTTCTTTCTTTAAATGCATTGTTCAGACAAAACTGCTTGCTAGGCTGGTCTGTTTGTGAGACTTCACCGGTAACACATTTTTCTTGTGGCACCAACTTCACCTGCCTCCCTGGCGGGACTCAAGTGCCTGGGATGCAGTATGCATGCCAACACGCGGCGTGAAAACCCAGCGTCTGCAGTATGGCAGTGCCCCATGCTGGATTCTCCATTAATGCGTATTTAGTATCCTTACCTGTGGAGCTTCCCGCTGTTGAATGTAGATGCTGGGACACCACCAGCTGCGGGGCTGTGGGAGACAGCTCCTGCCTTTCTGCGTGCTGGACCTCATGCAGGGCTCAGGGTGCCATGCCCTGGAGACGGGGTCCTCTGCGTGTGGGAAGAGGCACAACTGCAGCCATGAGTGCTTGTGTCTGGACTGCCTGAGCCCCCAGAGATCCCCTTCCGAGCTGCTGGCAGCCGTTAGCATGCGCTTCTTGCTGAAACAGCTTTAAATTATACTGCAGACCCCGCAGCCAAAGAGTGCTTTTCCTGCTTGCACCGCATCTGGTGGGGAGGAGACCTTGCGGGACTCAGCAAGGCAGACGTTGTTTCCCAGTTGTGGCCCACTGACCATAGCTGCCCAATGCATAAAAAGCCAACCTGCGAACCTGTCTTTTTCTGTAGCTCCCTTCGCTGTCTTTTAGCAACTGGCTGTCGAGTGACATGGTCAAGGCCACGATCCAGCGGTTAGGTTGTCCATCTGGGGACTCCGAACTGGCAAACCTCGCCTCCAAGGCAACATCCTTGTAGGCAGGATTTTGCTTCTAATCTACGCCTGTGGAAGAGACAACTGCCTCTGTTTGCCCTGTGTTAGGTGGAACCAAGATGAGAACTGAGAGGTGAAAACCACCATATCTGTACCATTTATTGCTCTCGTAATAATAAATCCATAGCCTCTGAACTTGTAGTATTATTTAAGATGACATGTACCTATGGTATTTAAAGCTCTGGGTTGCTGCATAATCATGTTGTCTGATCGACTTTGGATCCAAAGGAATTTATTACTGGTAATTTCTCCTTGATAGTGTTATTACACAGAAGTGGAATTTGGACGGCAAGGTGCGTCTGGGGGTGCATGACCTGTTCTCTTGCAGATGTGCCTTGGAGGGCACCCACGGCTTGGAGGGGAGCCCAGATTAAGCTCTGAGGCTCACAGACCATTTGGTGTGACAGGTTTGAGAGAAGCTGGACTGGAAATGGAATGGTTGGTGCTTATGAGGCACCTGACCCAGCAGGCTGATGGCAGGTAACGAAGTTCTGAGGGCTCCGATTTTGTCTTGAAGCAATAGCTCAACACAACTGTGATAAAACATCTGTAAAAGACAGGAGACTCTTTCATATGTGCGTGTCTTACAAATTGTAGATAACAGTGACATTCCTCTTTGCCTTCAGGGTTGCCTTTTTGAGGATGAGCTCGTCTCACGTTTTGGAGTGATGGGAGCGTGTGGGTGGATTTTTTTTTAAAAAAAGTGCAGGCTCAAAAATGTAAACCCAAGAGCCTAAAATTAGTGAAGAGTGTTGCATGAATGAGGATTGGAGCCAGCATGCTGGCCTGTGACATGGCTGTGGCAAATCCAGGCACCGGGGCCAGTGAAATGCAGACCAGCAGGGCCGTATGGCATAGCTGGTGCGTGCACATGCCCCTGCTCTGAGCACGCTGCAGGGTGCCGGGAAACGGCAGGCAAAGGGCAACAGTCAGACACGCTGGGCCTAAGAGGGGGAAGATAGGTTACTTGCAAAAGCGATCAAATTTGCCAGGTATGCATAAGTTTTACAAAGAAAGTGTTCTCCGGGAACAATCCCCCGGCCCTTTCCTGTGCAGGAAAAGACAACTTCTTTTTGAAATTAAAGAGCTGGGAAAAAAAAAGGAAGAAGAAAAGAAAATGGAATTGAGAGCATTATCTGCTGAGCTGTGAATTGTGAGCTGGGATCGCCCTTTGTATTTCTAGAGCTGATGCAAAGCACAGACACCTTTACTTACCCTGTTACTGCCACTAGTCTTTCCAGACCTTTCATGTGAGAATACTTTTTCAGTAGAAGCTAAAGCCTGTAATTATATTAATACAATCACACCAGTGTTGCTGGTGCACCTTGGCATGCAGAAACTAATCCAAAAGGCTTCTGCTTACAGGGGGAAAAGGTGAAGATGCTCTTCATCCTCCTCTTGCCTATAGATAGGATGTCTGCACAGGGGCATTTATCGGTGTGCTGAGCCGAACCCAGTGCCGTCAGGGGTGTGGGACAGCCTGTCCCGCAGAGAGCCACCAGGATGCACAGCGCTGTGGGCCTGACCTTCCTCAACAGGAGGAGCAAGACTTTGCGGTGGAGCCTGAGAAAGTCTGCTGGGACAGGAGGTGTCCTGGCTCACAGATTTTGAATTTAGGCTCCTGGGTGTCGCTCCACATCTCCAGTCACAGGCGAGACAGGAACTCTCCTCCTGCTGCTCATCAGAGTTTCTGTGAGTGACCTGCTGACGATACAGATGTTTTGTGTGCTGGGCCTGGAGCTCAGTCTTGTCTATTGGAAAAACCTGTTTTTGTTCAGAAGAACAAAAGCTTGGAGATCCTGAAGAACTTGCATCCCTGGTAGGCTGTTATAGAATAGCAAGCAGTTTTCTGTCCCACATGCAATCCAATCCCCGGTCCACAGTGACCCAGCAGGGTCCTGGCTGGCAGGGCTCACAGCTTCCAACCATGTTAGCTTCTTGGAGGGATAAATGCAGAGCCATTCCCAAACCTGATTAAATTCCTCTGCAACAGCAAGAAGGGATGAATGGTAATGTGGGCTACAGTGGGGCAGGTGAGGTTAGGCAGCGCCCATGGCAGACGTGTGGGGACCCCAGTCAGTGTGGGCTGCAGGACACATGAAGAACTGTGCGAAATTATCTCAGAGCAATTAGCAGGTTGTCTTTGAGGACTCTGCAGAGGGTGGAGGAGATTCCTGAGCTCTAGAGGGAGGGAAGCCTGAGCCTCTCCATGAGGAGAATATTACAACAACAAGAGTGCAACACTTGGAAGAAATAATGAGAAGAAAGAGGCAAAAATGAAGAGTGAGAAAACAAATCATGTCAACGCACTCTAATTTCCTCTTGCAAAGGGTGGTGAGCCCGGTGGATGTGGAGAAGCAGGAGATGTCATGTATCTTTACTTTAGGAAAATGTTCAGTGCTGTCCCACACACTTAGGATAAGGGAATATGCACTATGTGCACTTGTTCAGGGTATATAGACTATACAGGAGAGATTAATTATCAGAATATGAGGATTTATTGAGGAAAGTTTTGCAAGGCTCTTTCTGCTGTCTGATGCAGCTTGGTATTTTTGTTAGTAATTAGGACAAAGGAATAACTAATAAACAGGAAACTAGGAGGAGCAGGAAGCCTGCAGAAGGACAGGGCTCTGTTTTGAAATTGCCTTGATGATCCAAAGAAATGGCATGGGAAAATCAGTAGTGAGAGGTTCAGGTCTTCAGATGATGGAGTACCATCAGTTCAGTTCTGCAGCGTCCAGGGTCTGTAGTTCATTCCAGGCTGAGCAGGACCCAGTGACATGGTGAAGCAAGGAAATGACGAATACGAAAAGGAGAGTATCTGGTAAATGACAAAGGAAGCATCTGCTCATCCGCAGATGTATGCCAGTTTTAGGTGCAACTGCTCTGGAAAAATACAGATCAGCCAAAGGGAGCGGAAGCAAGGAGGACAAATTCATCAGCTGCTGAGAAAGCGTGGCTAGCAGAAGGAGTATGAGGTAAAAACTGGAGAAGACTGGGAAGCTGTGTGTCCACTGCAGGGGAGAGCTTGCTGCAGGAAGAAGGGAATAATCTTTTTCTGGTGATCAGGCTAAATAGGATAAGAAGCAAGGGACACTGATTGCACAAAAGCAGATTTAATTTTGAAAGCAGGGAAAAGCTTTGTAATTGTAAAGGCAGCTAAGTGCTGGGATAAGTTTCATAGGAAGATGGTGGTCTGAGCATTACTGGAGAATTTTATAGCTGGGTAAACGCGGCTGGCGCGTGC
>VXBO01005305.1:0-11525 GCA_013400135.1 Rhinoptilus africanus
CTTAACTCCTTATCTCACTAGCATTGTACTGTAAGATTTACTAGGATTTCCCATTCTGCAGCAGGTATTATGTAGCCCTTGTCATGTCAAATGACTGCTTCTTTTGCTCCACCTGTGAAGACACCTCTGTGTCAGGCTGGATGGTACCTGGTTCATTCTTTGGTGTTGGAAATAATGATAATTAGCACACCCACTGCCTCACAATGATCTCTGGCTGGGATGCTGAATGGCTTGAAGAGTATGCACCACTGTACAGCATTGTTTGGGTCATGTGCATCCCAATGCTTTTCTGTTTGCAAGTATTTTTTAGAGACAAGTTTTTAGGAAAAGCTCCCTGGTGTGGCAGGAGGACAAGGAGAAGAAATCATCAGCAGAGAAGATTGATCCATACCCTGCATGGTAAGCTAAAATAAGAAAACCCCTCAAGGTTTTTCATGTCAGGGCTGCAGCTTTAACCAGGGCTGACTGATGGTCCCTGAGGTCACAGTGTTCTGCTCCAGCTCTGCTACCAACTGTGAATCAAGGAAATGGAGTCTTTTCAGGCAAGGGACATCAAGCACAGGAGAAGAAGAGGACAGGGAGAATGGTTTGAACTCTTAACTCCCATACAGGAAATATGGATTTAACTGACCCAGGAAACCTGTAACAGAAATTTCAAGCCCACACTAAGGAGTGGTTAACAAGGTGTAAGAGCCCTGAAACAAAGAAGCAGGAGAGGTCTCTCCCACCTCCAGTCCTTCTTGAGGAATGGAATGTCTCAAACATTCACAAGTAAATAAATAATGCAGGCCTGGCTTTCAAAGAACTGATAAGGCTGCCACTTGTGTAGTAGGCCTGTTAGTTCTCTGTTCTAGAGGCCATTGTGTCTGATGAGTGAACTTTGCCTCATTATCCACGAAATGCATATGAAAGCACACACCCCTCCATATGCTAATGAACATTATAGAGATCATGCTAAACATGTATGACTGTGGCACTCATCTCTCCACCCAAATCATGCTACACGTCACCTGGGAGAAGGGAGAGACCTAAGACGAGGCTGTCCTTAGCAAGGGGGGTGGACTGTGCTAATTCAGCAAACATAAAAGGAGAAAATAAGTGCCCCTGGGGAGGGAACAAAGAAGAAACAAAAGAAGAAGATTGTGCCTGGGAAGTTTCTTCCCAAAAAAGAAGATTATGCCTGGGAAGATTCCCTGAAAAAGACATTGGAACCAGGACCGGTGACCTCTCTATCTCTGTCTTTTTCTTGGTCTTTTCCTTTCTCTATCCCTCTGTTTCTCCTTTCCCTTAGAGTTGTTAATTAACGACCTTAACTACCACTTGCCATAAGTTGTTGTATACCTGTTAAGTAACACAATGAACACCTCACCACTTGTCATAATTTGTTATATACCTGACGAATTACTGTGGACTTGTTAAGACCTATACTAATCATTTTTGGAAGGTAATAAGTATTTGTATATGGACCTTGAGATTTATCTCACCTTAGTCCACGCCGTTGGGGATTTACGAATCTGAGTCACTTACCCCCCCTTTTTCCTGAGAGTGGGACATGACACTGGTCCACAGAAGTTATTATTGATTTTTAGAAAAGAAAATGAACTTTTTTATTTGTAAATTTTGGTCTCTTTGGCCTCCACTCCAATTGGAACACTAAAATTTTGAATTGTATCATCTTCTAGGTAACAGGGAACTAGGTCCTATTTCTCATTGCAAATATAGTTGTTAAAGTGCTGGAAAAATCCTCATTCTTTAAATCAGTGCAGTGCTTTCACTAATACGATTCTTATATGATCTTGGCAGTTCAAAGGGTGCTGAGATAAGGAGTTAAGATGGTAGATGTGTAACCTGTAGGTCATAAGTGATTAACCTTAGACAATAAGGTAGATCATAGATGATTGACCTTAGACAATAGCAATAGAAAACTAGAGCCCCTGAAGAAAGGACTGAAGGAACAGAAACCAGGTGGGACCAGACCCACGGTATGGCAGAGTTCCAGTAAGTCTGGCCGGGATCCAAAGACGGACTGACCATGCCAAGACAAGAGGTCAAAGAGAGGTAATGAAGAGGAACACTCCTTACTTCATCATTAGGACCCTCGACGACCACCAACAGAGGGCACTGCGCAGACTCGCAGGGGCGGGACGCTAATTTTAATACGAAGCGGGGCAGCTTATCAATATGTATAGGCATTGCGCAATACGCGTTAAATATGTATGAGGTAGGAGCATAAAGGTGGAGCTTTGTCATGAACCGGGTGCGCACGATTTTTGGCGGGGCTACCCCCTCGTGCTGCCCAGCGCTGAATAAACATACCTACTTTACAACTTTGTCGGTTGTGGAGTCTTATTCCGCACGTCAGTGCTTCCTTTAGTTTTGTTGCTTTGACAAGAGATTGAAGAAATGTTTGAAGGAACGCATCTGCTTGAGCCTCACAAGGCTGAATTGGAAGTTGTCTCCACATTTTGAATGAAGTTTTGTAGAAGGTAAAAAGCAACGTGAGTTCACTCCCACCTGCGATTATACTGCTAAGATGTTAATTAAGAGAAGTGCTGGATAGAGTCTGCAAAGTAGTTATAATCATGTCTTGTTGTAATTAAATTTATCAACAAATTGACAAAGACTCTTAGTGGCTTGTACTAAAACTGCTAGGAAACGAGCTGGGAGCATCTGTGCATACACTAAGGCCTTGTTTTGGGATGACCTGTTCCTTTGGTAATTTCCCATATACAGGGTCAAGCTAAAGGTCCTGTCAGCCTAAAGCATTAAGTCTACCTCAGGCCAACTGCATCTGTTTTGTGAAAGTGTATAACAAGTTAGGCAAGCACAGAGTTATGCTTTGCCTCTTTGCTTCTCCTGGCAATACACAGTTTCAAGACTGTGCAGGTGTCCACGCTTCTTTAACTTCTGGATACTTTTAGACCTACAAAGGGGCTGAAATACCTGCATGCATATTAGCATACATATATAAGCACCTCCATATCTCAGTCTACCCGTGCAAATCTCATTTTGTACATGGCTCACTTTAGCAAACACAAGACTTGATGTGTAACATCAACATTGTGTATGTGTAAGATAAAAATTACATTCATGCAATGGTAGCGGAAGGGATCTCGAAGTCTTTTAGAGGCTCTGTAAAGTAATGTAATTAAATAAAAAAAACTATGGTGAATTATTTGCAGTGAGAGTCCAGCCCAGGGAAACTATGGAATTAGTACATTTCACAAGGAATTGGACTGGGTTTGGTTAGTATACAAGGCCAGGCTATGGATGACTACAGAGGAGATTTGGTTGCCTGGATGCAGTTTTCCTGAACCAGATCATCTCTTCTTAGTATAATGCTATAAATTTTTCCTTCTATTGTTACATCAAAAGTTAATGGAAAATCATTAGCTAGCAGCAGTTTCACGACCTTCAAATGGTATCACCCCTTTTATTCCACTGTAGAGGAAAACACACTGTGTACCTCTCAGACTTTCATCCTCAAGTATTTGCCACTTAAAAACAAGTTCAAAAGCAACTTAGACATGCAACACATCATATATTTATAAGCCAGGAGAAAATCAAACAGCCTAGGCTTGAGGGAAGGCTGGAAATAGCCCACATCTATTTCTATAGATAGACCTTTTTGCATACAGCACATAACTTCTGAGTCAAAAAGATTCTAGCATGAGGTGTGAAATAACTCCTTGCTTTTGAATAGGACAAATGCAATGTGATGTGATTAAAAGGATGATTGTAATATTGTATGTCCTGAAACATTAATAAGTTGTCATTAGAAATGCTCCCTGGTAACTGGTTTTGACATCAGCATTATTAAATGTTAATCAAGGAAGAGGAATCACTAGATAAACATTAAGAAACAGTGATCATGGAGTGTTAGTAAACATGGGAAGGAACAACGTGTTCTCGCACGTGGCTAGAACTGGAATCTGCACCATATTTCTTTATTACTGTTATTACTTCTCTGCCTCTGACTGGCTTGCATTGATGGGCATTCTGGGAAGTTTTTCTTCTAATTTTGGTTGGGGGAAGTGGAAAAGAGAATTTGCTTTTCTGATTAAATTTTGCTTTGATTTAGAGCAAAATAAAAACATTACTAGTAAGATTTGTGAGGCTTAGAAGTTTGTAATTATTTCTTGCAAAAACATCTTCTTTAAAGGCATCACTTAGTCCTGCTAGAAGAAAGCAATGATGAGTGATGGAAGAATGTTCTGAATAAGGATGTTTTCCAATTTTTTCATGTTATCATTTGTGAAATTCAAACTGCACTTGAAATAAGTGTTTTCAGAGTTTGAGCAGCAAACTCTGTGTTATTTAAAAGAAAAAAGTTTCCATGCACAGAATCACAGAATCATAGGGTTGGAAGGGACCTTAGTAGATCATCTAGTCCAACCCCCTTGCCAGAGCAGGGCCACCTTAGAGCAGGTTGCACAGGAACGCGCCCAGGCGGGTTTTGAATGTCTCCAGAGACGGAGACTCCACCACCTCCCTGGGCAGCCTGTAACACCTAGTAAAAATGCATTCTGTTTCTTCAGGATTAAAGGTAAGCAAGTCAAAAAAACCAAACCAAACCAAAAAACAAAAAAAGTGGGATGGTTCCTCCTGAAAAGAGACCGGCAGGTGACTTTACAGCAGTTCTGCTTTCCTCTGCTCTGGCTTAAACATTTTGCAGCCTGTGAGAGAACAGCCACACAGCTCCTCTAACATACGCTAATTGAACATTTATGTCAGCCTGGATTCACCTGAGAGGCATCATAGTCCTGCTCTACTTCCTCCTTTCTGCATCACTGACGTGTCCCTCAGCCTGGTGGGGCTTTATGTCAGTTGGGGATCCTTCCCTGATGGGGAAATCCTTAGTGGCCAGTTTAAAGCAGCTGGAGATAGGAGATATCCTTTAAAATGCTAAAGCACTTGGAAAGGGGGAGTTAATCAAGACTGTCCTAAATTTTGCTTGGAAAACTTTAATTATTTGCTTGGACTTTAGGGACAGAGCAAATGGGAAAAGGAATGAACTTTCTTCCAAATATGAAGTGTGGTTTTCACACTGTTTCTTTTTTTATATTCTTTTTGACAATGAAATTAGAGTCCCTCCATCAGCAGTTGAGTATTTTGTGCATGTTTTTCAAAGCCTGTCAGTAGGTGTCAAGACCCATAGGACAAGTGCATTTTAACAACACCCCATTAAACATACAGATAAAGGTACATAATTCTGGTTGCCACTTTTCCCTATGCTCTGAGCTGCACACCTTACAGTGTCACAGTGACATGAGTGTTGAGTTGTCACCCAGTTCTCTCAGACAAAGGCTTGATAATATGCTGCGGGATCAAAGGACACTGCAAGACGATCAATATGATCAGGCAAATACCGCTTTATTGCTCGGATAGTTCAGTTAATATAGACAATTCTCTTCCGCACCACGGATTGGTTACATGCATTGTCCACACGAACATCATTAACATAGGATTGGCTGGCATCAGCTGTCCATGCGCACAGGTCTCTCCTCCTCCATACTGCTCAGGCTCCTGTTTTTTCCTAGCAGTTCTCCCTTAATCACCATGACTAAGCAGTTAGCAAACCACAACTTGCTCTATTATTATCTCAAGGCCTAAACTAATGATAAGCGCCTTACTTATGCTAAAACTATGCCAAGACTATACTGTTGCTATCAGGCTCTCCAAGCTTGGGGTGCTCACAGGGTGACCATTCATCTCTAAAAACTCCTCCACAATAATATACAGTCAAAACCCCACAAAATACTTATTTTGTATTTCAGAGTACGTAACTGCATAATGTAAGCCCATTCATTTTAGGATATGTAATCTGAACCTGTTACAGCAAAGGGGAAGCCATGCACCATTCCCACTTCATTTTTCAGTGCTGTCTATTCCTTGCATCCAGACACTTGGAGTTTGTGTTTGTCTCTTATTTAAAACAACTGACTCAGGTTCTGTACCTGAGTTCTCTGAGGCTACGCTCCAGGTAAGTACCATATCCATGCTTAGGCAGGAGAGAAAAGTTATCTTGATGCAGTCTATGCCATGAACACAAGGAATTGATGACTTGGCATTCAAGTGCTGAGTCATCAGTCACAAAGAATCAATCTTCACTCCCTGAGGAGCTGGCCCCAGGAAAACATAATTCTCTCTCACTGCCACAGTCCTGATAGCTCTTGTCCCATTTGTAGGGAGTGTATTTGTTCTTATTTCAACATTGATTCACTTGGCATTCAGGAGTATTTTCCAGATTCCCAGAAAATGTCACCTAATTCATTCTCTCTAAAAGGGGTGGTGATGCTTGTATATTAGAGTATCCTAATACTTGTTTTCCCAGTAGTCTATTAGACTGTAAGATCTGAATGGAAAACAAGATCCTGTTGGTTACCATATTTCCTTTTGTGTCTGTGATTTTGGAAAAGAGGAATGGTAGACACAAAAGGAGGGCTGTTAAAGCTTCTGAGTGCTTTTAACTCAGTCAGGATTTTTGTGTCTGTCAGCAGGTGGGTTAATCAGTAGGCCTTATTATTTGTATTCCAATAGCAACTCAAAGGCATCATTTTGGACTGCAATACCATTGGAGTGAGGACCTGTAGTAACGGCAGAATGATGGCTGGGGCCTACCCGCTTAAAGCTTACACTCTAACTTTTAGATCTCGAGGCCGCACCTGGAGTCCTGTGTCCAGTTCTGGGCTCCCCAGCTCAAGAANGGCACTAATAAATTCCTCTGTGTGAGGTATTTAACTACATAATAATGTATACACTAATCAAGGTAAATGTGTTTGTTAAAACACCTTGACATGGGAACAGTTAATCACCCAAGGCATTGCTTCTTAACACACATTGGAACATTAGTTAGAACAATGAAAAAAATGAACTGTTTATTTTCCTACAATGGCCCGAAGCGGGTACTTTTCCACCAATGCTAGGAAATCTCCCAGGCTGTAAGTCATTTTTTTTTTCTGAGCCTTCAGTTCTTGCACTTATGGCAACTTGTGAGGAGCCTGAAACTGATGACATTTTCCTCTACAGTCTTAACATATGAACATTTTGTCTGCAGGAATCAGGTGATTCATACCCAGAAGTACTGTATCTGCTGCTAAAACCCAGAAAACGAACTCATCTGTGAGCTGATCTGTGCTAGTTATAAAAAAACAGTTAATATGCAGGGGATATGCTTGCTCACAATCAGAAGCCGAGAGACATGTGGAAAGACACTTTATTATCTCTAGTAAGCTTTGCATTGGATCTCATTATCGCTTTCTACCTCAAAATATTGCATCCAGTACAGTCATTTGCTATCCTGTTTTTCTGGTGGATCTAGCTGACAAATATGATTATGTTTTCCCCCGTGGCTTCAGCAAAGTCTTGACACAGCTTTGACAGACATACAGCTGGTTTATAGGAATGTGGTTGTGTCTTTGGCCACACATGAAACTGCTGTTAGCTGTATGTGGACACCAGGGCTGACTTAAGCTGCAGATTCATGTATAATTTAAGATGCTGTCAGGACAACACTGATATGGAAAAAGCAGCACACTCTTCTAAGCTTTCTTTCCTGCTCCCTTGTCTTCCCCTCTTTAGCTCTGGAGAAAACATTCCTATAGCGCTATGGAGAGACAGATCTTCTAGATGAAGTATATGTATTTAGCTTGCTTATTTTAAACCAAAAAAGCTCCTTGACTTGATTCCCAGTGAGGTGAAACAAAGGTTTGCTTTAGCACATGATGGGGAGGATATGCTACTGGAGGTGGAAGGAGGGGCTTGGTGAGCATGCGATGGGTATTCTTTATGAAAGCAGTAGCTTATGCTGACTTAAATCATGCATTAAATTAATGCTGTAGCAAGTCACACTGAGTGATGTAAGCAAAAGGGTTGGAAGTCCAGCAGACGAATGGTTGCTCATAATTTCTGCTGTGAATTGACCTTTTGGAAGTGACCTAGATCACTCTCTCTAGGACACTCAGGGGAGACTGGTCAGGGACAGTAAGGCCCGTGGATTCCTCAGGACCCTGACACCTTCTTCTCATTTGCTCTCAGATGAAGCAGGTGAGAAAGGGCTTCATCATTGCCACCAGTCTGAGATGGGGATTAGTCTTTCAAGCAAGAGATTAGCCCTTCTTTCTTCATCATGCTCTCCTGCTTGTGCTTATAAAGAGGAAGATGTAGCTTCTTAGTGAATTAGTTTTAAAGAGATGTATGTAAGTTATCACCAATACTCAAGGAATAATAATCAAGAGCCAGGACTGCCTTGTTCTAGGCATTTTGCGAATATTGAACAAAACAAGGGGCTTTGCTCCAAACTGGTACTCTAGGGTCAGCTGACATGCTTTGTAAACATGGGACTGGCTTCTGTGTTTGCCAGTCTGAAGAACAGAATGGGACTGTGCACTCAAAGGTCCAACTCGATGTTCTTTCAAACCTGATTGTACTTCTTGATAGAGCAAAACCAGCATTCTCCCCCAAACTGATTTCTTCACATTGTGCAGCCTAGGAACTTGTGCAGATGCACAACTGGATCCAGAAACAGGCTAGTTGTGTCAATGGGGTTTTGCATCCCAATCCATGTGTCCTGCTGCTCGGCTTTGCAGTTTGAATGCAGGCATGTGTTCATATAGCCAGATTAGTCCCAGCTCTGGAGCTGACATGGCCAACAGCAGCCCAAGGCTCTCCTCATCATGCCCTATTGGCGAGTGATGATGAGCCCTATGTTATGGAGAGCTTGATTTACTGACCTGGAGTGTGTTAGTGGCTGAGTCAAAGATGAAAAATACCCACAAAAACCAACTGTGAAAACAGTGCTGGTATTTTCAAAACCAATTAACGATTTTGATAGACAGTTTCTTCCTAGATAGCAGTTGTTTCTGTCAACTATTCTTTGGTTATCAGGACCTTTGAAGGCATCTCTAACCAGTTTAAGAAATAAGGACTGTGAAGAAATGAACTGCAGGTACACTTCTGGCCTTCATTTTTTAGCAATGTAAATTAATCTGTCACTGCAGTACCTGCCTTCTACTCCTGTTCTTGCTCACCTGATGATCCAGTCTGCATCATTGTCACAATTGAAACACAGCATATGAAAAGAGGGAAAGAGAAGGCATTCCTTGAACATGTGACACCAACCAGTGTTCTCTGCTTGTGTTTCCTAATCATGCTTTTTCCGAAATCTCTATTTTCTTCTGCTTCCAGGTTTTATACGCACTGTTTTTCTACATAGATGTCATTGTTCTCACTTTGCTTTCTTGTTCTTTTTTTTCCTCTTTATGTATGTTTTTTTTCTTAGAATATTTTTTGTTAGTTTGTGTGCATGTGCAAACACGTTTATAATTTTCTTGTGACTCTTTCATCAGAACCTATTATCCCAAACCTATGTTGTTGCTATGTAATGAAGCTGTTCTGCTGTTTCGACTTTTTTTTTTTTGCTTTATCTCTGTGCTTCTTTCAATTCTTAATTCTCTTTCTCCCAGACCTTTCTCTATTCCTTCGTCTCCCCTGAAGAAGTCCAAAAGCCATACACCACGTATACACATGAGCATGCACACACACACATGCACATACAAACACAAAGAAACACTGGGGGAAAAATACTCTTCAATTCTTCCCATAGTGTTTGGTGACTTATTTGTTTATTTTCAAGGTTTCTCTTGGAGCTGAGAAATAAGATACAACAAGGTGTGTGTTATGCTGAGATAACACACACCTTGGGGGAAGTGTGAAACACAAGGCAAAGAGGAGAGCCTTCAATGACCCAAGATGAGAGTTATCTTGTGGTAACACACACCTAGATGTGTCCCATTATGGCTGTGAAAGATGGGGATGGAGGGAGTGGAAATAAAAGGAATCCGAGAACTTATATTCCTTTTATACTTATTATTATTTTTAAGTTAGTCTGCAGCATGTCCTTCTGTTATAAATACTCCAAGCCCTNGGATTCTAGCCAATAATCCTGTGGGAAGTCCATTATAATTTGAAATAATACATGCGGAGATGATAAAGCCAGAAGGGACACTCACATTTACTCTTACTATGGATAGTTCCATATCACAATTTATTAAATATCACTGAGTTACTCAGCACTGGATTCAATGTATTTCATTATGTATCTTCCCAAAAGGCATCCCTACTACTTCTGAAGACATCAAAACATGGAGAATCTATTACTTACTTGGGTAATTTGTTCCAATAGTTTATGAACTTTACTATTAAAAAATTGTGCCATCCTCAAAATTTAATTGTCTACCAGTTTGAATGTGTCCAATCTTTTGTGCTTGTTCTGTCATATTGCATTAGATTAAACTACATATCCTACCTTGTTCTACCTATATTGTAATCAAGTCACCTTTTGGCTTTCATTTCAGAAAATTAAGTGAATTGAGTTCTTTTAATCTTTCATTAAGAACATTTTTGAATCTTTATGATAATTTTTCAGACTTCTTTATCCATTGCTTTATGTCAGCACCTTCATTTCTCAGAACTGTCATGACTCTCATCTCAGCAGTACCATTTACAAAAAAAATCATTTCCCAATCCCTACTTCTCATTCCACAGTTTAAACATTGAAGGAAAATTTACACAGGCATATTGCATATATGTTTAAAAAAATCAACATGGGAATCCACAATGAGTTTCTGGTTTTCAAAAGTGTTCAGGATCTCCTTTCTAAAGAAGGCAAAAATGTTTTGGACCTTCCTTTTAGGGGTATCACCTTGGCTTGTGTTGCAATGAAACATTTTTAGATAGACATGATTTTTTGAGACAGCCAGACAACTTCCCTGTCCTCATCATTATTTAGCAGTCTGTCAATCTCTGCACCATCTGCAGATTTTAGCTGTAGCGGTGTCTTATTTACTTTCAGATCATTGATGAAAATATTAAATAATACTGCACCAATTACCAAGCCCAATTATAAACAGCTCCCTCCTAAATCCCGGGATGTTATAACATTAGGTACTGCATTTTGAGATCTGACTGTTGGCCAGTTCTTAATCCATTTAGCATATGTTTTATTGATATTGTATAGTGATAATTTTTGAATTAGGCTGTTGTTCAGTGCTCAGTTAGAATTATCCAAACATTAAAAAAAAAAGTTTTTTGTTTTATTGTCTGTTTCAGCCATCTGAAAAACAAACAAAAGAAAATCAACCTAAGAGGCTCCATCTACATTTATTTGTTTTAAGAAGTAGCTTTTCTTTCTAAAACAGCAAGCTTTTAAAGTCACAGAAACCTGCTAGAGATTTAGGAAAGTAGGCTGATCCATGGAAAAGGTAAGAGAAGATTGCTGTGGTCCTTCATTTTGTGCATGAACTCATCCGATACCACATGCAAAATCCTTCTAAGTGTGATCTTAAAAACAACTGGTTTTTTGTGTGACCTGGGTGAATTCTGTATTTGTTGTAGCAAATTGTGCTCAATGCTCCAGTAGAACAAAATTCTTAGATTTATAGATTTTAAAGCCGGAAGGGAACATTATGATTATGTGTTCTGACCTCTTGCATAGCGCTGGTCATGGAATTTTAGCCAGTAACTCT
>VXBO01005307.1:0-69344 GCA_013400135.1 Rhinoptilus africanus
ATGCTCTTTTTAATGCACTCTATCATTAACAGTCTACTTCTTCATGTCTCTTCTTATTCATCTCCTTCTGAACCTAAACTTTTCAGTTCTTATTCATATGGAAGGCTTTCCTTGAGTCTAATTATTTTTGTCACTTACCTCTGAACTCTTTTCTGCTTGATTAAAATGCAGTCAGTCATTTTACGCAGAAAGATAACCCTGTCTTACTGACAGTATACAGTTTTTGCCATCAGGTTCACTAAAAAAAAGAAAAAAAAAAGACGTAGGTCAATAATTATTTAAATGAGAAGACAGGCTTCTCTATGTAGTAGATTAATTTCAATACACTGCTGAGCAAAATGGTAATTTACCACTGCAAAAGACACACTAAACATGTCAGCTATGAATTCTGTAATAACTGGGGCTGCAATTTCAATAAATCTAGCTCCAAGACCCATTATCTCAGCATTTATAGTAAAATTAACCAATCTCTGGTTATTATGGATGAACTTATCAGTTATATACTTAAAAAGGAAACTTGGAAAAAAGTCTCTGTGTTTGGAATACAAATGTAGGCTGTGAATTTTCTCATCTTAGTTTATAGAAAACAATCTCAAACTCTTAGTTTAGGTAAAACCAGTAATAATGCTAAATTCACCACAGTGCTGACAGGATCATCAGCTCTGTAATCATACGTTTTCCACATCTTTGTGCTGTGTATCATTTTTGGCTCAAGCAGGTAATCCCATCCTTCCTTTGAGCGAGAAGAATGGATTAGGCATGTGGGAATCATCTGTCCAAAGCATATTATGGAATGTAAGCAAATAT
The DNA here is from genome assembly GCA_013400135.1 of Rhinoptilus africanus. Classification (NCBI taxonomy): domain Eukaryota; kingdom Metazoa; phylum Chordata; class Aves; order Charadriiformes; family Glareolidae; genus Rhinoptilus; species Rhinoptilus africanus. Next base: position 808 of record VXBO01005307.1, read on the forward strand.
GACAACAGAACTTTCAAAACCTTAACACTATGATATGAATAGCAACATCGAGATTATAAATGCCAGCTTCACAGAGAGAGAGATTGGTAATCCAAGTCTCTTCCAATAAATCATCCATTTTTCAGTTTTTTCTCTGTTTACCATGTGATTTGCATAAGGATGCCTCTCAGTATGAAAGCAAATATGTCCCTCCATGCTTTGCATAAACACCAAAGTTCAAGTCCCCATCAACTCCTTTGTAGTGGATTCTCAGGATGTGCAATGTGCTGGCAGATAAAAGGATAAGTCTGTAAAAAAAAAGAGTGACTGATAGCAGTGTTTGGCATGAGTTTTCCCTGACTGGTCATTAAATTTCCTTAACATTTCTGGAAGAAACTATATAGAATCTCGAGTGTCAACCAAATCTCAATTCTAAAAATGAGGAGAAATATTCTTCCGAAGATTAGGAGAACACAGGTTTGATGGATGACTACTACAGTATATCAACAGCATAATGTGATAGCCCACCTTAAAGGAAAGAAGAAAAACATCAGCGCCATGAGTTATGTACATAAAATGTCAGCACAGTAAAGGAAATCTTAGAGTGTAACTGAATTGCAAGACTAAGAAAATAAAGATCAATTAAGAAAAAGGATCTAGCAACGGTAGAATGATTGGCAATCTTCAGATTGATACAGGTTGATACAGATCCTTTATGTATGAATATTACACTGTGCAAAAAGGAGACTTGGATCTAAAAATGACTCACTTTAGTCTACCATCCCTTTAAAAAAAATGTTGTACTTAACGCAAAGTAACTAATAACTATGGTTATGGTAATGTAGAAAGAATGCAACTTCACAGCAATACCAGTAGGTCATCCTAAGGTTTGATGGGTAGTTTTCAGAAAACTGTAAAAGTCAGGATATCTGACATACTCTGGAGACCTTTTTACACTGTGAATTTAAAAGTTCAGCTCCTTTAAGCCCACAATAAACTAACAGAATAGAAGGCCCAGTGGGGGTATTTACAACACCGGGTATGTCTGTGTTATTTCGTCACATTGATTTAAACAGTTTGTAAGTTAAATGTAGTGCTACTAACAAAAATCCTAAATACAATTTATACTCTATAAAGGGAAAACAGCATATGGTCCTTAGTCTATCTTCTGTATACACCAAAGTTTTGAATATTACAGATGTGTACCCTTTGTATATCTCTGTGTTCACAAAAGCACTCTTGAACTGTTCACAAATCTTATAAAAACAAAAATGCAGAGCAAGTATCACATGACTTTTCCTCAAACTACTGCAGGCTGCACAGTCGCCTAAGAGTTCAGCAGTTCTGCAAGCTCACTGTGATAATGGTTTCATTTTCAGGCAGAAAGCATTATATGTGTGCAGAGACTGTAAGTATCTCTAGATATGCCTGAAAGGCATACTCCATCGAACAGACATCAGGCTCTACTTGAGCTAGCAAAGGCATTAGATGCCATCTTCCAATAGCCTGCAGAATAAGTGTAGCCACCAACATACTGTTTAATATCTTACAGCTGATGGAGGAAAGCCTGTATTAGATCTTCTTGTGAATTTTTTTAGTATCGTGCAGACATATTCTACATTCTAAATTTTATTACAAACTTGCAGCTGTTATCATGCTGATGTTTCCTGGCCTTACAGCGCTATATTCATGTGTGCATAGCAAAAGAAGTACTGCAAACGCATATTGGCTTCAGAGGAATGCAGTATGTGGAATCTGCAATATCTATACCACATTTCCTTCTACGTAAATTAAAAGTTTCACTTTTAAATTTTTTTCAATATTTTATAAGATTTAAAATGCGTGGGAGGAAATCAAAAGTTAGAATCAGGACTATTAAAAAGTGACGTATTTCTTAATGTATTTTTCATAATTTCTGACTTAAGGATTTTAAAGTAATTCAATATTTATTTAAATGCAGATAGAAATTACTTTTAAAGGTCTATAATATATTTTTCACAATAGCCTCGTGTTTGTATTTCAAAAAAATAAAGCTAACAGTCAGAACTTTTTAGAATTTCTGAACTGATATTAAGTGTGACTTCATCTGGTGAATTAAAAGGGCAATCACTGGGAATAAGAATTATACAAATGGAGTTTACACTACCACAATTGTATTTACCCAGAAAAATATAGACACTTATAACTAGTGAAGATATATAACATAGAGATGGTGAGGTCCTTCTCCAAACACAGTTTTACATGCACTCATAGCAAAAGATTGCTAGTACAGTTGTCATAGCAAGTGTAGTTTTCATATCTTATTCTCAGTTTTCTACTCTGACGTTTCTCCTCCCCAGCTGAGACATAAATGTTGCCATTGAGAAACTACTAACTGTAAACAACTCTAAATAAAAAGCTCTGATTGTCAACTATATTTAAAAACAATGAATTCAAATGCATTACGAAAAAATCACATTGTGATTCTTGTTTAAAATCACAGTATCCAGTTTAAATAAAAAGGAATATTTGGCCTTAGTTCTTGGTTTGAGTAGAGGGATAGCAAATCTACAGACTGTGTTCAGTGAATCAATGGATGTAGGATAGCAATATCTCTGATTTCTTTTTTTTTATACACATATATATGTATTTAGAGGAAAAAAACCCATAAAATAAAGGCTAAAATTCTAGTCCTGCTTAAGGACTTAGAGGAGTTCATCAGGTTTCAGTAAAGTCAGGATTTCATCCAAAGGACTGTTACAGTGCTGTAACTGAGAACAGGATCAGTCCAGTCTGGCCCCAGCCCTGGGATAAACCGAAATCCTCAAACCAGGTCAGGGTTATGTCTGTCCTGGAGGATATGGGAACATTTCCAGGCTTGTAACTCCAGCCTCCTCTCATTTCTCACGGGTCACCTTCATGTCAGAATAAGATCTCATCATTCACCACACCTTCCCTCATCTTACCCAATCCTTATTTTCTCACAGAAAACCTCATTTTCACTAGGAAACTCATCTATAAGAGCTAGAAGGGAGTAATGGCATTCCCAAATGAAGTCCTTGATGTGGACAACCTGGGAACTAGCACCTCAAAGTGCACCACTTACCCCTCTTATCCCTAAAATGACCTATACACCACAGGCTGTGTGTGCAAAGGAGGGTGTAGGAGCTAACTGTGCTGGTCCTGTCTCTACGAGGAACATCAGTGTGTTGGAGAATCTTAAGCCAGAGGGTTAGGGCTGTGTGCTGTGTCAGCCAAGCAGTTAGGATAGGCTAGGATCTCTGGCTCTATACCAGATCTGAGCATGAAATTATTTAGTAAAACAGCCAGCGAGCACTGTAAGAACCACTTATTTGCCATGTTTTCTTGACACGATAGAAGTAATGCCCCATTTCTCTTGTGGGCTGAAATTACGACATTGCTAGAGTAAGAAAAACATGAAAACTTAAACTAATGGTATTATTTCACCATATGTGCTTAGTTAAATCTAAACAGGAATTAGTCTCTCTCTGTACAGTCATCTGAATACGTGATTGCTTAATGGGTCTGTTTTGTAACACTTCTTCTTTAGCTACCAAAACTTACTTTCTAACCACAAAACCAGAGTATGACAAAACACTCTGCGGTACTTCATAGTTTACTGAATGCAGACTTTCAAAACATGTCTTATCTTGTAAACAATTGGTTTTTTCTGTAATATTAAAGACATTTATCAGCTGGGCTACACAATCACATCTTCAAAGACGTCAGTGGCAATCTGAGAAGCTGGAGTAGAAAGCAAAGCTGCAGAGTATTGTATGACGGCTGCCACAAAGGCAACCTGAACTCTGACTTGGGCTTTGCCATCCACACCAGGCAGCAGCTGGCTTTTGCACTATGATTTCCCTTAAAATACCCATCTCTAGCTACCCTGTATGTTCTACACCATGTGGTCACTGTGTTTTTATGCAAATCTCTACCTGTTGAGCAATTTGAAACCAAGAAGGAACATGGCTGTTGTGTTGCATATGAGGCAGTGTGCAGGAGACGGAAGAGAAAAAGGGGCTGTGTTGCAAAACTGAGCTCAGTCTTGGAATAAGTTGACAGATTCAGAGTTTTTGTATTAGAGCTCCTGTCTCTGATGATCATCTGTCCACCTAAGGAAAGCTCTTGCCCATTTGAAATTTTTTATTTCATTTATCGGTATTGATGGATAATCCTTTATCCATCTGTGAGTTTCACAGAAGCTGAAATAAGAAGGAAAACAACAAAACAGTTTGGAGGAATGCTTCTAATGAAAGCTATTGGAAACTCTACATTCACCAAGTAACACAACACATACAGTATTATGAACATATTAACACATAATGTTCAGTGTCAACATCCACATTTTCTCGGTCCTTCTCAACATCTGCTTGCACCCTCTAAATGACTTGATAAGATACTACAAAGAACAACAACATGTATTAAACTATCACCTTATCACATACGATGTATTCATGAGTGCCACTTTCTACAATCATCAGGTGGCTCGAAGTTTCTATCCCACTCTGTTGGATAATAAGGTGGATTTTATTCACACCTTCATTACCTCTTAGCTGGAATGGTCTCTATGATAGGAGGTTACATTTAGTTATAGCTAATAAAATCCATATATTCTAAGGATTGCATTGTTGAAAAGCTGCAACAGGAAGACCATACGGTAGTAAATTATAGACCACTCTGGATGGCCTTTCATCACAAAATACCATCATCATGCAAACCACCCTGGGAAAAAGAGACCCTAATGAAACTCATCAAATTTTCTGAAAATGTTACAAACAAAAGAGTCATGAGAGAGAAAGGATTGGAGGAAAGGATAAATCCTACAATAGAGAAAATATTCTGCTGCTTCCATGATTTTCAGTTCCCTCTCCATGAAGTAAATGGAAGGATGCTTTCATTCCTGGAGATGAATTTTGTTTAAAGAGAATTAGTGGACAGAAAGACAAATATAGAGGAAAAAAAAGATGGAGGAATAGGCCAGGGCAGAAGAAGGCAAGAAGGAGGGAATACACGCTGAGGGCAGCTGAACTGAGGCAGAGTTGAAGGAAATGTGAAGCAAATGGCTGGAAAGCTTTATGGTGAACAGTCAGCATAAATGAAAATGGAAACAATGAAAACGAAAAATATTGAGTGTCATTCCCCGTATCTGTCATGTGGGAGGCTGCTCTTTGTTTTCACTCATGTGCGGTTGAATTTCTCTAGCCTGTGGACTCTTTCTTCCAGTAGAAGCCCAGAGCTGGAAGTGGCGGCTGGGTGAGACTGCCTGCTCCTGCCCAGACCCCGTTCTTCCCATGGCACTGTCAGGTCAAGCCCAATGCTGAGGCTGGAGGAAGGACAAAATCCATGACAGAAGCAAGGGGAGAATCATGAGGGCAAGGGAGCAAGGCCGTGCAGTGAGACTATGTAGAAGGGGTAGAGAAAAATATGTGAAGTTAAAATCTGGATTAGGACATGCTCCTCTTTAAGCATCTATGATCAAGTGAGGCTATGTGACACGTCAGAGCTGCTGAGAACGTGGTTTGAAGTCTAATGTGATGCTGTGTAAACAAATGCTTGTGATTAAAGCTAATCTAAACCCACATAGTTTCTGAGGACATAATTCACTGATCTTCTGTGTGTCATTTACTTGCTTTTGATGTATGAGAAACACCAGTGCATGACTAAAATCATTTCTGCAGTAGCAGTAAACCGCGCTTAGCACCCTACAGTTTCTCTTCTCTACTCAGCAGGTACATAGGCTATAGGAATTATGAGTTGCTAAAAAGGAGCTGCCCTGCTCTTTTGGCAAGCAGTGGACACATGATAACAATCAAAATGTTTGCTTCATCCATCTAATCTGCTGTTTCCCAAGATCATCACGTCGCATTTCATAAAGTTTATTCATTGAGGGAAGTCACAATTAAGCTTCATCAGGAGTGGTTTTCCTCCTCAGAGACTATTCCTAGGCTTTTCCTAGACTGAATTCTGCTTGAGGTAGGCTTTATTACAAATTACCAAAATTTTTAATGAGAAATATCATCATGTGTTTTAATAAGTATGCCAGTGCTAAAATGTATGCTTTTTTTATTTTGATAAAAAATGTCCAAGATTTTAATGAATCTCTTTATTCCTTTCTTTTTCAACTTAAAGATTATAACATATATACAACTTATACATCATACAAATGGAGGGATCTGGTTGTGAATAAAAAATGCCATTCTGGTCCTTGGGATCTTTTGGTCTTCTTTGGCTCATGGACATTTTAACATATTATAGATGTTTGACCTGGGGGTAGAGGATTCAATAATGTGAAAATAAGAAACAGTTTTATTTTTGTACGGAGAAGGGGGATTAAAAAAAAAAGAACCATGAAGGAAGAGTCAAAGGAGAAATGAGAGAGTATGTTAAAGCAATCAACCACTTAGAAGAGAGGAAGGCAGAAAAAACACCTCCAGTGTAACCTGGATGTAAAGTCTGGTGAGATGGCTCCTCATCACCAGGGTGCAAATCACGTAAAAGAGCTCCTGTGAAAAAAGCAGGAAGAGGGAGTTTTCCCTAATAGTGCCCAAGTGAAGGGTTGTATGGAAGCTGCTGCCTTTTGTGTGGGTGTGAGAGGCTGTTCCCCTCGCTCTGGCGTGGTCTGACTGTGCAGCCTGGCCCTCTTTTCTACCTGGCTTGCCCTGGCACAGTCACCCTGACTGCTCCACCTTTGCTTAGGATGACCTTCACAAGCGCTGCAGGCTGCAATGCTGAGGTCGTTTAGATGCCCCATGACAGGTATCCTGTGTTTGCAGGTATTAAATAATAACTAGCACTGTTTCTGAACCAGAAAATTGCTCAGATGTTTAAGGGTTCAAAAGTTTCTACGTACATGCTCACATACAGTGAAAAAAAAATATCTGAATTTAAGTAGCTGAGCATATATCTAAAGACATTCAGCACAAAACCATATGCTAACGTTCAAATCGGCATTGGCAGCAGTGTAGCTGCTTGTCAAAAGATAAAGATCATATCCTCCAAATGGATTCACTTTGGCCACAGTTCAGCAAAATAGTGTCCAATACAGCATCTACAATCAATACAGCATGCTAACGTGATTTCCATTGACATCTTTCTTCTCTCATCCCCACCTCTGCCAAAGGGATTTCACTGAAAAAGTATCCCAAGACTAACAGAAAAAAACCCTGTGAAACCATTAAGAAAAGGACTAGGAAAGTTAATAAAAAGCCTTCATAGAGGGAATACAGTATGTACTTCCTCTTTCAACCTCATCCTACTGAGTCAAACAAACATTTATGGGAGAAGAACTTTCCTCTTCCTCACCGGTTGCCTTCCTTTTGCAACATGACTCCAGACCTTGTCTGATGCAAAGGCACATGAGAAAAGACCAAGAACAATGTTCCCACCCCTTAAAAATAGTTTTATATCCACAAGATATTACAATATATTCTGACATGTTCTTTGGTGTATTTTTCTGACTTTCAAACTATTCAGGAAGTTAGTGTCTTCAACACAGAGGCCAGGAATCCTAAAACCTTGTTTTAAGAAAATAGTAATTTGCGTCTTCATTGCATTATTCAACAAAACAACTTCTTCACAACCTATATGGCCATGCTATGAATTTGTGGGTTACTTTTCTTTTAACTGAAGTTGTCGGGACTCTGGGCTTCTGTATTGGTTTTCTTGTTGATGCATTGTCTGATCTTTGGTACTGTAATTTCCCTAAGTTTTACCATCTGTAAAACCAAAACGAAATACACCTTCCTGACACATTATTTCACTGTTGTGGTTTGTTATTGCATGCAAAATCCCTCCTTGGTCTTAAATGAACTCTGTTGGGACCATCCTAGGCATTGTTGCTTTTCTAGGCTCTTGGATTGTTAAAAGACTTACTTAGTCACTCTCTTCCATTGTATGGTTAATAGCAAAGAAATCAAATGTAACCCTTATCAAGTCAGGATTCAGGCCTGCACATGTTAGTCATCCTTTTTTTAAAAAACAAGAACTTTATAAAGTTCATACATTTGTTATACGTTGTGTATTTTCAGCTGGATGATTGATTTTCTAGCATTACAATAAAGAGGGCACCTGATCTGAACAAGGACTTTTAATCAAATCTAACTTCTAAATGAAGACATATTATGCTCAGCATCTTATCACTCTCTCCTTACATTTCTGTTTGGGATACATACTGGAATTACTATAGTTTTAATCATAAGAAAGATGCTGATGATACTATTGATGGTGTGTTTGCTTTTTCTTGCATTTGATGTCATCATCAGCTGACAGACTGAAAAACAGCCGTATAAACCCAACCCTGTATGACGGATACCAAATGCCTTCAGAACAGTGAGCCCATTTTCAAATCACGGAGGATGTATATGAAAATTGTTAAAAACTTTGGATTAGTTTTCCATTTTTCATGACCTTTGTCCATTAACATGAAGATGAACAGAGCAGTTTCATTTTCCATAGCAGATTTTTCATTGCAGATGATTTGGTTTTTTTACATTTTATTACTGATAGAGAAGGTGGAAGTGATGTTGTAATGCTATTAGTTAAAAGCTGGTAAGCATCCCTTCTGGAAAGACCCTGTGGATTTTAATAGTCAAGAAATCAATAAAAAAGTACTTTATCGGGAAGAGGTAATCTACTGAAAGTGATCGAGAATTATCTCTTGTGTTATTTCTTAATGGATCTTAGCAAGTTCTGCACCACAGATATTTCTTTTATTTTATATAAAAAATTTATAACCATTCTGATTAGAATTCATACATTAGCTTTCGAAGTAATGTAAGCTGGGACCAGAACCATACGAAGTATAAATTATCCGTGGCTTCTTGATTTGTTATCATTCTTTTTTTGTCGTTTTTCAGTCTAGCGATAATATTTATATGCATAGCAACAATGTTTAGTATAGACATTGTTTTATCTATTTGCAAAGATATATAATAAATTCAAACCAAAAGTACCCACTGGAAATAAGCAACATGCCCTCCTGTTACACACATGTTGAGACAGAAGAGAGAGGGGTTAAATGAACCATCCGAAACAGTCAGAAAGTGTCAGTACCAGGAACCGAAATCAGGCATGCCTCAATTGTCATCTAGATTTAACCCGCTACAACAACGGCAAAGTCCAGACGGGTGGTAAAAGGCAAAACAATGTAAACAACATTAGCTATAACCAGTGGAGTGGAAGCATGTAGGATATCCTTTGTGACCTTTACTTTGGTTGACTGATTTCTTTCTGCTTACAATGTTTTAGAATATATTTTTTATATTTTTTGATTTAAAGGGAAGGTAAAAACCCCCAGATTTAACCGCTTGACACAATCAATACAGAAAGAACAAACAAGCACTAGAAGTGGGGACTAATGATGCCCCATGATAAGCTATATCTGGAAGAGCATTTCAGATGGCTCATACTCCTTTTCTCCTCCCCTTTCCTGTGGTATATCTCTTGCTCATCACTAGCTTGCTCCTGCTGAAAAAGCCCACCAAAAATAGCATGCATTTATGGCCACTGACTAATGTTTTAATGTGGTTCTATGTGCATTGTTGATTTTTGTTCGGATTAGTATTGTAAAGTTTATTGAAGCGTTTATTATTGAGACTTCATTTCAAAATTCCAGCTGCCTGTTTGCCTGGGAGAAGCCACTTTTTATAAAGACAAGTAAAACCATCATTATTCTTTTTAGTTCTCATCCTCAGCATGATAAAGGTGGACAAGATGACTTTTATAAAAGGGCTGGTAATTTTTAAATAAAATTTTTGCAAAGTTCTTACTGTATTGTCCAGGATGACAATAGCAAAGCATCATTTTCCTTCTGTTATGAGGGACATTTAGCCAGTACAATTCCATGCATTCTGTTGTGGGTGAAACCATGTCATTTGCTGAAATGCATAAATGCTTATTTAGAGATATGTAGTATTCGTAAAGTCTAACATGCCCTTCACCTGATAAGAGGCGCTATTTCCCTCTGTGGTTCTCCTTGTGTAAGTTTTATACATGCATGCTGAGGTGCAAGGGTTTCCATGGCAACTGGAGGTTTGCAGAGTATTCAAGAAACTCTGCAAGTTAAAATTAGCTTAGATGGTCATGCATAGATGATAAGGTCCTGGGGCTATGCAAGTTTGAGCGAACTATTTTTGTGAAATTTAGTGGAGGATGTTACAATCCAAACCTGAAGTATTGTATGTATCAATGGGTACAGCCACAGTGGTTCTGGAGGGAATACAGAGAGCTGGCAGACTTTGGGCATCTAATATAAATGGGATGCGATTTAAAATATATTTTAAAAGAAAACCTGACTTTTAAGCACATTTGAGAATGAGGAAAAATTAATTCTGGTGAATTAGGGTTTTGGAAGTAAAATGGCTCAGGAGCCTTTTTGTTTTCATTAAGTGAAATTTGTTCTTACAGTCACTCCAGTTTATTTCTGAATATCTTTTCCTTGCCTGGACACTATTCTCACCCATGGTCTGGTGTAGCTGCCAAACTGTGAGTTTAAGAGAAGCCTCGAACAGGGAATAAATTTCTTTCCCCCTCATCTTCATTTACAATACAAATACAGCAGTAAAGCAGGAGGCTTGAGATAACATTCCTGTTTTAACAAATCCCTCTTATAATACCGGGGGATCTGTGGGAATTGGAGTAATGCTGTAGCTAACTTGTTTGATCTGAGCTTGTCTTATTTCCCAATAAAGATGAGTGTGTAAAGGAAGCACAGCTGTTAAGCTACATTTATGGAACAGAATAATTGGTAATTATATGCTTTTGTCTTATCTTGCATGATGGATTGTGCATTCTGACACAGGAGACACTTTCGTGTACTGTACACGTTATATCCTGAGGAAATTAGAGGTAGTATGTTTGGGTTTTTCTCTGCAACAGTTCAGGAGACATGAAAATATTTTAAAAGGAATAAACTTCTACTGCAGTCAGAAAAAGACTTAGGTGTTGTGTTTTATTCAGTCACTGCTTTAGATTAAGACTTACAGAATCAGTTATGTGTGATTGCCTGCTTTTATCTGAACTACACTTAAAAAAAATTTAATTCTTATTACAACTACAAAAAAACATGGGATATGTCATACTTCCTTTCTGCTAATGAAAATGCTTTTAGTAAAACAGCTAGTTGAAGATGTTGACATTATTGCAGAGGAGGAGATGTATGAAACACTGGGAGGAGAGGTATTTCTCATCCTGATCTTATTATTCTGATAATATCTATAAAGCATGAATTCCAACAAAGTAGAGTTCTCTCAAGATATTTTTTTTCTGTGATGACTTCTGTATTGCTTCAAAAATACATTCAACTCTAGAATTATAAAACTGACAATAAAGCCAGCTAGAATTTAGGGTACATTGTCAGTATGGATACCCTCTTCTGTGGCTGGATATTAAAAAGTTTCCTGCAATCACAGGATTGCCTCCTGTTTCCCATCAATCCAACAAAAGAGACCAACATCTCGCCGGTAAGAGAACAAGTTGTAGCAAAAGCTGTATCATGCTCATGAGCAGCTGGTTGCTGAAAAACAAAACCGTGTTAAGACACAGGAGGAAAAAGATGCAAATAAGAAGAGAAGGCAGCCATTAGTCAAACCAGTGGTGCAGCTTCACCTGCATACGCTGTACTGCACCGACCGATCTACCTCAGGGAGACTGTACCTTATATAAGCTCAGAAAAGAATGAGGAAAATGATAAAGGTGCAGCAAATGTCTCTGCACTGAAAGAGACTGAAAATACTGGCACTGCATATTTTACCAAGAAGACAAGGGTACACGATAAAAAATATTTTAAAAGCACTTGTAAAAGGGAGGTATGTCAGGACTTCATTGGCTGCAATATAGTGAAAGAACAAGAAGACAATTTAATTTCCCCCTTTCCAGCCCGCCAAAGGGAAAGCAGCATTGCTGGAGTTGCTGCCGAACTTCTTACTCCCTCCCTGTAGGTTTCTTGTGCTCTGTTGTGCTTGATAAGAAATAGTAACCAGGCAGACACTTGACAAAAGCACATTGCCAGTAGGGGCAGGTAGAGCTTTCCATCCTCTTAAAGTTATAAAGGAGCCAGGATAAATGCTCCTGTAGAAACAGGAGGAAACAGGCATCAGTTCTGACCAAATCTCCCTCTGCTCCATTAGCTCTTTTGGATCGCACAGCTACACACTGACATGCTGATTCTATATCTTAAATATAAACGTATAGTGTTTTCTTCTGTCTTACTACATATTGTGCATATGGCATATGGAAACACGGAATTCTACTTATTAGAAAGTACTAGAAGGAGCTGCAGCAAAAAGCTGGGTGTTACAGTGAGTTGTTTGAGAAACAGCTGTTATTGGAGAAAATATGTGATCGTATTAGCTGTGCACTCATGCAGTATTTTTTTAAATTTTAAGTGCTAATTCTAAAAAAAGATTGCTTTTGCGCAAAGTGTTATTTTCAGCGAGCTGTAACTTGGCCAGATCTAAAGTGATTTTCATCAACATATTCATATGATTTTCCTCTTTGAGGGCTATTTTGATAAAACCCAATTTTCTAGCCAAGCAATTGCAGAACTCCAGCTGTTAAAAAGCACACATATGTACATATATGTACATTTATATATATACATGTGTACATACATACATATATATATATTTTTATATATGTATGTTTCTTTAATTAGTCAAGATCCAAAATTGTTTTATCTTGGACTACAGTGACCTGGGTCCAACAGGTAAAAATTTCTGGAAGGAATATATGGAAAAAAGAAGATCATAATGAGAGCACTACTGCATCTGTCTGAAAATGTTCACAGCTAGAATATTAGTAGTCAACATGAAGAAAAGCACACCTGGCCATTTTTTTCCCAAATACAGGTTTTTAAAACACTAAACAGCAAATTGTCTTGTGGATAATGCCCTATAACAGGTCCAACTATTAGAGCTACAATTAATCACCCTTCACTAGTTGTATTACAGGCTCAGAACATTATAGACGTCAGAATGAGAATATCCTATGGAAACCACATCAGATGCTATTTTAGAATATTTTACTTGAAACAGTCTGCTTGCTTTGGAAAACAAAGCCCATGAGAATATTTTCCTTGCCATATCATATACAGGAAGCAAATGAGAGACTAAATCCTAACAATTAGGACAATTAAATCTTAATCTTAAAGAGTGGTTTTAGGAGTATGTAAGCTATAGAGCTGCAAGGCGGTCATAAAGCAACTGCCGTCTACATTAATGATAATAATGACTGAAGATGAAATGGGATGTGACCTGCAGCAAGGCAAATGTGTGTGACATAGGAAAAGTTTCCATGGGAACACTGTAACAAATTCTAAAATATCTCTGTGTTCAGTGAGAGAAAATTTGGGCAGACCTGAGCTTGTCTCACAGTGGAGTGCCTTTGGTCTCATTAAGAGCTGCTGCCCAAGCCCTGTTAGTATCACCACTTACGGTCAAACGAATTGTCTCCTGTCTCTGTTTTTCCTCCGGCAGCTGATACAGTGTCAGCTGTGCAAGCAGCAGGTAGGACGCACACAGCCACACTGAAAGGGTCCATTACTTATTTAGTTCACATCCAGTGTCAATCAGCTATTTTGAAAGATATGTTCCTGGGCCAGATTCCAGCCTTGTCTGCATCTTTGAAAATCAGGACTAATTCCACTGATTTCTGTAGACATTGTGGAGAGTAACTCGGGAAGAGGATAAAAGAGAGCAGTAGCGAAATGTCTAGCTATATTCTTTGAAAAGTGTAGATCTGTGTAAGTGTTGTAAATTGGATTGTTTTTTCCAGAAACAGATATTTATTCACAGAACAACTGCAGCAGAAACAGTGCAAACAGTCTGAATACATATTTTCCTGGCTGAGCTTCAAGTGCTTTATGCCATCTTCCTCTCATACTTGTTGACTTTTATACTCTGGATCATTTTCTGCTTCTGGATGTTCTGTATTCCATGGTTTCCAGGCTGTTCACCTGGGTCTCCTTCTACCCCCTATGCTTTTAATCTTTCTTGGCACCCCTCAGAGTGTTGTTTTTGTCCCCATTGTTTTGTAGCCATCTCATGGATGTTAATGTACTGCCCAAGATGCTTTTCTAAAACAGCGACTTTAAAATTACTTCCCCTCTCTGCTGAGGGGAAGTCTCCGTTACAATCTGGATAGCACACAGACATCTTACACTCAAGGTGTCCCACACAGAGCAGATACTCTTTCTCCAGGACTCCATTCCCTAGTATGAATCACAACCTAGGGATCTTCTTAATTTCTGTCTCTCTTAGTTCTCTGATGTTCATACTCTGACAAAGATCTAGGCATTGTTTTATTTTTCTCTAGAAAAAAGTGTTTCTCTTAAATGTACCATCTCCTGATCTGACATTTTTTCTGATTCCAATGATTAAATCCCCTAGTCTTTTTCATACTAAAATTGACCCCTCTCATCGCCATCATCTCAGATGCTGAAACTGGATAAGAACACCAGCCCCTTTTGGAGTTACTTCCCATGGCTTCTTATTGAACTGCATGTCAAGTTCAATCTCCTCCTCCTTTTCAGGGCTTTAAACAACAAAAAGACTGCAGACTCTCATGAGGTATCACGTGCGAAAGTGAGTAGTTACAGCCACAGCTGAAGTTCCTCCTGGACAAGCCATTCCCTATGGGTAGAGTAGCTTCCTTCACATGTTACAGTTGTCATTTAGACTTTGGCACCTTGTTTTCAGGAAGATCTGATGACTCTGGATATATCATCTGAAAATCTGAGGGTACTAATGGGGCCATATTGTCCCTGACCGGCCTCCCCCTACACTGCCCTGTCCCACACCCCATGTCAGACGCCTGGGGCCATTGGTCCCTGCACCAGCAATGCCACAGCAGAGCCAGACCCTGTCCTGGAGAACCCCCAGGGTGATGCCAGCCCTCGCTACTCCAGGCAGACTCCTTTGAAGGCCATGCTCCCTAAAGAGTGTGAAGTGGCTGTCCTCTCCAGATCAGATCTCTTAAGTTGCAACCCATTAAACACTCAGCACCATCAGTCTTTTTCTTCCTTTTTAATCTTAGCCTATGGGAAAAGGAGTTGTGTTTTATGTGGTTTCTACAAAGCACTTAGCTTAAATGATAAGTGTAAAATTCGTTCTAGCCCTGAGTGTTTAAATAATAAGAGATGATATGACTTTCCTCATTCTTGCTGGTTCTGAGATGGAGAGATTCCCTAAAGGAAGGGCACTGCTCTCTCTGGAGACCACAGTCCTCCTATCTGCTTTGGGCTCAGGACCACAGCCCAGGGTCATGGTCCGACATTTAATACATATCGGTTTCACTTCACTTCCAGAAGTATCTCCAGAGAAATTGAAATCACAGCTGAATCTTGTATAGTGTGTTCTTTGGAGCATCTTTTTGTAAGGTGGTTGATAATGCTGTAAGGAAGAATCTCCACTGAATTTTTATGGCTGTCCAATGTTTTTGTGCAACTACAAGGGTGAAAGATAGAGGGTATCCACACGATATACCTACACTGTGCAGAATGAACACAAACTCATACCCTGTCCTAAATGCCAGCTGTCCACTCCACCATCTTTCTCAATGGTAGAAAAGTGACTTTGAGAAAATATTGGAGAAAACTTGTACCCACACGAGTCCTGAGTGTGCATTTACACAGTCTAGATGTGCCAAGACTCCACTGGTTTGCTAGGTTGCCCATTATATCCTGCCTGCTCTCGTGACACCCACTGTGGGGCTGAAAGGATGACTTAGGCCTTTCCCACAAGAGCAGGTGGGTTTTGTGGTCAACCTGAGCCCAAAGCTGGCACAGGTCTTTTAAGCACGTTGTAACCTTAGACACACAGGCAGCAGCGCCCTGTTCCTATAAGCAAGCCTTGGGCAAGAAAAGAGCTGATCAATGCCTTTGGAACGTCCACTGCTTTTGGACTGTTGTAGGATGTGTGCTTCCCCACGCTTTTGTCTTGGTGTCACTGAGATCCAATGTAAAAATATGATCTTCAAGCACATTTGAAGGTAATTCTTGTTCTAAAGCCAGCTGCCCTATGGGTGATCTGATTTCACTAGTTCAGCTAAATCCATATTTATCCAGCAAGAAAAATGTTACGGATCACCATTTCAGAATGGGGGACATCCTTCAGTTATCAACATGTTATTCCACTGGGTAAGTAGTGATGAACCCAGCATCCAAATAATCCTGACATTTCGTGCTGAGAGATTATATAAATATTAATTAATATAGCTATAATTTAGTGAGGAAAACCTAATTCTAGCTCCTTTTTACTACCTGTAACCACATGCCAGACTATAGCATATGAACCTGCCTACAGCATGGTATCTACTTAATAGTTTTATTGCCTGCAGCATTTACAGTAATTTCTGTGCCTCTTTGCTATCAGATAGAAAGCCAAGTAATATTTTCTTCTTCTGAATGTAAGAGAGACTCCTAAACTATTACTGTTCTGGAACATGTGATAATTTACAGACATTTCTACCTTTGGCTTCTACCCAATTCAATATACCTGTTTGAGAGAACACCCACAAAGAAAAAAATCTGCTAAAGTTGCAATTTCTCAGCCTCAGTTGCAAAAGGGAAAGATATGATCAGTAATGGATGATGCCAGTCAATTAATTATTTTCTTTAGCTTCTTTACCCCTTTGTAATAGTTGGTTGAATAGATTTTTAGGATTAATTCAACAGACAGCATCAGGAAACTCTCATCAAGCCCAACTCAGTGGGCCTTCTTTTTTCCACACCAGTATTTGTACAAAATTCAGCAGAAGTTAACTCTCCCAGGCAATTCCCAGGGTAAATGCTAAGATTATCTAACAATTGAAATGACCAGCAAGTTTTTTAAAAACAAATATGGACTAAACTAAACAAGAGATGCATGCATACCCACCTTTTTAATTTTAGGGCTCTCCTCCTCAAACAGAATCCAGGTCATAGAATTAGTCGCCTACACTTCCTACGCAGGGCACAGGGAGAGGTAGGCATACCTTAAAGCTTACTCCTCCAAAATGGGGAACAAACAGGAAATGGAAGGTACAGGAACATGCTTCAAATCCTCACCTAGAGCCCAAATACCTGACTCAAGGTTTCAGGAAGTTTCCTCCCTGCCTATGGGATTCAGAACATGGATTCCACCCCAGAGATCAGGTCTTTGCACCCCGTCTTTGAAAGAATAATCAGGGCACAACCTTTTCAAATGAACAATAATTAGGATGCTTACAGATAATGGTACTGCCACACCTATTTTGTATGTAATAACAAACCGGGTTGCACACACGTCCAGCATATGTGAGCTCAAGCTTCAATTTCTTCTTCCATCTATTGGGATTGACTGAAGTCATTCCAGGTGTGCTGCTGTGCTGCTGCCTACACCATGTGCAGAGAGTGATGCACAGGTCAGAAGGACAGCATACAATAAAGGGGCATGACTTAAACATGAGAATTTGGAACTAAACCCCAAAGGAATAGATCTAGTTTCTGATAAGGCTGGGGAGCAGCTGTCAGTCCACAACTCTTTGTCCATCCATCCCAGCTTGGTCAACGATCACTCTCCTGGCTGTTGCAGTTGCATTTGTTTTTAGGTGTTTATACAGTCGCAGTAAGAAGATTATTGTGTTGTAAAGTGAATGAAAACTCTGCAGAATGCACAGTGTTAAGTAAATATATAAATAATAAATCAGTTTATAAAAAATATGGGATCACAATGGGGAAGTTATTGAAATGTCTTTATGTAATTGAAAGGTGGACAATCATTGACATATGTATTACTAATTCTACCAAAGATGCAGAGAGTGCAGAAAAGACTGAAAGATCATTTACATCAGATGAATAACAGGCAACATAATACAATACAAGAATATAAAGCTCATAAATATTTGATAGAACAAAGTGTTCTGATATTTTTGCAGAAAGTTATTTTTAAACAAGGCATATGTCTTGAAGGTAATGTTAGAGAGTTTGAAACCAGAAACTGAAGGATGCCATTTCTTGAATATCTCAGCAATATAACTAAAGATAGAATCATCACTGCTGACTTTGGGTGTCTTAACAACCTGCATACTACATAAAGATGAAAAGGGCCAATAATTCATTCATCTATGCATACATTCATCTGTCATTATCAATATTAAACGGTACTAATATGTGGTTAGGACTAATCTAATTTATAATGAATGAAAAGCATAGCATGAGAATCTGAGCATCGGTGATTGTAAAACTCCACCTGTTGGACGGAAAAGTCAGTTCACTAATTGCATTGCCACAGACAGTTTATTTGTGCCCTCAGTTTAGATAATTTCCTTCAAATGAAGCTCTGATTTTCCTGCAATGGTTTATGCCAGTTCAGCAAGTGAGATACGCTATGCTGATGAAAGCCCATTTATATGATCTAACTGTTTATATATACTAAGACTTTTCCAGTATAAAAACATCACAAGAAATCCCACTCTCTGTCATTATTATGCCAGGAAAGGCTCCTCCAATATAGACCTGAACTCAGCCTAAAAAAACCCTTTTCCCATAAGCAGCATTAAACAGGATTACGGAGGAGGCTTAAAGACACAGATAGCATGAAAATAAGAAAGTCATGGAAAAAAAGTATTGAAATTTCACAGACCCAGAGAACACTGCGTGTCAAATTTGAGCTGCATTACCTTAAAAATTGTATTCAGTGCCCTGGAGTATTCTTCCCAATTACATCAAAGCATCTGCAATACTCTGAGAAATGTCCTAGGGGTACAGGAGACAGCCTGAGTGACAGCACATGTAGAAAAGGTTCTCACTTGTATTTACACGCTGATTGTGGCAAGAAGTTTTGCTGGCACTTCTTTACTCCAGGACTGCCAACTAGTTCAGCTCGAATGGTCTAAAGAAGTATATTTACAAAGTATCTTTGTGAGACAGTAATTGAATGCTGGAACAAGTTGTCCAGAGAGGCTGAAGGATCTCCATCCTTGGAGATAACCAAAACTTACAGGCCTTTGGGTACCTGAAGATAACCCTGCTCTGGGCAGGGGGCTGGACCGGAGGACCTCCAGAAATCCCTGCAAAGCTAAATTAGTATATGAGCCTCTGACACACTTTCAATAAATTCAATATGCTCCAACACAAACAGGATGTTTATCCTCTTCAGTCCACTACCTTAATTTTTTGAAGATTTGGCTCCAGAGGACTCACATCTAAGTTGGTCTTTCAAATGCTTACAACAAATCTAGATATTCTGAAGAATTCAACCATAACTATCTGCTTCAAATATTGTTCGGAATATAGTACCAAACGAGTGTTGTTCATATGTACCTGTTTTTCAAATGGATTTACAAGGGCTGGAAAGATATTGTTTTAGCACTGCTGCAAAGTCCTCTGGTTATCCTCAAAATTGCTAGTGCCACAGAAGCAGCTGCTTGCTCACCCTTTCCCACTACCTGGTTTCTTCCTCGGGCTGGAAGGCCTTGGTTAGGGGAGGCAAGGTAGTTCATTTTCCATGCCCGGTTAATCCTTGGTTTTCTTACAAGGCTTACAAAAGGGAGAGTGATTTTGCGGTGGGATGCTTGTCTGACAAGGGTTGGACTGTGATCTTTAATTCATTTCACACGGACTAGCAGACACGAGATAGTAATAACTTTAGTCTGGCTCTGAGCAAGGCTTGACTCAGAGCGCTGACCTAGAAGCGGCAGAAGTCCTCTCCCACTGTTAATCCTCCACACCCCTGCCTCCCCCTTGAACACGTGTCTTTCCCTCTCAACTATTTAAAGTATGCTGTAAATCTTTGCAGTAACTGGCTGCTTTCCAGAGTGGCTGAAGCAAGCAACGCAGTCCGCATAACCCAGGCAAGATTACATATTTTGGGAAGAAATGTGTTAGATATTGCAGAGCATTGTACTTAGGTTATTTTTATTCCCATTTTTTGTGCACGGCTCCCATGGATGGAGATGGGAATTCCATACATAGGAGACACTCCTATTTGGTTTTCATAGTGAGTCATTTGACTCTTGATTTGTCAGCCACAATATCAGACAAGTTTCCATTATCACCTTACCAATACTTTTGCAGAAGATTTTTTTTTAGATTTATATTGACTTTACAAAAAAGATCTTCCCTCAAAAAGAAAAAAGGATAGTTATAAATGCTACAGATTTCTCAATCCATAATTTGTAAGGACATAAGTTCTGGCAATTGACTGTAAAGTACTCAGTTTTAGGAAAGCGTATGAACACAGGTGCCATCTCAGCTAAATCTTGAGATATATTACAATAAGTTTTATTGTGAAAAATACATTCTTCAACCCTACATACAAAAATTTAACTGAAAGAGATCCAGAAAGTATAGCTTCTTTGGATAATAAGACTTTTCAGGCTTCTTGTACAAGAAGCCCACTGGCGGCAAAAAAACCCCAAGGAAAAAAAATGTAGTAACAGCGGGTGTCTTGGGCAACCCAACTATAGGACATACGAAAATAAATGAGAAAGTAGCAAAACAAGTTCTGTGACATTTCCAGGAGTGAGTGACTAATTTACACATGACGACAGGAAATATCTAATCATATCTGATGAGATACACTTCAGAGCATTGCATCAGTAACATGGGAGACAGAGAAGTTTATACCGCTACATAATCAACATGGATTTATTTATAGGCATGTTACATTCCTTCTTAAGTGAGCCTGCAGTAAAATGTTTACTAATCTTTTATAAAGCCAACCATTAAAAAATAAATCAAGATGATAAACACTTTCCTGGTCAGCCTCTTTTTTTTGTGGTTTTGTTTCTTAAGAAAAGTTCTTCGTGTAGTTTTCCAGAAGAAATATCCCCCAGATATCACTGTAAGATATTTTTCTTTCCTGAATTCATGCAGTTGCTCTTAAAGCATCTGAGCTCTTAATTCTTCATGTTCTTGTAGCATGTATGGCTCTGTATAGCTATACAAACTAGATAGAAAGTAACTATCAAATCACTTGATCCTGGTAGTGAAAGTCTTTCTCACACTCCTTCTAAAGGGCAGGACAGTGGGGAATGAGGCCCAAAAGCTCTGAGTGCTAACAAACACACGTACCAAGGTGTTCATAAGTTGCAGCAATGGAAATTCTGCTTAAACAAACAGAAAAAGTTGTCACCACAGTAGTGGCTACACCCTGATGGAGTTACTCTGAGTGGTTCTGGAGTCTCTGTCCTTGGAGATACTCAGGTCCCAGCCTGCCAAGGCTCTAAGCAACCTGCTCTGACTCTGAAATATGAGTCTGCCTTGCGAGGGGGTTGGACCAGGTCACCTCCACAGATACTCCCCGCTCTAAATTTTGCTATGTTTCTATGCTTTTTGGATTCTTCTCTAACCTGTGGTCTGTGAGATGATCTTTGAGAGTCCTTTCTGTATATAAGAACAAAACTTCCATCCCAGTATCTCACATTTTGAAAAAGTTAGGAAATGGCAGAAAGAAACTCCCTTCCTTCTCAGACCATGGCTGGCTTTGTTTTAGGTTTACGTCCTCTGAAGTGTGTTCTGGTATTACAAGGGCGGCCTTTCCTTTTTTGAATTTTCAGTATGGCAAGTCTTTTAAGTATTAAAAGATAAGAACAGCTCTATCAGGGCAGCCCAAAGGTCCATCTGGTACAGCATACTTTCTCTGGTCAAGGTATTAATAGTGGATGCCTAGAGAAGCGTATAGGAATGGAACAAGTACATAGGCACACTTCTCCCATGTATTTTTCCAGTCTGCAGTGATTTGTGGTCCGGGGATTCTGAGAGTTGGAGGTGGTTCCTGGTGGATTTTTCCACCATTAATCTACCATGACTCTTTTGATCCCATACAACTTTATGTTAGCATTCACCATTGTGAATGTTTAAAGTGATGGAGGAGTATCCTGCCACTTGCCTACATGTTGTATGGGGAAATGCTGTCTGTTGCTTGCTTTGAATCTTCTGGTTTCCAGCTTCAGTTGATAACCTTGGCAAGAGAGCTACAGTTGTTCTTTATTCTCTATTCCCATGCTGCTTAGACTTCATTAGATCTCTTTTTTTTTTTTTCAAGGTTGAAGAATCCTCATCTATTTAATTGTTTTTCATACTGAAACCAGTCCAAACCTTTGATTGTCCGTGCTGATCATGGTTTATACAGCAGCAGTTTGATGGTTTCTGCTTTGTTCGCTATTGTTTTCCTAATTGTTCCTAACAAGCAGTTAGCTTTTTGCCCACTAGTGAGCACTGGGGTATGTTTTCATAGCTCTTCCTATTGCAGCTGACAGATACCTTCCTAGAATGGTAGAAGCTACCATAAATTTAGAGCTGCTTTTTCATTACCAATTATTTCCTCCTTATTTAAGTGGAATTTCACCTGCTATTTTATTAAAAGCTTACTAGGTATTTTGAGACCTTCCCACAATTCGTGCCCTCAGTTTTCATTTTTATTGCTCAAGAAACTTCCTCCTATCTGCAGATGTTAACTCTCCATTATTCACACTCCTTCCAGACCACAAGTATGAATATTTTGAACGGCACAGGCCTTTGTAAAAATCTCTGTGGGACTTTGTTAATAAGTTGCTTTCTGCTCTGAAAATGTTCATTAAATCTACCCTTTGTTTACTCCTCCGTAATTATCATTTGGTGGCGCATTGCTCAGAAGCACACTGCCAGTTGTGGCATAACAGTGAATCCACTGAGAGAAAACAGAAGGAGTAATGCTAACAAATTTTTGTTGTCTTAGCTTTCTCTGGATGAGCTTCTGACCAGAACATTTTTTGCAACCCAGAAAACTGTTGACATGAATAACCAGGTGTATGTGGAAGTGCAAAATCAGTGCAATGGAAATGTAGGCCTTGTTATAAATAATTAAAGACTTACAAACTCTTATAGTTATACTTCACATTATATTCTTATGTGTTTATGTCCTTTATGTTTCCCACAGAGAGTGGGACTTCTTGTGATGTTTTTACATTTTGACACAGTTCTTTTGATACAGAATATATATTACAGATTCAAATATATGTTCTAAATATCATTAATTCTGTATAGAGGCCTGTATGTGCCAGCTTTCTGTGGTCCTAGGATCTGCCCTAATACCATACTTTGTTGAAACCTAGCTTTCATTATAGAACAAACAGTCCATCTAACTCTTCCCATCCCAGAGCTGTTCAGACAAGCGTGAACCAACACAATGATGCTCTAAATCTGCAAAAAGCCTGAAATGACTTAGGGGATTGCTGAGGACATTGGAGGTCCCATTTTTAGAAAAAAAGCTGCTACAGAACCCTCATGGTCTTCAACAGTGTGAAATCTGGCCTTTTTTCCAGCTGCCACTGAAATCAGAATTTGTGCCATAGTATTTGGTCTTTTGTGCAAATGAGTAAGTGGAAATTTATATTTCTTTCCTCCCCTGCCCTGTCGGGACCTCTCAGCCTCTGCCATGTCTCATTTGACTTTTTCTCACACGGGGCATCAAGCTGGGCTGAGGGAAACCTGCGCCATCCTTGGGGCCGCGCAGCTGGATCCTGTCTGGGCTGAGACTGGGAGGCAGGGTGCCGAGCCTGGCCGGGGAAGGCAGGGAATGCTGGAGAAACATGCCCTTTAAAGTTGCCAATGTCCAAAATAACCATGCACTAACTTCATTTTCACCAGTATTTTTACCTATGAACCAGTGTTGTGGTGCATATATGCTTGCGTAAGAGAAGGAAATCCTGATCCCATTTAAATTATCAGACGCTTTGTTAGTAGTGTTAGGAAGGACATGATTTCTCTCAAAGAGTACTTCATAACAGTAAAATAAATTATGCTTTCTGTGGCATTTAGAGTTTAATATTAATGGAACTAAGTTCCATCAAGTCAACAATTACAAAAAGTTCTCATTTTAAGAATTGGAATTCGTGTTCAGGTAATGTAATTTTGGCTCAAAAAGAAACTGAACATAATTAGAGGTATATTAAATTTTCACAGTTCTGTTAAAACATGAAAGAACATGTTTTTCATCATTTATATGATGTGCTAGTGAGCTGGGATAATGTTTAGGTGATGTGTAGTGAGAGACAGAGAACAATATAAAACAATATTATTAAGACTTACTACACTGTGACTGAAAATACTTCCAAATTTTGAGTATTTTGTTCTTTAGTTAGATGTAATTGTGAATATTGGACCCAGCTCTTAGTAATACTATTTGCTAGTATAAATGAGAAATTCTCCATTACATTTTATACTCACCAAATAACTAATACAAACAGGCAAAGTCTCTTTCTGGTCTTATTTCAGTTGTTGAGAATTAGTAAAATCAGTGTGATGAGTAGATGGACACAGATGTAAGTTAAGTGAGAACATAATCCTAATTTCTGTTATCTTCTAATGACCACAACTATGTTCATTGTGAGATTAGCATAGTTCTGCTTGGAGTCTACTTAACTTCTCTTTTTATTTTCTCTGCCTTTCCACTAGAAAATAAATTCTCCTGTATTTAAGGTAATTGGAATCACTGACTGTAACACTCAGGGATAATCACTGTCTGGCACCCCTGGAGACAAAGTACAAATCTTCTGACCTAGAAAGAAATGAAAATAAGAAAGATACCACAATCTAGACTCTCATCCAAAGGTAATGGGAACTGCAAACCTCAACCACACAAAGAATTATTATGACAAGGACGTGGAACTATGGTAGAAGTTTATCTGGCTCCATGTATAGACCATCTCGGTGCTCCAAGAATACTCCAGAGGGATTTGTTGAATTTTGGAGACTGCACTGGGACAGCCTGGGTGTTCACAAACTGGCTGCAATGCCATCACAGCAAGACTCAGCTGGAAAGATGGTTGTGCTGAGGAGATGAGAATCTGGCCCCATGTTTTCCCAGGTTTCTTTGAGTGACCTCTCCTAGAAAGAAGCTGTTTGGTCTTCACAAATATGGCATCTGACAGCGTGGAAAGAAGAGCTGGTTTCCTTCCCATGCCAAAATTAATAAAATTTTAGACAGAAAGGTACATTTTTATGATGAAGGTAAGAATTTATTGGATAGTAAACTATTTGCTAAATTCCAATAATGTGTTGGAGCACGACAAGGATTATAGTTTTGCTGTCAATTCAATTACCCTACACTTTTGTATGCTGGTTTAATTATTTGTTGCTGGTTTAATTAAAAGGCGCTTAAGTCAGTGCAAGTTTTGCCCCTGATGTCAGTGAGATCAGTCACAGATTCAAGTTGTCTTAACTCTTAGAATCATTAATAAAGAGCAGGTCTTTCAGTAACGCCATCACTCACAGGCACACACAGTTCATCTTGAGCTGTCAGAGCCAAACACAACGTAACAACAAACTCGCACAAGTTAAGTGAGTGGTATGCACTTATCCTCGAGTCTGCTGAACTGCTGTCTGCTAAACTACAAAGAGAGCAGTGACCCTTGTGCTATAGGTAAGGAGAAAGAAGGCTGAAATGTATAAAGCAGATTGTTGTTATTGTAAACTGAACAGAGAGCGCGGCCTTAAGAAGCTGAAGTTTAATGAAAAGACTGAAGGCATAATTTAGAGAAGACCACCTGAGAGAGAAGCAGCTTTCCAGGAGATACGAGATACATAAGAAGTGACCTCCCTCCAGTCTTCCCCACTGCTCCTCTCCCCTCCAGCCATGCGTAAAAGAGCGGGGCAGGGCTGGGGGCACCAACCATTGCTCCTTTGTGAGACCACTCATGCAGGCAGGGGCCCCACCTCAGCAAAGAGAACTGGACGTTGGTTCTTCCAGTTTCCAAGCCTGATGTTGATTTCTCAGTACCTGCATATATGCCACAAATACTTTTCAGAGGAAGAATGAACTTGCCTAGTCCCTCCTAAAAATCCTTCTTGAACGTACAAGCCAGTGACATTAAGCTGCTTCAAGTTCAGTCAAACAATAAACACCAGGAGATGGCTTAATTTAGCTATCCTAAATTGCTGTCAGCCCAAGCCTGAACTGAGGAACCTTCTTCTCTGCCACAGTTAACAGCTGCTACTGAGCCAAATGTTGGTTTCTGTGGTTTCTGTTGGATTGAGCCTTCTGAAAGGCTAACTACAGCCATCTCACTGCAACCTTTTTCATCACAGAGAGCAAGCTTTATATCCACAAGGGAAGCTGGATCCACCTGATTTATTTGCCATTTGCCTCCAATCCAGCTTCAGTTTCACCAGATAGCTGTACTAATACATGTTCTCAAACACAAGCTACACAGAAGAACAGGAATATGGAATCAGATATTTGAGGAGAGAAATGTGAAGCCATACATGTAAATGCACCTTAAAATGCTAGTGAGTTGATGGCATTCCTACATAGCTTGTTTTCAGGTAATAGTATTTGAACAAAGTCACCATACCTTAGCTAAAGAACAGAGATCTTTTGGACAATCATGTTTTATGTTGTTTAATCAATCTACTTTCAGAGGTTGATCAGTTAGTGCTTAGATGATGGATCCCTGAGCAACTGGCTAAACAGTGGATTTTTTTTTCTGAAAAAAATCTGTATTAGCCCAGCTCATAAAAAGAGATAAATACAAAGTGACCTAGAGGCACATCAAAATAGTCAGATGATCTAGACTCAAGCACTAGTTGGATGGGGAGTGTCTCTGTGGCCCTCAGCAAGTAATAAAGATATCTACTCCATCTGTCTCAATTTACATTTGCATGAAATGGGAATAGTATTGGTGAGGTCATGGGGCTAATAAATCAGCTACCACTAGTTTATCTGCTAATCCTTTTCTGTCTCTTTGACGATAATGTGATTATTATTATTAGAACATCTAATCAGGAATTTCATCATGGATTGTGAATTTTGTTTCAAGATGAAGACATCAAAATGCACACAGGACAACCAGAGCTTATTAGCATCTTCTAAAGAGTTTTTCCTTTGCCCACAAATAGAATACTAAATGGTTTTTCCAAGCTTTAGTTACACAGTGTCTCCCATGTTTTATTTCAGTAAGTATGACTTCTCAAGATCCTGGATTAGGAAAACACTCCAGGTGTAAGAGAAGTTTCACCCATGAGAATTGCTGCAATTAAATACAAATGAAAATTTATTACAGATTTTTCAGAAATAGAGTTTGTTTTCTCCGAATTTCTCTGAGTGAGGCCCCCCCCCTTTGGAGAGGATTATGTGTGTGTCAATAACCCCAGACACAAGCAATGGCAGACATTTTCATGTCATGTGCCAAAAAACATTTGCTAATTTACTCAAAGATGGTACCACTTAGTTCCATATATAACTACAGGGATAGCTTTTTCTTCCTTAATGCTGCCACAAAGAAATAGGCAATATTAAGCAGTCTCAAAGGCAAACTTAATTCCACAACTTTCCACAAAAGAAATGGTTTGATAGCTGGCTCTTTTCTGTTCCTTCGCAAACCTTCTGGTACTCCTTCTAAGGCCTGGGTGCTCTCACTTGTTCCTTCCCATGCCACATCATCCCTTCCCCTTATAGCTTCAGCTGATTTCCATATACCGCTCTCCCTCCTGCTCCTTATGTACTCCTCTTATGCCCTGCAGGTATCACTGCGTGACAGAACGGTAATACTTGCATGGTGGATAAGTGACACGGGTGTATGGTGACTTGGGTGAACTTATTGTGAAATCGAATTAATATCTCTCCCAATTTTTAATTTTCTTTATTGATAGTGGTTTCATGTGCCAGTTCTGGCACAGATACTTTATGTTCATCATTGTGAGGCTGGACTGCAAGGCTCCCTGAGCGTACATTTCTCCTGAAGGGGGAAAAAGTGGTACCACCCAAGATTGCTTGCTTAGGCATGAAAGTGAGACATTATTCATGGCAAATTGTTCAGATCTATTATCCAGCCTCTCCCTTTCTAACAATATACATAAAGGTGTGAACAACATTGACACTGGAATTACCGACACTGGGAATGTGAGCTACAGCAAATTGGGCTGATTGTGGTAGTTCATCACTCAGTTATTCCTTCAGACTCACAGCAGAGATCATTGCATTTGCTATATCCCACACTTAAAAAAAAAATAATTTGGAAATTTAAACTACCTTAGAACATTAAGAATATAGATAAGAAGAAACCTTATAAATGTGATGCATTAGCACAAACTAGCATACTTTTCCATATATACATGAATTTTGATGACGGTAACTATCGTGACTTTCTGGCTGTTCACCTCTTTTCGTTGGTCTTTTCATGCATACAAATTTTAGTGTCTGTCTTTCTCTTTACATCCAGGTGAACAAATATGAATATATGCCTTTGTGTGTCCAAATATGTTCAGCCTATGGAAAGTGAGCGCTTTACTGATGACAGCTGAAGAACAGGAGTCTGCTTAGTAATGCCTATGTGTATTCCTTGAAAAGGTTCAAGTTTAAGAAATGAAAACCCTTTTAAATAATTGGCTTAGTTCAGAAGAACCAACCGGGACATCATCTGCTAAGCTTCTCCTGAAGCCATCCAACAAGTAAATCAGCAAGAATGGAAATGCCTTCTTTATAGGACTGAGGTTCTCTAGTCTTCAAAGCTTTTAGTCTTAACACTATGTCAGGGCCACCAGCTCCTGCAGATCCCCCTCTTACATATTATTCTTTCATCTGCCTGGCTGAACAGCAGACCCCGCCAGTCACTGACTAGCATTGCTGAACTCACATTTTCTTAATCTCCCTGCTCTGATGCTGGCACAAGCAGCAGCCTTTTCTTCACTCTCTTGGCTTCTTTATATTCCACTGGCTCCAGAGATCCGCCCTCAGAGCCTGCCAGGACACACATGCCTGTCCAGCCTCCACCTCCTTCCCTTCGCAAGATTAAAACCGAGCCAGCAGCCCACACCTCCCTCCCTGCTGGATCCTGCGTGGGGCAGGAGGAGCCTTCTGCACCCTTTGCTGCTCTCTTCTGCAGGGCTAATGAGAGGGAAGCCGAAAGTGTGACTATATACACCGCGTATTCACATGAGAGAAGTGAAGAAAGCCAGCAGTGAAGATGAAAAGCAACTGGTAAGAGAACAAGTGGGATTTAGAGAAATCTGTAAATAAGAGATTAGAACAGTTAAAGCTGTCCTTGCCAGCTGCCGCCTTTGTTGTTTGCTTTTATGACAGCATTATACGGAGGAAATGGAAATAGGAAGAGCTTCATTGACATGTTTTATTTTAAGGCAAAGAAAAAAAGTTTTCATGTAAAGAAATTGTCTTGTCCAATCTGTTAGTAAATCCTGAACTTGTGTTTTTATACATTTAATATGCATGGCTCTGAGGAGAAAGTCAATAACAGAATCTGTCAGAAACTATAGATTCATACTGGAGTTTTCTTTCTGTTCACAGGAAAATTACAGCCTACTTTTACGTGTGTAGTTTCCTGTGGTCTTTCATCTCAGCGACCATCCAGCACCAATCAAGTAAGAAGGCAGACTTTATGTGCATTTCATCTTTCTGTAATTTTCACTGTCAGGAGAATTATTCTGAACTTAACGAAAATTAAAATCCTTTCTAGCTAGCCATCATAGAAAGGGAGAACTACCTGTGTATGTATATGTATGATTGGATGGATGGATGGATAAGGCAAAGAGGGGAAAAACCAAGAGCTGTGTGTGTTATTGTAAACTCGCTATTAGATAAGTTTTTAAGGTAAGGATTAAAATCTGGATATAGGTGGTGGTAGATACAGGACACAAACCTCCCCCAGTCTTTCAGTGCTTTTAGTTAGAAACTCTTCTATTACGTGTGGCAACAAACTGGTTCCACTTTATTTGCTGGGCATGAAATGTAAATGGCTGGATGTCAGCCATACGTCTCATCAAATAATATAGAATGAGCCTATTTCTAAGGTGTAACATGTCAACCTGAATGTTCCTTTTAAGCCTATGTTGTCAGAAGGAAACCCACATTTATGGTTGAGCCTTTGCAGCACACAAGAGACTCTCTGTAGGTTAGAAATGCATCTCCTTCCAACTCGCATGCTTCATTCTCCCCCATCCAGACTCTGCTAACATTTTCCAGATTGACTTGATACTGGATTTGTACAGGACTCTTAAACTTCTAAAAGATGTTTATTTTTCCTTCTTCTTTCCTTAAATTAGGGGAATTTGCCAGGTTTTCATGCTCACTATGGGGCTTTTTGGCAGATAAGATTCTGAAAAATTATATTTTAAAATTTGGTTTCCGCAAACAAATTTATTCTACATTCTTGTTTGGGCCAACAAAAAAGGGCTGTAAGTTCTTCTTGCCCCAACTCTGTATTTCATGAATGACCATTCTCTGATCAAATATGGCACAGAGGAAGGTGGGAACACCTGGAATGCCAGCGAGGATGGAAAAGACACCAACAGTTTATTAACAGCCTCTTTAGTTGGCATGAGGTTTATTTAAGTTTCCTTGGGACTAGGGAGACTGTTGATTTAGGTAACTGGCTTTTTTTTCAAAGTTTGCTTAAATGACCAAAAGTTCCAAACCAAAAACTCCTCACACAACAGACCTTCTTATGTCACAACTATTTCTCCGTAACCCTGCAAGAAAAGAATTATTATAACCCTCTCATTTAAAGGTTTAAAAAAATAAAATAATCAAGCAAGTTATAATTTTAAATTTGGAGCTTTCTAGAAACAGATGATTATTTTTTTAGGCTTCTGACTTCTCTAAATACAGTTTAAATGGATTATTATATACATCTACTTTTTATTATTATTTATAGTTATACTTGATTCATAATATTCTTACAGTTGCTTCACTTAATTTTTTTAAGGTGATTCGAGGCAATGTGCAGGCGCATAGTTAATAAATTCACTCTTTTTTTGAAGGACTACCAGTCATTCTCGGTGCCAGTCATAGAACTGATCTCTGCCCAACAATAAGGATTGGCCAAGATGACTTACCAGGCAAGTAGCATCCCAACTTTTTCAGGAAAAAACGCTGTTCAGAAACTTTCTTGGGTTATATTCAGCTCTGCAACTGCACAGTTCTCTAACGGAATTAAAATGAAAGTTACATTCTGGACATGCATATTTTTTCTTGTAGGCTTTGACCTGATTTCTCAGTTCCAAATAGAAAAAGCTGCATCCCAAGGAATTATCCAGAGAGTGGTGGGCTCCACTTCCCTACAAGTGGCTTATAAATTGGGACCCAATGTAGACTTCAGGATCCCAACCAGGTAATGCCTTTTGTTGTTTGACTTCTAGAATATACATATTTTGCAATATTGCTGTTTAAGGAATAGGCCCTCTGGCGAGGTGGATAACCTCAAGTGCAAAACTTTTGGAAGGGGAAAGAGGAGTTCAACTTTATTTTCATTGCCACCAACAGACCAGACTGATTCTGTAACAGCAATTTCAAGGACTTCCACTTTCCTCTACCAATGATATTGCTCAGGGTGCATCAAGATTTGCTGATAAAAGGAGACCTACCTCTAGGAAACGAAGCCAAAAGTTGTTGATGACTTGAAAAGAGGTAGGGAGGAAAAGAGAATATAATAGGAGGAGAGTGAGGAATGGTTTCTCAAAGCAGTGACACAAAGAGATCTTTCTGATCATGTAAGGACTGCAGAGACAAGGTAGGAAAAAGGCTGATTGATTGTATGGTAAGGGTCCTTTTTTATTATTATTTTTGTGTAACTAGTACATTTATGTTCCTCTCTGATTTATGGTCACTTAATCTGTAAACAACTACTTAGCATGTCACAGGCAAGTTGCAATAGGAGCCAGGATTTAGGAATCTAATTGTGTTTGTGCTTTACAGGACAGACTTTCTTCCAGTGAGGGAATAGAGACAGTACAGCAGGGTAGAGATGTCCTTGCCAAACTTGTGCAAGTCTGGATTCTGGTCCAGTACCTTATGTAATTAAGAATGCTTTTACTTAGCAATTAACTGGCAAAATCTTTAATTGAACTACCATTTCAGCTAGGCGTATTTGGGGTGCAAAGTTTTTCTCTCACACTCCAGCTCTCACAAATTTTTCTTGCTGCAGTCCTCCCTGGCTTCTACCATTGTAGCCGTTAAGTTAAGCTAGTTTACAGCTTAACTGGCTGGTTACATTGGACTTGTGACTACTTTCCATACCAGCGGCAAGTCAAGGCTGGGAGTGCATAAATGTGAATCCAACAGCAGATAGCTCAGCAATAGTCAGAGCTGTAATATTTTCATTTTTAAGAAGCCTTAAAGTTATTGTTGTAGATGGCTTTAGCGAGATATATGCTTGATGTACACAAGTTACCCCTGATCAAGCCTATACCAGCTGCATTAATACACCATGGCATCTGAGCTTACTACCACCACTGGACTTGTTGGCTGTGTCTGGTGTTGTAGTATCACGAATTTACCACATTCAAGACACTGGCTGGCATTTTCAGTCCTCATGGTTCTGTTACGCTGCAATGCCAGATCATGGTATAGCTGAAATTTGGCCCTGGCTCAAACTAAAAAGTCACCTGCAGTTAAGCTGAGTGTGTTGTCCAGGGGAATGGGTTAAGGCTTGACTCCCAACAGTGCTCTAGTGCATCAGTGTGCAGCTCCTCTGTCACTGAGCCTGATCTCTCTGCTCTGCTCTAGAGTTATTTTGGAGTGTGCCCCTCTCAGTGAGCTGACTCAGGAGTGAAGGTGGCAGAAAGTAGCTGAGGCTATCAGCTCAGGGGAGGCACACCTTAGGCTATTTCCAAGATATTTTTTAAAAATCAAACTCTTCACATAATCTTTATAATGTGGCATGGTAAATTCATGACTGGTATGAATTTGCGATGATGAAACACCTGAGAAACATTACAAGAGTTAGCAAGTCATGTGGAGCCCCTCAAGCGAGGCTGAGCGTCGTTGACGGCAGGGGCATAACCCTGGCTTTCTCAGACCCCGGCACTGCACCAACCCTGACTTCCTGCTGCGTTTCCCCTCGACCACCCTCCCGCTATACTTTATTCACCTGGATAATGGGAACTTTTCCCGGGGTTCGGGCGGCGGCGGGCGGGGAATGGGAGGCGAAGGGAGCGAAGGGGCCGCCCCAGCCACCCCCGCTCCGCGGAGCTGTCCGCGCCCGCGGTGCTGAAACACCGCCCCTGCGCCGGCCAGCGGGGAGCGAGGGAGAGGGGGGGCCGCCGTGGCTGTCGCCGAGCGGACACAGAGAGGGTGTCACCCCCCGGTTCGTGTCTCCGTGGCTGTGGGCTCCTGCTTCGCCAGGAGATGGGGGAGACAAAATTAGAGTGAGCTTGGAAAAAATACACAGAAGTGCTTTCCTCAGCTGGGCGGCTGACGTAGGTATCAAGCCGTAAGTGCTATAGGAGCACCGGGGAGGGACCCTCAATGGACACATCAGGCAACAGCAGCCCCCCCGCTGCAGAGGTGTCCTCTCACAGCCATATTACTGCGAGGGAATACAACGGCCACAGGCAGTGTCTTCTCTTGCCTTTTGGAATAGGGAGGCGGCCCTCTAATTAAGCCCATTCCTTGGCGTAAGGCATTCAAGGCCTTTGAGGAAGGGATGGGGAGGCGGACGCACATGTAGGAATGGCACGCAAGCAAATTACGGTATCAGCACAGAGCACTTGGCTGGCTGTCACTGTTCAGTCAGTAGTTATCAGGAATAGTAAAATAGTTTTTTAGACTAGCATATGATCATTATACTAATTCAGACAAGCCCATGTTACAGTGGCTACAGCATGGGAATGAGAGCTCAATTAGATGGGCATCACCCAGCATATTTATTGAGTTTTTGCTCTAGCTATAGCTTATGCCGTGAAAAGCTTACATAGCTTCTTTAAACCACTGCTAAATTGTAGCTTGGTCTTTTTGCTACTTAGCTTATTTGCCAAGAGCCAGAAGTATATCCCAGAATGAACAGAAATGATCGCACACAAGTCTTGACTTAAGCATCATCTACATAAATTCCTATTGGTCACTACTTCTTCTAGCATAAAATCGGCTGAAGAATCAACATAGCATTCTTTGTGTAGTAAGAACCTGTGAAACTGCCATGACTCAGACCCATTGTCTCTGACACAGTGAACCTGTCATTTTTCAATTTAATGTATGTACCTGTTGTAGGTGTTCATTTGTTAGTAAGTACAAAATTAATACTGGCAATTTGGGTAATAACAGTGTTGATTTTTAATTGCAAGCTTAAAAAAAACATTAGCACAAAAGAATATGTTCCTGATATGTTTTCATGTGGGGGAAAAAGGCTAGCTATCTTTATGCACTAGATGAAATCTTAATCCTTTAACTTCACAAATGCAACTGTTCTATCACAAGGCCCCTGTGTCCACATGGATAAATTAATACCAGGGAACATTCCAAGGCATTCACATGTGATCATCTATATTGTTAAAATATTATAAAGAATCTTGGCATGATTTGGGTTGAGACTAATTAGCACTTTTGAAAAAATTCCTGGGCACAGCTTGGCAGCTAGCATAGGCCACGGCCTATTCCCAATAAGCAACTTGTATATAGTCATCATATTTTGGAAGTAAGCAGGTTTAAACTTTTTCATGCCAGCTGAACCTAGTATCAGAGAACAGTCTTGGGCATATTGGATTTAGCAGCATGAAGGTAGCTTTCTAGAAATGCCTGCATCCTCATTTCAGTACACAGTACAGCAATACAAAAAATGTAAGCTGCTTTTCGAGCAGTGTTTATATCTGGGGTAGTGGCATTCTGTGTACCACTTTAACAGATGACACAAAAAACCATAGTATAATTAGACATTATAAAATGAAACTTGGAAGTTTATAAAGTTTTATCAGTAAGCTTGGAACATCCAGAGAATTTCATAGGATGATTTCCTGATTTTTCCTTTGCGATTAATGCTTCTCTGTGAAGTAATGCTCAAATGCTTATTCCTGAAGGTCTGGCGTTTCTACATTCAGCCACCAAAGTTCTTCACGTGCTTTTCCTTTTGCATTACCAGAAAGATATCTTACATAGTACTGCTCCATTGATATTGATGATGACACTGTAATGGAAAGAACAAAATGCAGCTAAGAAGTTAATTAGCTCGTAAGAGAAATAATTAGCTCAGAACTGTATGTTTCTGAGGAATAGAGGCCAGATGAGGGTAATGAGTCCTAGCAAATGACTTCTGGTTAATGACTTAGGACAGTTGCTTTGAAAAATGTTTAGCTAGATTTTATTGTTATTGCTTATTTGATGGCTGCCAGGTAGTCTCTGCCAGGTCAGCTGTGATTCTAGGAAGCATCAGGAGATGCAGACACAGGTGTCTCCAGTTTAACCAAAGGAATAGAAAACCCCACCCCTGGGTGCCTGATGCTGCATTATCATGAGGTTGGCCAGAGGAGTCATCTCTAGTGGATTGAACTAACAGTTCTAAAATCTTCATTTAGCAAGGAGTAAGTTATCTCCATGGGCAATGGAGCTCACCTAAGAAAATAACTCCTAAAGAAACAGGTTTGATAAAATAAGGAGTTATTTTTGTGCCATTCAATTTAATATATAGTTAACCTTTTAAAATGCTTGCTGTTCTTGATGAATTCTGAAGTCAGTGAGATTATTCAGGGTTTCTGCTGCTCAGCCAGGTGACTTGTATTATATTATGTCATATATTATATAATATATAAGATACATCATATCTTATCTTGTATTGATGCCTCAATAGGACGTAGCCTTGAAATCTTAAAGAAATCTTCCTGGTAATTACTCAGGCTATTGTATTAGTAAGACTCTTGTGTATTTATGAAAAAGATTAAAAGAAAACAGTAGTGTTTCAGAAGTTCCCTTAGATGAATTACAAGTCTTTTACACCCCACCCCCCAAACTGTATTTCATAAATCAAACATACCTGATCTTGCACTCATTTCATACATAAAGAAGTTCATAATAGTCTGAGTACACAAGGAAAGCACGACTAGACTGCTATCTTACAAACTTAAGATACAAAAATGAATAAAAAAGTTATCTGATGGCTTATATCCCTAGCAATTTTAAGTGGGTAGGAAATTTGGCCTGAGTGCTTGAAATAATTTTGCACAGTAATTCTTCCTTTGCTTATCTGGCTGATTCCAAATTTAAAATTGCTTGATTTCCTTCCATTAGTGGAATTGGAAACATATAGGTTAAAAATAATTTATGTAAATAATTTAAGTGCTAATATAGTTATCAGCTGTTCAAGATTACAGAATCCAGCA
Organism: Rhinoptilus africanus; assembly: GCA_013400135.1. Classification (NCBI taxonomy): domain Eukaryota; kingdom Metazoa; phylum Chordata; class Aves; order Charadriiformes; family Glareolidae; genus Rhinoptilus; species Rhinoptilus africanus. The sequence continues at coordinate 36,824 of VXBO01005307.1, forward strand.
CTCGACTTGGCAGTGAGATGGAGGAATAGCTTATCTACAGTTGTTTATTTGAGTATCATGTTAAATTTGTCCTGGTTTCCAAATATTTAGTATTTTAAGCTGCTGGCTTTAGTAGGGTTTTTTGCCCATGTAAAGATCACAGGCTTTGGGAAAAATTGTGTGCTGAAATAAGCTGATACTGCTAAAGCCAATGGAATTCCTTTGCATTACTGTTGGAGTAACTGAGATGAGAGTCTGTCACTGCTTTACTTGTAGAATTATGGGTATAAATCTTACACAGTAAGAGTCCCCTGCAGTGTACCTCTCTGGCGATGGGTCATGCTGTGCTTTGTTATGTTGAGTCATGCTACTGGTACTGAGTCTTTAGTTTAAAGGCAGCAGTTCTTCTGATAGGTTATTAAAAGTTTTTTAAAATGTAAATATTTGTCCATATTTGTGCACTGAATTTTTTCTTTACTGTTCTGAATATGTTTCCTATAATTTAGTTTTCTCTTACTAATGTCAGAAGCTGTTACACAATTCCTCTTCTTTGTATATCACTTGAAACTTCAAGTTAACACATTTCTTTTTGATTTTAATTTCTGAAAAAGAAGGAGGACCCATATGATGGCTTGTAAAGGACTAACACTATAGATAAATATGGTACAAAGAATCCTGTTGCCAATCTGGTACAAACAATCTTCTAATTGAAAAGTGTAAATATGTTTACTTACTAGTATTTTTGTTTGTGTGGGGTTTTTTTTCCCAATATAGTTATGTCAGCTGCGGTGGGGTAGGAATGTGTGTGACATTTTAACCACTATTGTCATGACAGCAAGATTTATCGGTGCAGAGAAAGAATGAAAACCCCTCCTCAGGGGATCTGGGATTAGCAATGCCTCCTTTAACTGCAGAGCTCAGTGTATCAGATCCCCTTGAGTCATTGAACTTGATAGAGAGAAAGTGGAATGTCACAGAGAGGCTAGTTAAAAGATTACCTAACAATGCCACCTTCAATAGGGTAGTAGTAAAACCAGCTCATGTGTAAGAACAAACAGTGTGATTCAGCAAATGAAGAGATAAGTGACTCAGATGAGCTAGGGTTTTAGCAGCAGAGGACGTTGAAATGCTTATTTATGATATATTATGGAGGAAGAAGGACACAGAGGGACATAAAAGATGTGCTGAAATGGATTAGGAGCTTAGCAAGGGTCTAATGTGTGTCTGGATGGGGAGAGGGAGTATGTTCCTGGAGCTCAAAAGAATATGTAATATATTGTGTAAGCTAGAAGCCTAACAAAATGATAGGGGACAGCAGCACACACTGGAAATGACTCATAGGAGGAAAAGTACAATGTCCATGTGCTGACATTTGCATTTAAGATGGTAAGGTACAAACTGAAACAAAACAATAAAATAGCACAACAAGTTAAACAAAATGCTATCAGACAAAGCCGTCTGGGACAGACTACTGCATCTGCAGCCAACAGAGTCACCAGTCATAGCAAATCACAGTTTAAAGATAACGGCAAGGAATCCCCTCTCCCACTTTTGTATATCTCCACACCTTGTGTAATGAAATAATCTTCCAGCTAAACATTCCTCTTCCTCATACATCAGCTTTCAGGTGTATGTAAAGGCTTGTGGGGAAAAAGGAGAAACACCAGCAGTTTGGGTAGCTTATTAATAAGATGAAGCTGCTGCTGCTGCTTCCAGCCTTTTCCTGGTCCTCACAGAAATCTTGCTGAGGCTGTGCCGTCGCCTGCTGGAATATGATTGCATTACAGCTTTGGACACTTAAACTATAAATTGTGGAGGCTTGATCTGGAAGTACTCTCTTACTAAATTGGTAGTTATCAAGCATACAGAATAAGAACTAATTTATTCTATTTTTGCCTTTTTTTTCCTTAACCTAAGGCCTGAGACTCACTAATGATATCTAAATTAGTGCTGAGATAGGATTGAGCTACCACTCAAAAATAATCTTTGTTCAAAATGCTTTCTTGCCTGAGAAGTTATTCTCATGAAAGCTAGTGACAAAATAGCTCTGCATGTCTCCATAATTAATAAATTTATTCAAATACAACTTATTCTTAAATGTGGATAGATGGCAAATAATGTGCTGATGTCAGATGGACCATGACACTACAATTTTACAATTCATAGAATATGAAAATGCATATTTAAAAAATATTCTACTGGATTCACTGACATATTTGAGATAAAAAATGATATTACTGTTTTGCACAGTGACACAGCCTGTACTTGTTCGGGTTTTCAGATGTCCCACTATAGGAATTGCAAAAGAATGAAATGTTTTATATGTGGCAAATATGTTCCCTGCTACTTCTAGCTTTGTAGTTGAATATTGCAGGATATAATACATTTTCAGTATGGGTTCTTACTATGCCTATATTTGTCTATGAATGATTGGTTGAATGATTTCTGCTGAAGCAATAGCTAATACATTAACAAACCGGTTATTGTCAGGCAGAACAAGAAAATGCGTTTTCAACAGACATTCTTATGTCTTCAAAACCAATTCAGATCTGCACTGACTGTCTACCTGGTCAATTATAAAGTCACGCTGTATTGACTGATTTTGTAAGTGAAATACTGTAGGAAATAGCATAATTGTAGGATATACTTTTGAAATGTGAAGCCTGTTGTTTCTCCATCCATTACACTGAGAAAGGCCACATTTCTGAACTAATTCCTTTTACCATTAGCAACACTAATGGCTCAAAAGGGCATCTCATTTTGGGATTCTGTATGTGGAAGAACACTGATAAAAGCGTGGTTGAAATATGGTTCCACTGAGTAACTGTTTCTCATTGCTCTGTGATGATATGTGGAGCTTTTCAGAAAAAATACACAACAAATTTACTTTATTTTGATCCTACACAGTGCCATATATTCCAATGGATTGCCTGATGAATATTCCTTTCTAACTACTTTTCGGATGACTGGGGCCACACTTCAGAAATACTGGACTATTTGGCAGATTCAGGATTCTTCAGGAAAAGAACAAGTTGGAGTGAATCTTAATGGTCAAATGAAAAGTGTTGAGTTTTCTTATAAAGGAGCAGATGGAAGGCCCCAAACTGCATCATTTTTGCATTTGCCATTCTTGTTTGACTCCCAATGGCACAAGCTTATGATAAGTGTGGAAGCAAACAGTGTCACGCTTTTTATCGACTGTATTAAAATAGAATCCTTAAACATAAAACCAAAAGGCAAAATCAGCGTTGATGGCTTTGCTGTGCTTGGAAAACTTAAAAATAATCCTGAAATTTCAGTTCCGGTAAGTTCCAAAATATTTTATTACTGCAAAAAGTGGTTTATAGGATCTTTACACTTAATATTTTTTGGAGGGGGGATGCATCTTCAAATGTTTTCTGAAAGCAGAAATGGCAGAAAATACCAACTCCTTGGCAGGTAAGTACTAGCTTTACTTTTTAATTTTTGCACATATAAATACTGTGTAAGCTAAGAGATGACTAAGGTTATGTCTAAGTGAAATTTCTCAGACATCCCCACTTTGTGACTGGATTTTGCTCTGCCTGGGTGTACCAGTTGGGTGTTCCTCTGCTTATCTCATATGCAGAGCTTGATCTAGAAGAAAGTCTCAGGACATGGATATGGGGGCTGCACCTCACACCAAAGACAGCAAAACACTCATTGAGCAAGAACTGGGACCCCTCTCTCATATGTGTGCACCGACCATCAGCTGGAGATAATTAAATGTGTCTCTGGCAGAATAAATATTTTAAATCATTAATACAGAATATCTCCTGTAAGTGAGATCGACAGGGTCCTTTTTGATCTACTCTGACGTTCACACAGGAAATAAGAGACCCAGGTTTAAATCTCAGCATTATCTCAGATACTATCATGAATACCTTATACCTCAGGAGACTGTTCTAGACTCATTGTGCTACCAGGTATGATCATGGTAACAGTTGCTTTTCCTCTTTAATTAGCTTGAGTTTTTTGAAAAAGAGTGACCTGGAGTAGACAGTGAACTCTTAAAGCAGGTTCTTGTCTATGAATCCAACGAGGGATAAGTGTAGAATCAGAGACAAAATCCGATCCAAGCAAAGGGCTCAGCAGAGCTAAGACATCACTCATCTCCACAATACCTTCTCCTGGCCAGCTCAGGACATCCCAGCCCCATGTCATGGCTGCTGTGAAGCCCTTTGATAGGTATTTAACTTCCCCTGTGCATTGTGGTAGACACCTAAACTCACTGCAGAGTGCTGCTTCTGTGTAGCCGGAGTAGGCAGTGAAATGCTTATTCTATATTCTGTTAGGGGATTTAATGCTGAAAATATCCTCTTCATGCTACTACAGTGCAGTAAGTGTTGTTTTCATGGTGAAAATAACGTTGGGGGTGACATATGGTAAATATTGAATGCTTTTGTGCCCTTCCACAATGAAAACTGAATATTAAAAACCTTGGGGGTTTTGTTATTTGATTATTTGATTTAGTTTCTGAGATGAGCAATTAATATAAAACACATACAAAGTGACACACCTGTGATTTCTGACAGAAAAAAAATTTGTAGCTGTCACATCTGCATTTTGCCTGTCAGACATCCATGACAGTGTTTTCTCAGATAGTGTTTTTTTCAGCTAAGGAGTTGTACTCCACTTTATGCTGAATAATGTAACAATTCTGTCTCATGGTGGCACTAAATGACATTTAAGACTTTGGGAAGGCTATTTCTGAATTTACTTTGTAGATTAAAAGGAAATATTTTCAAAATGCAATTGAAAAATTACAGAAAACATTGCAAAGTTCCATACATTATCCTCTTCCTTTTCCAAGGATCCTCTGTACGAGTGTTAAGGGCATATAAATGGTAAGATACAGACACCCACCCACACATATATATAGGGTACTAATTTCAAAATTAGTTGAATGGCAAAAGAGAATTGGCCACTTAATATATTGTAACCATTTTCCATATCCCTCCATTAAAGTTTTGCATCAACTTTGAAATAAAAAAAGTGAAGTGAGATATAATCTTTTAAATATATTTCACGTTGCTTGCAAAAAATGTGGCCACAAGATAACCAGCAACGTATAAACTTGTAAGAGGAAATGTTGCAAGAAGAAAAGCATCTCATGCTTCATCAGCTCTGCATGTATAGGTTACTATATTGCACTGGGTAGAAATCAGTTTTACCTGAAAAAAGATGACGCAAAGCTGCCCCACGTGTCTGAAAGTATCTATCTAGTATGTTGCTCCAGATGTGGATCAGGAAACATCAATAGCTGAAAAGTTATATTAATTCTTTTGAACACAAAAGTTAGTCTTTGAAAATGTCATTCCAAAGTAATCAGCTGAAGCTGATAATGTAGCGATTAGCTGCATACGCATCTTAGCTTTGCTAAGTGGTCTGAGGGATACTGGTGGATGAATGGATGGGTGGAATGATGAAAACATTACATATTCTATGGATGTTACTAAGGTGAAAAAATTACCCCACTACTGTATTCCTCTTTGGAAAGGTATTTAGGTTAAATGCACCTAGAGCTATAGGTATCGATGTAATAGTATTACAACACCTAGTATACAGTGCTGCAGTAAACCTTGCCCTCAAGTTAGACACAGAGTCATTCCTTTAAAAATGAGGAGGGTGCCTGCTGCTTCCTGAAGTAATAGTTAGAAATGGCAGCCTAAAAATGAGGAGAGAGATGTGCTGTCAAGGTCACGTTGGTTCAAGAAGTCAGATTTCTCCCTCTTCTTCCATTGATACTCTGGCTGACCTTTGGCTAGAATTAAAGAAGTCAGGAAAAGCAGCAGAGGAAATCTGCAATTTTATCCCCCTTTCTCTCCAGACCATGTTTTGCAGAGACTCACTTTTTTCAGCAAGGTGTACAAATGAGGAACACTGATTACTGAAGGGTCTTCAGGCGTCTGGTAGGGAAGAGTATCTATTGCCAACTTCTGCCTCACTTATGTTTAATACGTACTTCATTAGACACTAGTGTGAAGTTATGTTAAGTACAGGAAACCCTTCTTCGAGGATGAAAGGACAAAACGGAATTGTGATTTTTACAATTCATCACTTAGCATGCAATATATTTGTTTACTCCTTTAGCATGTTTCTGGGAAGATTCAGTCACATTTAGTGTATTTAATGAAAAAAAAAAATCAAATCTTTGCATAAGGTAGGCCTTAAAATGGGGATACAATGCACATTTTTTTGACAAAAAGGATAATGAAGCACTGGAACAAATTATCAGGGAAGGAAGAAGGTAAGCATCACATTACATTTTTAAACCAAGTTTGTATGTCAAAAATACACTTTAATTCAGCCGGAACTGTGGGTTTGACAAAGGACTCGCTAGATTGAATTGCATGGCCTGTGCTATGCTACGAAGCCAAAAATGACAATAGTAGGGGTCCAACCTGATATTATGAAAATGTAGATTTAGGAAGACCATATTCTCGGAAATTGTGATAAATCACATAATCTGATGAACTAGTCATTTTAAAATGTCTGGTTTTATTGCACAAGTTTCTGTTTTAACCTGTGCATTTAGTTTCTCTTCAAATCAAGGAAAAAAATCTATGTTCAGGGATAACTCGCTTGAATATACTGAGTTTAAATATCTCTCTTGGTTATTTAGTATGTCCAAGGCACAATTTCTAATTTATTTCCAGGCATTGTTAAAGTATATTACTTCCAGTGGTATAATTTTTAAAGGCTATAAATTATGTGTTTCCTCTTCTTTTTTTTTTTCAGTATTTTGTGAGTGCTCTATTTATCTTGCAGAATAGGTCAACTTCTTATAGGTGCACTGTAATACTTGTCATTTTAAAAGAGATTCTTTATTGCTTGTTGTTACTATGATTGCCCAGCAGAGTAATAGAGTTCCATTAGAAACTATGGCTTGCCTTTGAGCCTTTACAAAGATTTATTCCAGGATTTCTGGAATGTTTTATGGAGGGCAAATTTTTATATGGGTTTACAGCTGCATTTTATCTTTTTGTTAGATAAAAAAGAAAATAGCTCTTTTTATCTAAAAGTAATTCAAAAAATCTACTATAAACTCTAAGCAATAAAAGATATATCATCATTTCAGAACTGAAAAGGAACTTATTTCCTAAGTCATATTTTTTTTATAGAAAGGTAAGGGCATTCATTTCTTACTGCTCAAAGATTAACTGCTGTGAGATGATATAAATAGCCTTAGTTTCTGTGATTTTAGAGGCATTACCCTGATTTTTTCATAATAGACACTAAACACTTTGCTAGAAGTGCTAGAAGTGATCCTTGGTCATTACTTAATTGATATTTAATAGAAATAACTAGTTCAGGGCAGCTACACAACTAAGGAACCTGCTTATCAATATTTGCTGAACAGAAATTAATTTACACAATAGAACAGATTGTGTCTGTGTATTGTAAAAAGTCACGTCTCAGGTTTTTTTCACCCTGTGAAATCTCACATTCAGAAGTCTGGACCCTTGCTATGGCAAGTCAAATACAACCAGAATTTGACATACTGTTCCAAGGCTTTTAAAAAAGATGCCAGAAAACTGAAAGCCCCCAAAACCAATTACAGAGATGTAGGAAAATGGATAAAACATGTTTAAAATAGCTCTAGAATTAGATATTAGAATTAGGTGTTTAAATATGTGTAGCTTATTCTTGATCACTTAACAATTATACAAATGGTCAATAGCAGACTTCCCTTAGAACAAACTGGTATCATTGATAGAAAAATTGCAGAAAACCTTTGCCTGCAAATTGCTTAGCTGAGTTGTGCTTCCTCTGAAGGGATGTCTTCCCTTGAATCATCCCCGAGGCAGCAATAACCCAGCGCAGCACAGGGAGCCAGTTCTCCTAGGAGGCACCTACAAATATGCTCTGAGGGTCACAGCTGTCTTGAAAGCCTACGATACTGCTAAATGCTTCCCTGTGACTGATGCTATACTGAAAAATACTACCCTAGATATTTAGGTTTCATCTACATCTTATTTAAACTTCACCTCTCTCATCTAAAGCGCTAATAAGACAACTGAATCGCATAGCTGATAATGAGATGTGCAAAGCTGTGGGCATTTGCAGGCATTTCCACAGAATGTAAGAGGACAAAACAGTGAACAGACAGACACAGCTAATCCAATTATATCTGTGCTGACTAAGAAATTAAGATGAAACGGAAATCCTGTAGGAGTGTTGGAAAACAGATGACAGAAATATTGACAGAAATATTGGTCTTAAACACTTATGGGCCTTAAAAGTTTACATTTTAAGTACTTTTATTTATGATTACCCCTGATTTATCAGAGGTTAATTTCTGAGAATTTTGTGCCTGTACTTCATCCTTAGTAACGCTTTGTACTGATACCAATAGAACATCTACATGAGACGTCTTCCAAATAGTGTCATCCTTTAAATCAGCTTAACATAATCAACACGATCATTGTGAAATACTGGTGAGGGAAAAGGCATCTTGACAGCAAGGCTAGGACATATTTGCCCTTCTCTCACCTCTCCTAAATCAACAGGAGGCCAGTCACACCTTTTACTACCTTGCCAACTAAAGAGTTTTATTTTTAATTTTTAAAAAAGTCAGACAGTATTAATCTCAATTTTTGCTTTATATAGCCACAAAACAGTAACAAAGTCTCTAAGCAAAAAGTTTACAGAGCAACTATAGTTTATTTTTGAAAAAGTAATGCTGCCTGACTAAGGAACTATGAACTAAGAAATGCCAAATTAAAGCTGCATGTTCAGAATATTTCAACTCCTTTTACATTCACATTATGGTACAGTGTTTTGTAAATAATGCTAGGTATTTTTCCTGCATAGGATGCCTGCCTCATTTATTCAGACATTTTTTGTGTGTGTGTCCTAAACTCCTGAGAGTACCAGGCCTTACCTCAGCACCCAAATCCCATCTTGAACAAAAGGTGACTGTTTGGCCATTCAAGAGCCCTGGAAGAAAACATGAGACACTAAAAGGATTTCCTGACCAGTGAGTCAAGTTCCCACAGCAGCAAGAAATCATGTCTTATAATCTCATTAGCAAACTTATCTCCATTTTAACATTGATTATGTTCAAAGTTGAAAAACTGGGTTCAAACACAAGAAATGTATATACATTTGCCAGTAGTATTCTCTTAAGACACAGATATTGGCACTTGGACAGTCATGCATTAAAGTTTAATGCAACCCAGTAATTAGCATTTTATCATCTCAAATATTTCTTACCTTAGTACAGAAGCCAAAAACCAGACAGAGAGACAGACACACACACACAAAAAAGACAATAAAGAGGCAATGTTTATCCACATAAAAAACCCAGAATGGGCTGATGCAGACATTGGCTGCTGGTGGTATGTCCTCAAAGTCATTATTTCAGTGTTTTGTACCACGTTAAAAGTGAAAGCACAGCTCAAGGCTATTGATTTTGGTTACAGTTGTTGCTGATCAGCCTTTTTGTGTAACTTGTACCAAGATACTTCATTTCAGGCATCCAATTCCCTCTTCCCTCTCTAATGTAGCTATTTTGTTTTAAATAATTTGTCAGCTCTATGTAAGAATTGTAATACAAAAGCAGACTCATTCAGTGGCATCTCTCTGCCTTTTCCACAGAGCCATCCTTTCTTTTTTTACCACCTTTTGCCTCATTTACTTCCAAACTTACGGTTTCTGCAGTATGGGAACTATTTCCATGGCATTGCTCATTCATGAATGAGGGAAGTATCCTAAGGAAAGAAGTGTGGAATCACACTATTTCAGATTACATACATTTGTACAGGCAACCTTAACTATGGGATTTCCTAGCTACTACTGGATGACTTTTCAATTTTAATATTATTTAATATAATTTTAATTTAATAGTAAACAAAAAAAAACCCCCTGAAAAAGTAGAAATTCTGTCACTTAAAACCATATTGATTTTAATTAAAATCAGAAAAAGATTATTATTTAAATCACAAATAGATTATAAACTGCTTTAGAGCAAGTTACGGACATCTTTCCCTCTGAAAATGAGCTTCAGAGGTGAATAAGGTAGACACTTAGGACTTGGAATCTAGTCATACGGTATGAAGTAAATTATCATACCAGTTGATCCCATTTTTATGCCTCTTTATGAATCCTCACCTTCAGATTCCAGATATCCTCTTATTTTTATTACTGTATTGCTGCCTTGCAGTATTACATTATAGGACACATTCAGTTGTCTATTATTAAGGACTGGGAAAGGTTTTAAAATGAGAACTGGGTAAAGGAGGTAGAGAATTGACTCATAGATAGTGGTGTCAGATAACAGGTAAAAGAAAGGAGAGTACAGGCTCTTTTGTGCCCCAGTCTTAGCACTCTGGAAACTGTGATGACAGCAAAGTAAACAGAACAGTAGAGATGTGATAGTGAGGATTTCAGGAGTGGCAGTACTGAAGCAGTGAAGGTGAAAGCAAAAAAAAAAAAAAAAGTCTTGCAGAGACCTTAAAGGACTTCAGACTCAAGGCATTTATTAGCTCTAGCAGTTGGTATGCAACTAAGTCAATTTAAGGATGGTGGCGGGAGAGGAAAGCACGTCAGAGGAGTGACAGTCCACCCTCTGAATCAGTTATGGGTTGGGACTGAAGCGAGCCATGAGATATCCCAGAGGGAGCACAGAAGGCAGCCAGGCAGCACTGAGATATTAAGTTGTGGAAGTGATGGTGGTGAACTGCTTTAGCTCAATAGAATAGAAAGAAAGACTCAGAGAAGCAAAGAAATAAGAAATGAAAGCCCCCGGACACTCACTTCTATTTTCAGCTTCTCAGAAAAATGAAGTCAGATTCTTTTCAATACCAGGGGTCTATGTTGTAACAAGAAAAAAAGCCAAGAAACTTTCTTTCCCCCCCTAACTCCTCAGCCATCTATAATGAAAAGAAAGGAATAGGAGCCTCTGAGTGTTGTCACCAAACTGAGAAATCTCGGGAGAAACCGTTCATTAGTGGTTCATAAGCCAAACTGATACCATGTGTGATGGGAAGGGAAAAACAACCCAAGACTTTAAAACCTAGGTACAATAAATATGCACAAGTTAATATGCTTCTGGTACTTAAAATTTCACGTGATGCATTATATATCAATGGATATACCTCTGAAGCTGTATGTTTGAGCTATTCAGTACCTTTAAGCAGAGAATATATTTTTTAATCTGTATAGCACATCAAGCAAGTTTCGGTTGCAGCTTCTGAGAAGAGGTTTGCCTTAATCCTGTGTCGTTTTCCTGTGCCAAACACTAATGTTCAAGGAAGATGTGAAATTTCACAGATGCGTGTTACCCCGCTGGGGCATGGGGAAGCGCAGGGTGAAGCCCTGCTCTGAACTGAGCTCTCTGATACACCCATAACTATTGTCATTAAATACCTGCCTTTCAAACATACCCATAGCCGACCGGTGTTCCTCCTATTGCACCCTCGGCCAGTGTGACCCCCCCCACACCTCCCCCGACCCGAATTAAGGTGATTTTTGTCTCCTCCGCCAGTTCGAGCTCCAGTGGATGGTGATTCACTGCGACCCCCTGCGACCCCAACGCGAAGGCTGCGGCGAGCTGCCGGCCCGGGTGAGCGCCCCCCCCGAGTCCCAGGACCCTCATTTTTACTCCCTCTTTCCGTCCCGAGGTGCCCGTTTTCCCAACACCTGCCTGGAATTCGGTGCCTTTAGAAATCCAACCCCCCAGCACAGCAGCAGCAGCCGCCTCATTTTAACCCTTTCGTGATTTACCTTCTCCCACACCCCTCCCTTCCCCATCCCTCCCTTCCCCATCCCTCTCGCTGCTTGGGTGGGAGACGTCGGAAAGCTCTCCCTTGCGGGCGGGAGGGATTTTGGCAGCCGCCGTCCCCTTACCGGGGAGCCCGGCGGTGGGAGCCCCGCGGCGGGGGCTGGGGGAAGGTGAGGGTCGGTGGCCGAAGCCCCAGCAGCAGGGCAAAGGGTTAAGGCGCTGCCTGCTGGCATTCAGTCCTCCCCTTCCCAGCCTCCAGCCTTCCTCCAATCCCCGCCGCCCTCCCCCGAGGCGGTCGCCGGGAGGGCTTGCAGCAGCCCCCATCACCGTTCGGTCGCCCGCCTGCCCGCCCCAGTGGCCGCAGGCCCATCCTTCCGTCGCCATGGCCCGGGCTCTGCGGGGCCTCCTGCCGCCGGGGCTTTTCCTGCAGGTTGTTTGCCTCTGCCTGGCACAAGTAAGTTTATTCTGACTTTGGCTCTGTTTTTCTCTCCCCGCAGATAAGCCAGACGGTAATCGAGGTAAGTGTGAGGGAAGGGAGGATGCTCCCTGCTCACGTGTGTGGGTGTGGGTGAAGAGGGGCTGAAGGCCACTCTCCGCCATGCCCTGTCACCCACCTGCTGTGGGGTTTTCCACCCTTTTCCTCCCCCTCAGTAGCTGCAGCTGACCCTGACGTGCTGCTGGTGAAGGCGAGCTGAGCGCGGGGCGGTGGGCGCCGTGCGTGCCTGCCCACGTGGGTAGGACAAGCAGAAACGGCCTCAAGTTGCGCCAGGGGAGGTTTAGGATGGATAACAGGAAAAACTTCTTCACAGAAAGGGTTGGAACAGGCTGCCCAGAGAACTGGTGGAATCACCATCCCTGGAAGGAGTTAGAAACCAGACAGACGTGGTGCTCAGGGACAGGGTTTGGTGGTGGACTTGGCAGTGTTGGGTTAGCGGTTGGACTCGATGATCTTAAAGGTCCCTTCCAACCCCGACAGTTCTATGGTGGGGAGTGCTGGGCATCAGGCAGGCGCTCGGTGGCATGGCGGGGCTCGAGCTCCATCTACAGCTGCCGCTGGGTGGATTATTACTGGGAGGACTGGTGCAGGGAATAAAGGTGTCCGGAGCAGCAGCGCAGCGGGGAGCAAGGCCCCAGGCTCAGGGCCCCCGCCAGCCCCGGGCCGGCCTCCTGCTCACAGAGCACCGTTGTGGGGCCGCAGCCGGCGCTCGCTCTGAGGAGAACAGAGCCCCCCATTATAGGGATGGAGACCTGTAAAAGCCTTTCTCTCCGTTTCCAAGGGCTGGTGGTGCCTCCCACTTCCCCCTTGGGCCCGGGGCTTTGAGAAAGCGCCTCTGTAGATGCTAATGTAATCCTGAGGAAACAGGGGAAACCGCCGAGCCCGGCAGCGAAGCAGGGAAAGGGTTGTGCTAAATTTTCGTCTTAGGAAGACTGTCTCCTTTGTGTTGGCTGAATGAGTAATTAGAGAAGCTTAGTGAATTTCAGTGTTTGATTCGCAAAGATCACTCAAAGTTTCTGCGCCCCTGTCATTGCCGTTCAGCGTTCACATCCTGCTGGCTCGGGGAGTCGAGCCCCCCTCCGCTGTCTTGCCCTGGCCCTGCCAGCACCGAGGGGCACAGGAGGGTCGCTGGGCTCAGGGGTGGGGGGTTTAACACCTCACCCCCCTTCTGCCCACGGGGGGAGTGCTGCTGGTTGTGACAGAGACAGCGAAGATGGCATACAGGGCCTGAGGGTCCTGACGTGGGTGGAGTGAGGACACAGCTCCTCACCACAGCTGTGACCCTCTGACTAACCCATAAAATCTGCTTCTCGTTGGGCCGGTCCCCCCCCTCCCCGACACTGTCTCTCACAGGTTTGCCAGGATCTAAGTGCTCCTTTTTTTTTTTTTTTTCCTTCTTTTTCTTTGTCAGAGAGGTCTCCCTGGTCCACCAGGCCCCCCGGGTCCTCCAGGGCCACCAGGAGTTCCTGGTATTGATGGCATCGATGTAAGTGTTTCCCATGCCCTGCCTAGGAAATGGAAAATACCTCGAGGTGTAACCGCATTGTCCTCGCTGTCAGCATTTGACCCTGAGGAGTTTGAATTTGGCTGCAGATCCCCATAGGAATTGATGGGTTTTGTACTCTCTAGCAGGCTGGGGCTGGAGAGGGCAGGGGGCAGGTAGCCTTTCAGATTATCTCTGATATGGAAAATATAGGATTATTTATTTTATGTAATCAGCATCATATGTTCTGAGTGTTTGCCTGAAATGGGGTGTAGGGGAATTATAATTCTAATCTCAAAAGGGATTACGCAGTATCACTCATACTAAAGCATGATAAGGATTTGTGGCATTATTCCTGATAGGAGCTACAATGTATTTTCCCCCAATTCCTATCAGAAGTGTCTGTGGTTATTTCCGTTAGTCTGTAATAGAGATTATGTAGGTTTGATACTAATTTCCTACAATAAGAAACAGTTTGGGATTATTCCTGGTAATCTGCAAATCAGTGTTTTTCATGAGGAATCATAAAAGGTCACTGTACCTCTGACTAATACCTTCTTTTACATATCCTGTTAGGGGGAGAGAGGTCCGAATGGCCCCCCTGGCCCACCGGTAAGTGATTTCAGCTACTTTGCTTTCGCTCCTGTGAGAGAAGAGGTTTTGAGTTTTGTTTCTGCTTCCCTCTCTGCAACATGTTTAACTGTCCATTTAAATCCTGAAGGGTCTGGATGGGGATGCAGGCAAACCAGGATCCCCTGGCCTGCCTGGAGAGCCGGGAGCTGATGTGAGTACACTCGATTTTCTGGAATTTCCTCTTTTTATTTTTTTTTTAATGAAAAATACTTGGTTTTAGTCTATTTCTGGAGAAGCATGACCTCTTTTTGAGGTCTCTGGATTCCTTGCAGCTGCCAGTGAGTGTCAGTGGCACACGTCGGGAAGCAGTGCTTTTCTCCAGGCTGGAAGATGCTCTCTTGGAGGAGAGCAGCTGGGCTGCGGATGGCCAGGGTGGCAGCTGAGGAACAGAGCAAGGGCCACCCCGGCTCCAGGGAGGGCAGTTCCCTCTGGAAGCAGCCGCAGGTCAGCACCCTGAAGTGCAGGAAGGGCAAGAGAGGGGACCCAAGCCCAGACCTGGGCAGGAGGGTCTGCAGTGCCTGAGGGCAACGGGAAGGAGGGTGCCTGTCAGGGGGTGTTTCCTGTCCGAAGGGGGTCTGTGGAGGGGTTGTGTTTAGTAATTTTAGGTCTCATTCTTTAAAATGGAGAAAATAGGAAGAAAATAAAATAATCACATCAGCCGTACGTCACGCTGGTGTTACACTGAAGTGTTATTAAAAACACAATTATTACTGCCCCCAGCCCTGGACCCTCAGCATAGAAAAGACGTGGACGTGTTGGAGAGGGTCCAGAGGAGGATCACAAAGATGATCAGAGGACCTCTAAGGACAGGCTGAGAGTTGGGTTTGTTCAGCTTGGCGAAGAGAAGGCTCCGGGGAGACGCTATAGCAGCCTTCCAGTACTTAAAGGGGGTCTACAGGAGAGGTAGGGACAAACTTTTTAGCAGGGCCTGTTGCAATAGGACAAGGGGTAATGGCTTTCAATTAAAAGAGGAATAGATATAAGCAAGAAATTTTTTTACAATGAGGATGGTGAAGCACTGGAACAGGTTGCCCGGAGAGGTGGTAGGTTCTCCATCCCTGGAAACATTCAAGTTCAAGTTTGGACGGGGCTCTGAGCAACCTGATCTAGTTGAAGATGTCTCAGCTCATTGCAAGGGGATTAAACTAGATGACGTCTAAAGGTTCCTTCCAACCCAAACTATTCTATGATTCTAAAAAAAATCCCAATAAACTCCCAGACTTCAACCGCTGCAGGGCTTGTACCTGCTGATGTATCTTCCTTTCTCTGTGGAAAATAATATAGACGAATAAAGTTTCAACATCATTTGGTGTTGATGGCCTGTTAGGTTGTATTTCTTGAATAAATTACTGGCAATAAAAACACCTTCATACAGTTTTGGAAAACTCTTCATATTTCTCTTGAGAGCAGTGTTTGAAAGCATTTCTTGCTATGCAGCAAGATTGTTACCTTAGTACTTAGATCTTAAGCCAGGAGGTAAGTAAGCTTATGTTTAATTTACATAAGTATTAGAATACTGTTGTAATTTAAAGCATCAAAAATAAAGATCATATTCAATAAACCCATATATTAGAGAATATTGGAAATTATATAAATAAGAAAGCGTAATATTTATTGAAGATTGTAATACTGTTAGAGGATAATTTTTAATTTGCTTTTGAAAAGAGATTTAGTGGACATGAAGCTGAAACAGCCTTTAGTTAAACTGTTCAAATTTCAAATCTGTAAGAGGAAATGCGTTTCCCATGAGTGGCATTTCATGCCACTTCATTTTTTCCTGAAAACAATATAGGACCACAACCCATTTGTATGTGTCAAAACCCCATAAGCAGATCTTTAAAAATCATTGCCTCTTATAGTTTTCACTTAAGGCATGTTTTCCTCACCAGAATTCATGATAACACGATCAGGTGAAACAGAACATTTTAAACTCCGCTCAGCTTTTGATATTTCTTCACACTTGCATGTTCCCTTATATCAGTGGATGAGTGACACTGTAATACTAGAATACTGCATTCTGAAACGGTGAACCTTTTTTATTTTCACTTGAAGAAAAAACATGGGACCTTATTGTCCTCTCACTGTGTGTTCAACTTTTAATTGGGGTTTTAGATTTATAACACCTTCTTCCACGTTTGATTGGTGAGGCAGTTCTGACTTTTTAAGT
This sequence comes from Rhinoptilus africanus, assembly GCA_013400135.1. NCBI lineage: Eukaryota > Metazoa > Chordata > Aves > Charadriiformes > Glareolidae > Rhinoptilus > Rhinoptilus africanus. The sequence goes on from VXBO01005307.1 coordinate 53,328, forward strand.
CTTGTTTTTCTTCCACAGGCTATTTCAGTGTCATGTTTAATAGACTGAGTAAAGATACTGTACAGTAATTGCCTGTAATGATCATGTAAGCTTTTGAAAGCAAATTATCAGAGAAAAGATTGCTTTGGTGAACACGGAATTGCTGGAAGTGTACCAAAAAAGAAAAGTGTTGGACAAATGTAAACCCAAGGCTTTTCTTATGGCTATCTGGAAATTTCCAAGCCATATAAGCTGGTTAAAATTTTGGAAGAAAAAGAAAACAAAAAAACCTCCAAATGAATTCATAGTTATAATATAATGATTGCTTTTTCATTTTATCCAGATAAACAAGTGTGGTTCAAAGACTAATATCAAATCCAGCCTGGCAGCTTTGTTGATTTTTTTTTGGTGTTTGTTTGTGTCAATGAATTATTTATTTGGCATGGAAAACATTGACAGTTCTTGTTTTTAACCTGAGCCATGAACTAAATTCATTAGTCTCCCATTGAGAAGAAATAAGATCATGTGAGATCATGTGTTTAGTTTAATTGTGATTTTACTAAGTAATTTTTGAAAGGCATATCACAAGCTCTGGTTTTTGTCATCACAAGCTAGTACTTTGAACTTGGGCAGTTCTATCTGCACGTGTAAATAGGCGTTGGAATTGTAATTCTTCTGCAGTAGCTTATGTCATTTAATACCTTCCTTATTCTGTGTTTTAGAATGTTTTCTTTTGTGATTAAGAAGACAACATAACCTTTGCATTAACATTGTATACATTACTTCCAAAGGGATTCACAGGACCTGATGGCTCACGTGGAGCCACAGGACCAAAAGGACAGAAGGTAAGAACAAAATTATGGGATTTTTTTTTTTTTAAGATGGATTAAGAAGATGCTGCTGCCTTTCTTACAATAGTAAAACATCTATAGCATACAGACCCATTGGGCCCTTTTCACATAGTACAAAGCCACTTCCACCCCCTCAGCCCGCAGTAAGGAATGGTGGCATTACATTGAAGACATTAAGGTTGAGCATCTTCAGTAATGGTGAGGCTCTTTCCATCTTGTTGTGCTGTAATTATGTCATAAGTAATATTTGGTGGGAATCAAAACAGTGAAACCTGACTTCAGTAGCAATCACACAAATAAAAAATACTTCAGGAATCAGAGTAACCAGCATGTTTCAATTTCTTTTTGGAAGAGGAGAAAAAAGACCTGAGGCTGTATCTTTGTAGTACAGAGAAAGTCTTTCTATCAAGTCTCAATGAAACCAGCATAGCATTAATGAAGTGAATAATACTTGCAGAATATGACCACTAAATGATACCCTCCAAAAAGCAGGAGCATCTTCCTGTATGTTGTTTACAAAACTTTATGCTAATGCATCTTGAAACACTCACTTTTTATCTTTTGAAGGGTGAGCCAGGACTGCCAGGTGCTCGTGGACTTCCAGTAAGTAATACATTTAGTATATGAAGAGGCATTTTAGACCTTCAGTACCAACATGAAGGATCCTTACCATTAAAAGTAGTGAAGAAGAGCCACAAACTATTTCTGAGGTTTCAAAGTACTCATAAGATATTAAAGTAATACATTAAGAAACCTTTTTGTCTTCATATCAAAGTGTGCAGACACTACTTGAAAGGACATGTTTGCTTTGAATGCTGTAGAAAAGAAAGGAGTGTGTGTGATGCGGTCACATGTTTTGGATGCATAACGCTATTTCCCATCTCTTTGTGAAAATGCTGTAGAGACAGGAAAGCCCGTGTTTTATTTGCATAAATTAGTCGACAGTTATTCCTGTTTCAGCTCCTTGCCGTGTGTTTAGATGGGATAACTGAAGAACTGAATGCTGTATGGGACTTCCTGTGTTGTTGCACATGAAAACAAAAATATGAGGACAAGACATGCAAAGATTACTATTCCAGTTGGCGTGCAGATGGATTTAACATCCATCTTTGGGGGGCTGAAGATAAATGTGAATTTTTGTAATTTTTCAGGGTTGAAGAACAGAATGACATGTAGAAACTCAGATTATACAATAAACCAGGAAAAACCTCAAGGAAAATGAGTAATGGAACAAGATGGCTGTCATGATAGGCCTGCACATAATTAAAATTTAATTACAAATTAGATTATTTGTGGAGAAATTAATGGAATTAAATAGAAGAGGCATTTTGTTCCGATATAGCACTCCCTGAGGTGAAATTCTGTATCTTTGACTGTATCCTTCTGTTTTTGACCCTGTCCCATTAACTTTCATTAAATTTATATTAAACTATAATTTTGATAATTGTCCAGAGAGGAAATTATAGCATTGTTCTTGAAGATGTTACATTATAGGCATGTTCAAACTTAAGATGAATCATTCTATGTAGATATTTGCATTTAATTTTCATGGATGCTGTTTCTTACCTAACAATCTGGAAAATAGGTAATACTTTTCTAATGGGTGGTCAATCTATAGACTCAATATATAAGCTAAATTTAGTCACAGAAAATGGCAGAAATGAGACAGCTTCTAATTTTATGCAAAGCCCTGTGTTTTTCTGCTAGGGGGTTGAGTGAGTTTGTTTGTTTGTTTATTTTAAATTTTTGCTGTCAAGTAGATGGGAATATAATTTCTGGGCGATTTGCATTTTAACGTGTGTAGCTGAAATGAAGAGATAGCTTAACTTCTGTCAGCTATGTTACCCAGCTGATATGGAAAAAAGTGTATATGAAATGAACTGCTACGGGAGAGGAAAAAACCAGGGAATTAAAACTGAATTACTGAAATACTAGGTTAAAACACTGTAGTATTTTAGCCTGTCAACTGAAATAAAAACTGACCTGGGGAAAATATGTATGATTTTACCTCACCATTAACAGACTAATGTGAGAATGAATAATTAAAGAGTCTTCAGAAAATGTGGGTAGATAAAATATACATAAAGAGGGTTAATCTCAATTTAGAAGTGGAGATGTTACTATGGGAAAGCAGCAAACTGGACTAATTTGTCAAGGTACTGATTCAGGTCTTTTGTGACCCTATTTTGATACTGTTAAAGCAATAAATCTGATGAGATTTTGGACCATTGTTCAAAGTTTAATGATTTTTTGTTTGTTTGTTCTGAGACTTTCAGTCTTAAGGTGATAATGCTTCAATGAACCTCAGTAAGAATTGTCTTTGGAGTTGTTCTGTATTTGCTTAATAGGCAACTGAACCTTGTATTTAAAGGTGAATCTGCAGGAATATTTATAATGAGGAAATGAGAATTCTTAGTAATTCAAAGGTAAAGAAAAGATGGATATACTTAGTCACCTCCTACCATTACCCTTGTAATTATGAAGGTTAATCCTTAGACCTCACATTTTAGGAAGAACTCTAGTGTTTGATTTTTGTAGCTCCATGGTTGTTAGCCCCTACATGCTGAATCCATGTGGAAAGATTAATGCTCAAAATAAATTTCTTGGCAAAATTCCATTTATACAGGCTTTCCTTTTGATGAATGGTTTTAAGCTGCTGAAGAAATAGAGTAGTTAGTGAAAGTTTCTCAAAATGGCCAACACTGGTCATCTTACCTTTAGCGAGATTAAACAGACTTTAAACCTAATTAAAAAAAAAAGGAAAAAAGGGTAGAAGTGGTAGTGCTGGAGTGTGATGGTTCTAATTCTCAGGTTCAGAGGCTTTTTGAGAAGCTCTTGCTACAAGTGTGATATAATGGGGCTGGTTAACCTTTGCAGGTCTTTGGTTTGATCCATGAGACCTCATTTACTAGAAACGTAGTGAGCACACTTACGAGTCTGCACACTAGTTACGTGATTATTTGAGTATTTAAAAGTAATTATGCACTGCTTTGAGTTCAGGCAGTAGCCTTTTGCAACTGAAAAATCTCTGGATCATTATCCAAAAGCTTAATTTCTCACAAACCCCCTTGCTTAAGTTGTTAAAATGCTCAGTGAAAACAGAAAGTCAGAAGTCTTGGTTGTAATATTATTTAGTTGTAAATTATCATCACTTTTTTTCAAGCTCATCCAGTGGAATTTATTGGCCAAGCTGGGACTTCAGGTTAACTGAAAGAAGGAATATTAAGTATCTAAAGTTTTATATACAGCATTTGCTTTTCTGCTTCTGTCACCCTTTCATCTCCAGAATGTATCCTGGCAGTCTTCAGTTATCTTCTTTTGCTCTCCCTTTCCTCTATTTTTTCCTGCTTCATCATTTAGTTTTAATTTGTCTCATCTCTTCTGTGCATGGTCTGTCAAATGACAGATTTACACAATTAATTCAAGTAATCTACCACCAAATATGTTGACATCTCTGATCTGGCCCTGGTAAATGGACCTGCGGCTGCTACATTCAGTGCATGTTTTGCACCCTTCTGTTTATTCTCTTTCAGTTTCATTCCCTCTAACTTTTCTATTAGCTGGTATTGCTAATGTTTTCCAGATATGACATATGGGTAGGACTGTGTGTATTTAGTGATAGAGAAATTAATATTTTAAGGTCTACTAAAGCACAGCTTCTGGCACAGGGTGCACATACAAATCCTTGTATGTGACTCTCAGTGGTGGATGGAGTCAGGTCTGTGTTGATGATGTGGAGGCACTCACCAGATATACAGGGGGAGTGTCTTTGAGGCAGTTGATTACACTGATCATGCCCATGAACTCCTTGTGCTCTGCTGAACAGATAAGCACCTCCAAAGCAGGCAGCAAGCATCTGGGGATGTAAGGCCGCAGTCCCAGGCTGCCTGGTAGAAGCTGCTTCTTTAGGACAAAAGCTGAGGCAGGAACATGTGCAGCTGGTTGGGATTGTTAACTGCTCTTGTGTAGGCCCTTCCTGGTTGATTGCCCTGGAGCTCTGAACTCCACAACTTGGTATGCTTGCAGGGAGTTCATGGCCAGAAGGACGGAGTAGCTGGGTGAGGGGGAGGCATGGATTGCTGAGGGGCAGCCCCTGCTTCTGGGAGTCATAATCAGGAAGGTGAGGACATGTAATGGAAGGGGCAAAGTTGAGGACTGGCTTCTCCTATGCCTAAGTGTGGGCTGGACACGGTAACTGTAACTGCTTCTTTTGGCATCATATCACTGACTTTCCCTGACACTGTTAGGGGTGGATTAGGAAGGGGGTACTCCAATGGGAACATGCAAGTTTCTTTCTTTCAGAGGCAGATGATATTATAATATCATATATGCAATGCAGTGAAAGTTTGATTTGTATACTCAAATATAGACATGTATAATATAATGAATTGCAGCAAAGAAGTGTTAAGTAATAGCAGAGAAATCATGTAGGTTATGCAGGATGGAAGTTTACTTTCTACTGCATATTAAATGGTTAAAATGGAATTACTCTGATGAATGCTTGACGTTTTCCCTGTGTTACACAAAGTTTTCTAAAGACAACCTTGCAGATACAGTCGTGGTATGATATTCCGTAGCTTTGAAATTCTACTCAGCCCAGGCACTTTATTACATCAAATCTCCTGAAGATTTGGGTATGATGTTTGTGATTTTTATATGCCAGTGTTTCATACACATCATTGACGCTGTTCTCCATAAAATTATCCATTTGCTTTAATAATGCAAGACTGAGGGGGATCTGTTTTCTTAGAGGGAGTGTATTGTCCAAATAGGCAGAAACAAATTTGTGTCTTGGACACTTCTCATTAAAATGATTTAGAGCAATACTGATGGAAAATATAAACAGGAGCAGTTTGGTGCACTTTCTGATTACCAAAAAACACTAGTTTAATGGACATAGACCTCGAGGAAGTGATGGGAAAAAAAATTACAAAAAAAATCTCTTTTATTATGAATTTAAATGCACTGTTAGAAGGAAATTATTATGGCATAGATGTGTTTGTCATGTTAGCTGATAACTGGCTAAACCCAAAGGCTTTAATGTCTTCATTCCTTTGTGGAAGTATATGTGTTTGTAACTACGTGTAAATAAATGCTACTGCAAGACAACTTAATCAATAACTTGATTTTTCTCCTGATATTGGTTACCTAATAATATCACTGGTATTTAACATTAGTTAAACAAGTTTTCAAAATGATTTTGCAGAATCAAACACAAGGCTTTTTGTACCTTTTTACCCCAAATACTCTGTTCTTGGCAAACAGATTGACTAGGTGTGGAACCCTCCCCGCTTTTCTGACCTTTTTTTCATTTTTCACAGGGCAAGGGGCTTCTTGGACCACCTGTAAGTATAATTTTTCATATTCATAAATATATAGTTTCATGAATCTGTTTAAATATTCAATGAAGTTCTTATACTGTAATTCAGTGGAAAAAGAGACTGGTTTAATCCTGATGTTCTATGTCTATTATGTATGTTTTTTTCAGCTACTACTAAGGTTGCTTAGGTCTATGGTATATAGGGCTAGAATACTGGTGTCTGAAGACACAGTTTGTTTTTTGAGAGAATTACATGTTAGCATTCCTTGAATGCTTATTAAAGAGGTATTGTATGGTCTAAAAATACTATTTAACTCTGTTATTACAGGGTCCAGCTGGTGCAGCAGGACTTCCTGGGGAAGTAGGTCGTGCTGGTCCACCTGTAAGTACTACCATGTTTGTTGAAAATGTAGATTTATTTAATTGCAAGAAGATACTTATAGAAAAAATGAATAATTACTGTACCGTCTAAACATTATTTGGATTACAACAGCACTTGAAAATATACTTTTTCCAGTGGTCACTGGTAGAGGAAAGATTGTGTTTGAAGCTCATCAGAAATAAGGAACAATTAATATCACAAAGTCAGGGCCACCCATTAGGTTAGAATTAAATGTTTCATATAGTGTCCCATACTCTATTTCTCCCTCTTATTCAAGGAAAGCTAAAATCAAAAAACAAACCTGCCAGAAATACAGGAAATGTAAAACTTAACATTACATGCCGAACTTTAGCTTTACTCCTGTCTTCTCACATATACGTCATGGTACATGACCACATACTCTTTATTTTTTCCGTTTGCATATCAGTGAACAAGACAATTCAGTATTTCTTCTTAGTCTCATTTTAAGTATGACTCCATCTACTGACCTTAATGATAAATTGTGCACTCAGTTTCAGCACAGTCATATTTTGACTTCATGCTTTATCACTAACATGCATATTGAAACCAATTGTTATTTTTTTGCTTGAAATCTGAAATAGCATTAAAATTGTCTTTAATGAAGCCTCCTTTTTAATGTATACCTCTCCTTGTGTGTTGCACTCAGTCATATTAATGAATATAAAAAGAATATTAAAAACTGACGATTTGTTCCAGAAGAAGATCCAGATCTAGCTCACTGTCTTGTCTGTAGCAAGGGCAATAATGGGTACCTAGGGAAGTGTACAGGCTATTTTCAAAATGACGTTTTTCTGTCCACTGTCCCACATTCTGTCAGTTGGCAGTTCAGAGACTGCCTGAATCAGAAACTGCATCTGTGTTTCCTTTTTCAAAAGCTATATATAAGCTTATCCATCTTAATGTAGTCAGTCCCTTTTTGGATACATTTATATCATGGGCCCTCCACAACACAGTGATACCGAGTCCAGCAGTGTAATTATACCTTGTATGGAAAATAAATATTCCTTTTTAGTGTTTTTAAACCTATGGCTCTATAGCTCATGCATTTTGAGAATTAGTGAATAATTTTTCTGTATTCATCTTGTTAATTTCATTTTTGATTTAATAACCTATCAAACATAATATAGAAACAATAATATTAAGTTTAAAGCTGTCCCTGTCAGAATATTAAATTTATTTTACTTAAAAGCATTCAAAAAATAATTTGCAGAGGTTGTGAAAGCACTGGACATCAAACCTTCACAAATGTGAGAAGATTCTAACTTGGTAAATCCATCTTGGGCTATGAAAAAGGGGATTTTTTCCTCTGTGCTTTGGGCATTTTTGCCAGTTACTAGGATTCTTCTAATTAACAGCTATAAGATAGAGGAGTGCATAGATGATCCTGTGCTCTGATGTTTCAGCTTTCTAAAGCACCTGAAAATTATTTTGTTTTTGTGACTTCTATTCAAAAACATGGTTCCCATTCTACTAAAAAATTGGTTTTCCCATTCTACTATGGGAAACGTGTTGTGGGCTTAGGTTTTAAGTAGCTACCTAGCCTGTCCTTCTGTAGCTACTTCATTTCTCACTGTTTTTGGGTGGTATCATTTGTAACTGCTGTTTTTCATTATTACTATGAATCAACAAAATTACTTTACCCTTTTTTAGGGAGATCCAGGAAAAAGAGGGCCACCAGGGCCACCAGGACCACCAGGTCCTCGTGTAAGTGATTCCCTTTAATATGTGCTAATGTCTGAATTATGTATTGACGCTGCTTGAACAAAACTTCTCAAGTCTTAGAGCTGAGTCCTTCAACTGAATACTGACTATGGGATGTCAGCAGGCTATATTAATTCATAATGTCTAAAGATTTGTGTGCAAGGCCTGAGATACAACTCATTTAATCATATCAGCATTTGATCTTTCATTTAGAAACCAAATTGCTAGTCTTTATGGTTATAAAAGCTAGTTTGAAATGCAGACTCTCTAACTTCTGTCATGACGTCTTCCCTTTTCTGCAAGTGGTCTTAAACTGTAACTTTTACAGGTGTTTAAAACTTCCTGGTGCATTTTAGTATTACTGTAAATATGGTCTTTGTTAGGCCTCCCCGGTAGTACTTCAGTAGAGATAGACCTTTTTCTAGGAGGAGAAAAATTGTAATATTTGTCTCATGAGGCAGAGTTCCCAGGTGGGTTAAGTTCTAATGCCTTGCTTGCAACCAGGCCTGCCACTTGCAAGGGGTGGAAGAAAGCTTTACACCAGTGCTTTGCCTCTCCTGGGGAATGGTTATCTTATTTGAGGATCTTGGGAGGAGGGATGTGTGTTATGCCTTTGTCTTATGGCTATTTACCTGCCCAGAGAGAGAAAACGGAGTGCTTGGCAGACACATCAGAGGCTGGGTGCTCTGAAATGCAAACTGCCGGGGAACATGTGTCATTCTAACCTCTTTTTAAAAGCTGCACTGTTCCTTTGCTAGACAGACCCTAAATCCATATGCTTTATTTATGCCACATTTCTTGTTTCCCTGAAAATTGCCAGAGAATTGGCAGAGGCATTGTAAAAGATGTGAATGTGAAAATGTGAAAAGTAGAGAAGAGTATTTAGGAAACAAGTAAAAATGAATTCTCAGTAATGTCATATGCTGCTTCTATTCCTTGTCAGTTTTGTCCTTTTTAGATTTCTGAAGTGCCACGATCCCACTCCAGTTGATGACATTATGGACCCAAACATATTCTCAGCGTTTTTCAAATCCTTCTGTGTAAAAGGAGACCAGCTCATTCCTTAAACTCCCCTTTGTTTCTCTCTGAAACAGTGTACTCCCTCCCACTGGGCTTTAAAGAATCCAGCTGCTGCTGTGAAATCGTATTTTTCCCTGTTGTGCCTCATAAGCCTCCCATTAACTTCCATCAAGTAGTTGATTTAATATGAGGAATGGTCTTCCCCCCACTGAGTCCGTGTCATTGTACACTGATCTCTAGTTTATTGCAATTCCATTAACTGCCAGACATCTCACCCCTCTACCAATACTCTTGTGGTGGGAAGATTATTTTCTCTGTAAAGATCTAAACCTTTTGCTGAATGGTAGTAAATTGGAAAAGTAAGAAATTATCGTTATTACAGAAATTGTCTTGGGTTTGTTGAACATTCATGGGGTTTGGATATATTTGCTTTATATTTAATAGAAAACATGTTTTAGGTATCTTAAAAACCAAAAGAAATATTTTGTTTTTCAGAAAAGTGGATCTAAGTTAGAGGACAAGATTTTGTAGGTACTCGCAATCCTACAATAAGATCCTAGTTTATGAGCTTTTCAAGTCAGAGATGTTTTGGTTGGTTATACTTCTGATTCCTGCTTCAGATACTATTATTTTCTGTTTTGTCTAATGACTATATTGTCTAATGAGTTTGGTCTGGTTATTTCTCATTTACTGACTTTGATTAATTTTGTTTAATTTAGGGAACAATTGGCCTGCAAGATGGTGACCCATTGGTAAGATAGTTGTCCATGTTTGTTTTTAAATAATCTCAGATAACCTTATTCAACCCATGTGGTACTAATTATGTGGATGCTTCTCCAGTGTCCCAATGCTTGTCCACCTGGCCGCCCAGGACATGCTGGCTTAATGGGAATGAAGGTAAGAGAATCTGTTTGTTCGAACATTCCCTACAGAGACATTTTAATAATCTTCATTTATTTATTTATTTTGTTTTTTACATTTCTTTAGGGACAGAAAGGTTCAAAAGGAGAGGCTGGTGAACCAGGAAAACAAGGTTATAAGGTAAAAATAAAAATAAATTAAGAAGAAAAACTGCCATTGTTTTTAGCAAGTTAATAGTAGTTTAGTTGCCTCTTCAAAAACAGTGTTATATTTTGTGAGAACTATTAATTGTTTTACCAGAAAACATGATGATATACTACATATCATAATGCTCCAGACTAACCAAAGGCATAACTCTACTCTTCATGCACCTGTACTCTTATATATTACGATGCAGAAGCCATACTTCTCTTGCTTTTTATTGTGATGTAATTCAATTTAATTAATATGGAACTTATGGCCAAAACTGAAGTAAAATTTATTAATTGGAAAACTTCCAAGCATTGAAATGCAGAAGAATTCTGTGGATTTACCAAGTAAATTGTTCTGTGGCACAGATGAATAGTAACAGGAAGAATGAGAGGGGAAAAAATGTGTTTGTGAGTTAAAGGACACTGTAGAAGTTAATCGGCAAATAAAGATTATAACTGCAATAAAGAGACCAAGTCTGATTCAGCTTGAAGACTGAAATGTGAACTCTTTTAAGGTGTTTCATTTGAATTAACCTTGTTTAAAATTGAAATAAGAAAAGTTGGGAAGATTTGCATTGCCTTGATCCATGCTTCAGTGCTGGAGGAGAAAAAGCAGAAAAGTGTTTGTTTTGTTGTTTGTTTGGTTTTTTTTTTTTAAAGAAACCCTGCTCTCTATTCCTAAGAATATGGAAAATAATAATTTATTAGAAACAGATCACCTATTTCTTCCTGAATATCAAGCAGTTGTCTTATGCTCCAAATTGCCCTTTTTGCAAATTGAACTGGCAGTAAGTGCTGTTGTTCCATTAGAGCGCACTATTACTGTATGAGAGAGGTTATCATTTAATCACATAGGGGTTTTGTAGGATAAAGTGTTTTACCACTTTAGTTTTCAAAAAATTCTGAAGTGCCGTGAGATATTGTGATGCAAAGCTGCAGCATATCCAGTCCATTCACATATATGAATATACTTTCATTACACTTTTAGTCTAAAAGAACAAGAAAATCTAAAGAGATTAACATCAGGGGTGAAAAAAAAATAGGAAGGATAGATTAAGAGTAAAATACCATTATTCTTTTTTATAGTGGGGTTGCTTTGAAATTACCCTTTTGACTCATAGTTGAATGGAATGTGAACCTAAATGGGTATCTGTCTATGTTCTGAGGAAGTAGTGTGACTTCATTTGGGTTTCCTTCAAGAAGGACGTGGTCATAGAAAACAGCACACAGTAGATGTCCCTTCTATGATGAGAGAGCAATATTCATGCTATGGATTAGTTACAGATTTATTCCTTTTGCTTTCCCAGGGTGAAGAAGGAGACCAAGGACCCATTGGTGAAGTGGGAGCTCAAGGCCCTCCAGTAAAGTATTTCCTCTTAAATAGTGTTACTCATTTGCTTTATTATGTCATATCCTTTTTCTTCTTTTTGTAAGAAAACAGATATCATAAAATCTCCACACACCTTTCTTTTTATTCTGCAATATTGTCTATGCATGAAAGTAGAATTATCTAAGTCCCTCCAAAAAACTGCATTATTGCTTGGCACAAAGCTCTAAATAGTTCTGTGGACAGGCTTATTTTAAAAAAATATTTAATGTTCTAAATCTTGTGTTGTGCTTGGATTGTGCAAATACTTGGGTTTTTTTTGTTTGTGGTTCTTTTGTTGTTTTTGTTTTGTTTCATTATACATCCTTTCCACAATTTTGATGACTCTCACTTCATCCTTGCAAAAATAGTGTTTGTTTAAAACATGGTTAACTGTGAAATTCAGGCTTAGCTAAAACTTGAGGATGAAGTAGCAGCCACTGAAGAACAGATTTTTTAATTTTTATTTTTCTTATTTTTTTTGACTTTTAGCATGCCAAAGAAACATTGTTCAATCACACCTAGGATTTTGGAATTATTTTCTTGTCATGCTTCACTTGACATCTTTGTTCTGGGTCATACCTCCTCATCTTGTTTACTTGTGAGGAGCTCTTCTTATGGTTACCACAGCTGAACAGAATAAAGGGCTCATTCTAAGTAAGAGAGATAGCACAGGCATGACACATTTAATTTCTATAGTTTTATTTCTGATGTGGTCTTGCGCTTTTTTCCTAGGTGTGAAACTATTTCTTTAATGCCATTGATGTCCGGATGTGATATTATACAGGAGCTTACATTGATGCACATGACCTCCAAATCCTAAATTACAGAATTCTTCCAGAACATAAGACAACATAAACCTCTGGATTAGCACTAGAGAAAGATAAAGAAAAACCAGAGACTAAGTAAAGGAAAGGGTGTAATCCTTCTTATGTTTGATGTTGAAAAACATATCCCTGGTGCCCTGGTCAGAGAGTCTTTGTGTAAGATGCAGCCTCTGCTGTCTAAAGGGTCTGTGGGGATCGATTCATTTAACGCAGTTTGGTAAAGTTCTTCAATCACTGTGAAATAACACAGTAGAATTAAAAAAAAACAATTAGAGATTGACTTTCCTTTCCCTTTTATTTTTAATGCATTACTCATTTCACTTCACCGATTCACCAGTTGATGACCTTACAAACAAGCTTTAAAATAATTGTTTCATATTGAAAAGTAGGATTCATAATATGCAGAAAGTGATGTCAGATAGACAACCTGTGGAAAAGAGGAGATACAAGGCTTTAGAGGCACAGATAGAGAGGCTTTAGGCCCCGTTGTGTTTTCTTGTATGTTTCTTACCTGAACGAATGTATGGCTCAGATCCATAGAAGGGATCTCCACAGTAGCACCTGCAACCCAACACTATGTAATGCCTTGCCCAGAAGACTTGCATAAGTCTTGGGACCTCTGGGAAAGGCGTTGCTTTGGTTTAAAAGTAGCGAGTACCACAGTATGCCTACTTCCATCTCCGATCTTGAAACAAGGATTAGACTGTGGGTCTCTCCCTTGCTGGTCTGCTGTGGTCACTGCTGCATTATCATGATTTTTTTCTCACATTTTGGGCAGGCACAGGTTCAAATGTTGTGTGCAAGATTCCATCTAACTTCATTAGGAACAAGTAAAAGGGCTGCCCACCTAGAGTCTGCTCAAGAAGGAGGTTTGCCTATGCTGCACTGAAGTGCCTGTAGCTGTTTCATTAACACGTTTGTAGTGCATCCTTGTTGCAGGACAAATGCCCTATGGGTTTGATCTCTCAGGGAGCAGATATGTCATGTGGCTTCAATTTTTTCTTCCTCCTAGAGACTGAAACCACATTTCCCATGAGACTGTATTTTGGAGGGAAGTGATGATAGTTATGATATATCCTGATGCACTTGGAAGTCTACTCAGTCCAGGCTCTCAGGTGCGGCGGGCATATAAACTTAGCACTTGTATTCTCAAAAACCTTGCCCGATTTTTTCTACCTCTAGAGTTCCATAAAGTCTGATGGTACTTTTCTCCTGCATCCGTTCTGTACCCCACTTAAGGCAACATAGCGCTTTCGCAAGGGTGGCCTTCGTGTGTTCCTCTCACACAGGCTGCACAGGGAAAATGCTTCAACCCTGTGATAATCAAGAAGAGAAATCAGTGGGTTTTTTCAGTCCTTAAAGCATGTTTGTGGTTGTAGCATTCAACCTGATAGTTTTGTTAATTATTTTTAAAAGTCTTAAATTAATAAAATACCAAATTACTATATAAATAAAGAATTTAATACAGAAGTAGCTGGATTTCTCCTTTTATACTAAGAAAATAGTAAAATAAGTATAAAGAAAGCATGTAGAACTCTGAGTCTTCTGTCTGAAAACTAGGATGAAAAGATTTAAGCATAATTTTTGTATACTTTCGATTTTCAGGGCATCCTAGGTATCAGAGGTATAACTGGTATTGTGGGACCTAAAGGTACCAAAGTGAGTATTAACCTTGCTTTCCATAAAATGGCTTGGATAAAAAAAAAAAAAGTACACTCCAAATGTTTTTAAAGCTTATTTAAGTTCCTCCTTTTTTCCCCTGCACTTTCTCTCTCCTGACGGCTGTATTTCCAAAGCTACTGTACTTCTGGTTAGAAAAAAAAGAAGCTAGGTCCTTCTCATTAATGAAGTATACGTACTCTTCACACCTTTCCCTCTGATCCTTGGATTTATAGTAGTTTGTCATGTCTGCAAGTATGTAGTTAGCAAGGTAGCAAGTTATAGCAGTTACAAACTACACCATATTTTATTTAAAGCTGAAATTCATTAAGCAGTCCCTCCTGTGATTTGCATCTTCCTGAAACCTTTTCCTTCCACTGTCACAGTTTTTGTCAGGATTTTTTTTATTGGGAGTTTGTTCTTTTCCCATTCTTTCTGTCTCTTACATCTTGTGTGTCCTAAATTGCTGCCAGTGGGATTCATGTTTATATGGGCTTTCCTGAGTAGTTTTCCTGCTGTTCATCAATGTGTTTCTAACTGGTATGTCAAAATTGACTGTTACATTTGTATTGTTATGTTCTTGCTAAATCTATATGACAAAAATTTCTGGAAGGAGTAAAATGTAGCAATCAAGCCATTGTCTCCTTCTCCAGAAATGAAACCATGGATATCTTACTCCGTGATTATCTGTGTTCAGAAACATCAGTTTTGTCCTGATTATGAACCTTCTCATGAGTGACCCTTCCTAACCCCTCAGACACTCCTGCTAAGCTATTACTATCTTTCTTTGCTTTTCTGGCCTTCTTTGTATCTTCTAATCCTTCATAGTTATTTACCTTAATTTTTGTGCTGTTTTACCTATTTGAAATATTTACTATATCTGTTTCACAAAGGAATTCCTTATTCTCTGTAAACCTTTTTGAGAACATTTTTGTTTCTCTCAATTTTAAATTGGTTACAGGGTAGTAATTGCATTGTTTCCTTGAAATATATGTGAAAAAAATAGCTGCACTGCACTTAATGATTTCAGTTCATGTTTTAATGCTATTCTATTATGTGGTGAAGGATACAACATTACTAAGGAAGAAACAGATATTTTCTGAAGCAGCGTGAAAATGTCTACCTCCTCGCTGTCTGATATGATTTTTTTTCTTTTTTGGAGAATGAGCTGAATGTCATTTTTTGAATGACATTTTTCCATAGTTAAAAATAACACCTTTCATACCTCCACAAAAAACCAAGACAGATTAAAAAAATATAAAGTTTACCAGAATTCCTTTGTGGTTTTTGATTGATTTTTTTTTTTTAATGAAAGCTATAAAAACCCCTCAGCTGTAGAGAATTTGCAGCTCCCAGCAAACCACTAGGGAGCATAAATTGTTAGTGTTTCAGCACTTCATTTTAATGTCATGTGTTATCTACTTGTTTTGTAGGGAGCTCGTGGGCTTGATGGTGACCCTGGTCCTCAAGGTCTTCCTGGTGCACCTGTAAGTAGAGTGTGTGTTAGCCAAACACTTCCCAGGGACTTCCCAGTTAGATACCAGATCCTGAAACTTAGTAGCTGTGAGTCAGAAAAGCCTGTGAATAACCCATTTCCATTGATTTCCCATAGGTGAATAAATGATACGACAGTGATGTCAAATCCAGAATCCCTTTCTGTTTCCAAGGAATTATGGAGTAGAGGAACACATTTTAGCCTCATAATGTTATTGTTACCCCTTAGTTCTGAGTGCTACTGTGCACTAGGATGGCTTGAAATTTTCAGGTTTTAAACTGGAAAATATTCATTCATTAGAACAAAACCCATACAGGGCAATTTGTGCCTCTTTTTTTTTTTTT
>VXBO01005307.1:69404-101075 GCA_013400135.1 Rhinoptilus africanus
CTGCACCCCAGCTGGAATTTATGCTTGGAATACCCAGCAACTTCACGGGTTGAAGCAGAGAGTGCAGCATCCTTTGCTTAGACACTCCTGAATAACTAGGAGATGGCTTGAGCTGTGCTTTTTAAGATGTAGCTGTCAGCTGCAGTGTTAAGAAACTACATTTTTAAATATAGTATGAGTTTAAGATGTCTGCTTTAATGAAGTGTGAATTGTACTGTAGTTGATTTACTGGTGGTTTTAGCTAATAATACAACTAAGTTTATTCTGGTTTTATTGCTAAAAGAATCTTTTTTTTTTCTTATAGGGGGATCAAGGACAGAGAGGTCCACTGGGAGAGGCAGGTCCGAAGGGAGAAAGGGTGAGCGCAGACAAATTTCAACTCCGTTGACTTGCAAACATTGGTTACATATAGCATATAAACATACAGCATGATTGGTACTCTCAAAGTAATAAGTACGTGTGGATATTCTTTGCATCTGTCATTTCAAGGTGTTTATTTTCATTTTTAAAAATTATTATTATTCTTAGGGCCCTCAAGGTACAAGAGGAATAAATGGTCTCCCCGGGCCTAAAGGCGAGTCTGTACGTATATTGAATTCCTTCATTTGCTTCATGTCATGCTAATTTGTATATCAGAGTACTTAGGCGAAATTATCTCCAACAATACATTAATTTTCTATTTTTCCATTTTTTTTTTCTTTCAATTTTAAAATAGGAGTTGATGGCCGGGAAGGGATTCCTGGAATGCCTGGAGCAAAAGTAAGGCACAGTTGGCATATATCTGAGCTTTGGTATTATCCCAGGTTTATTCACTCATTTGTGGCTTTTTATTGTGCTGCTGCCTAAGGCTTTATGCACATTATTAGGGTCATTGAATAAACTTTCCCATCCTACAGATCCAAAAGTACTCCAGCTCTGTGTTCCAGAAATAAAATTTTCCCTTTTGTTTGATTTGCATAAATTACAACTTAAAATGTTTTTCAGGGTGAACCAGGAAAACCCGGAGCTCCAGGTGATGCAGGGCTGCAAGGACTGCCAGTAAGTGTCTGGTACTTTACCTTTGAAAATTAGTTGAGTTCAAACCACAGAAAGGCCACATATAGGTTAGTTTGATGCTGATGCTGGAGTAAATTAAGTGAAAACCTAAACAAAAGGTTCAGGAAAAGTATGTGTGATGCAAGGGGAAGTTCTGTTATGTGTATCCAAAACTTTTGCACAAAAGCCTAATCTCCTCATGGTACCGTAGTAAGGAACTCGGTTTTAAGAAACATTTGTGGCCAGTAAGTAATTATTCTAGCATTTCTCATGTCTGAGACCCTGAGGATATTATGGTGTGACCCCACAATTAAAGCTGGTCTAATTGTATTAACTGGTGCCAAACTGATTCCCAGGGTGAACTGGAAGAGCTGGCCTGCTAGTCTAACACACCTTAGATGAGCAATCATCTCCTTTTGATATTCTGCTGGCTCACAACATCTGCAATGCATCACGCTCATACTTCTTTCTGTGGGGGGAAACAAGTTTTCTAGTGTATCCCCTGTGGTGAAGTTATAGGGAATCAGTAGTGCTTCATGAACTCTTTTAGAAGATAATCCTTGTACATTGACTCAGTAAGTTTGAAGACTGTGTCAATTGTCAAAAGCTAAACAGAAATTTCTTTGAAACACTATGCTATAGGAGTAATGGCTCTGAGGATGTAGTGAAGGAGCTGTATTGAAACAGAACTGGAAGTAAATTTGTCATATGAAGTGAGGTCTTAAGCTTAGAAGAAAATTTGGTAAAAGCACGCTTGCTATGAGCTGTCACACAGAAGTGAGGAGGGGGATGAAATGCAAACAAACCCCATTTATTAAACTCTCCATCTCCAGTCTCAGAATACTGGGACAAAGAATCTATTTGTATTATAAGCCAGAAAAAGCCACAACTCCTCACTTTTCCATGCTCCTTTTGCCAATTTATATAGTAGGAATAATACTCCTTATCTGTTAATTTGTGAATAGAAAGAATTCAGGATTGGTCTGTTATTGGATAAAAGTGCAATCAGATTAAAAAAAAAAGCATTATTGCATAAAACCTATTGGATATCAAGTTAAAGGACTAGAAATACTTTAACATGATAAAGATTTTTTTTAACACCATTTCCAATCCCCTTAACAACAAATAAACACTTAAATGTCATTTCTTTCAGGGTTTACCAGGCTCTCCAGGTGTGAAAGGCATTCCTGGGCCAAAGGTAAATCATCTTGGGTATTGACTTTCTTATAATACTGTACTTGTGCTTATCAAGTTCTAAAGTATTCAGCAAAATTACATTAACTTTCTGTAGTGGTAAGAGACAAGCCTTTGGCTGAAAGAGTTAAATATATTCTTTTATCAACTTTAGTCCTGTGGTTTTTCATTATTTTTTTTGCTACATGATGTGGTTTTAATGATTCCAGGCATTAAATAATACCCCAAAAAGCCCATTTGCTTTTAAATTTGTGGAAGGCATTGCTAGAGGGGGCATGTGACATGGCTACCTCACTACAGTTTGAAATGAGGGGTCTCATAATAAGAATAGTATTTATAGCTACCCTAAGTTGATGAAATCACAGAGATTGTCATATCTATTTATGTACCACCAAACTGCAACATCAATTCCAACTAAGTTGATGGAGACTATGGAGTGCTTCACACAAAAATGTTTAGGTTTAGTTATAAGTAATTGAAAAAGAAAACTGGATTGAGTGAATTTCTTCTGAAATTACATAGAATTATATTATCCTTCAGTGATTTGAGAGCTGCAGTCAGGTCTGTTTGGGATTTGTCAGTAAGAAAACAACAAAAAACCTGAAATCTGACTTCTGGAAAATTAGATAGAAGGAATTAGGTGAAAGTTAAATGAGAACCAAAATAAAGATGTAAGTTAAAACAGATATATAGGCTGACTTTTTTTGACATTATTGATTTCCTTATTTTTTAATTTTAAAATGCAACTATAAAAAACTGACTTGGCTAATATTGTTCATCTTTTGTCCAACAGGGTAATGGAGGTCCTCCTGGGGTGCCAGGTTTGATGGGAAATTCTGGTAAACCGGTAAGATCATTAATGTTATTCAAAAGATCTAGAAAAATGAAAAGTTTTGCCTTGCACAAGAAATCACTTTTCAAATTTGTTGTGCTCTTCCTATCCCACAACCAGGGTGAACGGGGTCCAGAGGGAGAAGCAGGTCCAACAGGACCCCGGGGACCACCAGTAAGTAATGAATAAATCTCTCACTGAGCTTATATAATACTGCAGCGTCTCAAGTTATGGTTGCCGAGGCTAACCATGAGGTAAAAATATTATTCAGAGCAAGTGCTAATTGCTAAGGTAAATACTAGGTGTTCTTTAACCCCCTTCTGTACCAGGTGGATGTGCATCATCACTTAGAGAAATCCGGAAGCACGTGTCCTATGATTGTTTCTGGCTCTGGTGATAAATTCAATTTTAAACCCTTGTTTATATTCTTACAGTCTTTGTTTTTAAATATGCTGAGTAAAAGCCCAAACAGAGGGAACGAGGCTAGTTTGTGACAAAACGCTGGAGCCAGACTCTGTTCTTCCACTGCAACAGTCAACTCCCACAACTGGTGTTGAAAAGCTTAAATTCACTGGCTGTCAGCAAATCACTTGCTCTTTTCGTTAGCTGTTTCAGCCTCTTAAAGTAGCTTGTGCTGTATATTACAAAGCTTAGCTGTGTATTACAAGGTTTTGAACTTTGGAGTAAGTATTCAGAACATGATTTTTTTTTTTGGCTAGGACCTATTTCTAATGCATGTAATGTGAACAGTGAGCCAAGGTATGAAGGAAAGATAGCTGTATGTCCTACCTAGTAAAGAAAATGGCTAGAGACTGTCCTCAGCCCACTTGGCCAACTAGCATGGTGTGGTTTGTCTTCATACTGCTAAACTCCCTTAACAGCCCCTCATGCCTAAGAGCAGGCTGGGTACAAACAAGTGACATAAAAGCAAGAGTCTTTTGCCTGTGTTCCCAAAACTGTTCCTTGGCATTATCTAGGAAAATCCAGTTCGCCTGAGACAAAAGCATGCTAACCATTTATCATGGATGATGGTGGGATGCTGCTCAGGCCTGTGCCTCGGCCTTCTCTGTTGGCACTATGAATGCAGCTATAGTGATGTGAAGTGTAACATTTATCTCTACTTGGAAGCATTGATGTTGTAGTTTCTTTCACTGGAGATTTTCCTTTAACACGAGAAAGATTTGGAAGACTGGAGAAACCATTGCTGGGCAGGTAGCTTGCTGCAGGAAATAAGTGTGCTAAGGAAAGTGAACCGATGGCATGCTTGGTGTGCTCGAGAGTCTGCTTGGTACAGACTTCTGATTCCCTCTGGAGCGGACCTGGCATGGATTGAAGTTACATAAGGCTGGTCTAATTTCCCTTTGCTGTTAATCCTTCTGTGAGAGACGAGAGTGTCAGTGATTTGAAGAAAATTTTCATATACCAATATTCAGTTTGACGACATTGACAAGGCTCCAGACTCTGTAACCAATTGCTTTTGCAAGCTCCTCTCTTGCCACTGATACCCTAGGGCTACTTTCCTGGATTTTTCTGAGCTTGCAGTGACATAACAGTTTTACACATGCAGTTTTAGGCTTATCCTCACACAGGGCTCAGAGAGTTACTGATAGGCATATATTTGTAATTGTATTTCATGGATCAGGAATATCTTCTCTGAGTTAACTCTTAAACATACAGCAGGAGTCAGCCAAGTAACAGTTTTTGTTTTCTTCTGTTTTCTTCTATGCTTTGCGTTATCATGTGCTAGACACATAAATTCATGAGATCACATTTATTTTAGACTGAATCTTTGTCTGACTGTTGTGTCCACAGCTGCCTGTGAGCAATATAAAAGGGGGATTATATGAGCATATACTTACTAGGATGGAATACAGGCATTTTCAAGCTCCCATATAGCCAGCTGGAAAATGTTTGTTTTTGTTGTTTGTGTTTAAAACTGTTGGGTGCACTAGAACAAGTTTTCAGCCCTATTCCTCTTGAGCTGATGTTTTCTGTACTTGTAACAGGAATAAGAGTTATAATTGAATCGGACCAAAGTAATTGCCCACTCTGATAATGCACTGTAATCTGCTAAACTATGCTTTTAATCCTTTCAATGTGAACATGAATTTACAAAATCAGCAGTCCATAGAACAGGACTTGACACACAAGGTTAATTATTAGTAACCCTGTAGTCAAACAGAAATACTTAATGTAGATTAAATACAATGATTTTTCTGTTGCTATAGAGACTAGCAAGACATCTGGATATCTTGCCTGTATTTTCTCTGTCTTTTCAAAGTGCACTCATTTTGGAAAACATGTGAACAATAGAACAAAAGCATAGAGGGAAAAAAATTTTTGGTCAATACGAAATGAAGAAAAGAAGTAAATTATTCATAATAAAGTAAGTTTTCATGTAGAATAGTAAAGAGTAATCTACTTCTCATCTATAGTTCCTTTAAAGCTATAGAGAGACTTGAATAATAACTATATTTATCTTTCCTCTGCTCAAGACTACAGGCAGCATATAACTGGAATGGCTTTCTGTTTTCTTTTTGGGAACACTGGAAAAAACATTGCTTCTACACAAAACCCTGGAATGATCATGATTTTTTTGTTCAGGAAGGGTGCAGGATTGGATTAGTGAACCTTAGTGAGCTTTGGTCCAAGTTGAGTTTATATTTATTTTCAGGGCAGAATAAAGAGTGTTTTCTCTTTTTTTGTGTATGTAGTAGATATATTTGAGCCTCAGCTTTTAGGACTCTGCCCTTACATTTCCAGGAAAAAAAAGTAAATCTGATAGTAAAATAATTCTGCACGCCATGATTTTCAAACTTCTAAAACCAGAAATTTTGAAAATAAGTTGAGAAATGCTTTTATAATTGCTCTAAAGAGAATTTTTCTTGTAAACATTATTGTATTTTTTTTATTTTGAAATTCTCTCACAACCTTAACTTTTGATAGTTTTTGACCAAAGTAACCAAACACTTTCAAAGCCTGAGGACTCTGTGGTTACTCTCCAGGTATTTTTCTAGTTCTTTTCCTTCCTATTTTGAATCATCCTCTTTAGCACCGACCTCAGTTCTTTTCTTTCTCCTTTATTCTTTGTTTCATTTCACTGTAATAGAAGACTCAGGTGGAAGCCAAGAGGGGCAGGTCGTCTTCCTTGCAGTTGGAAAAAAACCTTGATGTTTTGCAGGATACGGAGAACTTCAGTCCCTTTATGTAGTCCTGCATGACAGCAGCCACATGAGAGATACTCTTCACTTTCCCATTTCACTTACCCGTGCTCTTCACATCACTGCTGGGGAAAGACAGCATGGCTGGTAGCTCCAGAAAGGCCAGAGCTGTAGAGGAAGGGATCTCCAGTGAAAGTATGTTGGGGGGATAACAAGCCTGACTCTGCTAATATGGACAGCAGGCTGGTATCTGCACGAGGGAAAAATAACATGTGTTATTTTGTGTTGTATTAAAAATTTGTGTTATATTAAAAAACGTGCCTGACTTTTCAGCCTTAGTTCCTTGCAAAAGGAGCTAAACATAACATTTAATATGACATTTGTGTTATATTAAAAAAATTGCCTGACTTTTCAGCTTTAGCTCCTTGCAAAAGACATCTTTTTGAGAGAAAATTTTCACTTCAACTAGTGTGTAGTTTTTTGAGGATTTAAATAATGGAGCTCTATTAAGCAATCATCAGTGACTCTGCGGGACAAATAAATGCTACTATACTGTTTACCAAATAGCCTGTAGCATCCTCTGGCATAAAACACGTTATTTCAATGTTATTTTCATTATTAAACAGCTGTTGGAATGTATTTGGAACAGCATTTTTTACTGAGCAGCAGATTCAAATTTTGGCCTTTTGTGAGTCTGTAAACATTTACAGTTTCACAGGGAAGATATTAAATAGTTGAGAACAAGATAACTAGCTTTAATTAAAAATAGGCAAACTCATGTGTTGGGAGACTCTTACCTCGCTGCTGGAGAAAATTACTTTCAAAAGTATCATTTTAGTCTATCATTGCTTTTCCTTAGAAAACTTAGGTTGGCACCTGAGTGGAAGAAGTTTTACTTCGGTTGATTTAGTTTATTATACGTCTCTTCAGTAAAACAGAAAAACAACTGGAACAACACACAAGATTCTTCTTTTGTTTATAAATCAAGCACATTCTGCATTCCACTCTAATTGTCGGTTAACCTTATGTTTGCTTCACATTATGCTAGCCAATCCAAGTAATTACCAAACTCATTTGTGATTTAAACCTTTCTAAGCCAGTCATCATGGCAGGTGGCCCAAAGGAAGCAATTCTCAAACATCAGTGTGTCATTCCTAATCAGCGGAATGTAGCCATGCTCCCTAAGCTGCTTAACCATTTTCTTTCATATTTGTTGAGATTTAGTAAGATTTAATTTTTCATATTGTGTCTGCAGAAAATACTGACCCTTGCCCCTGCTTTTTTCATCCTTTGTTTTTCTTCAGCAATTTAACCTTTAAATTGCTAGTGTTTGGAGAACATGTATCCCATCCTGTGGTTTTACAGTAAAAATAGAGCTTGGAACATTTAAGTAACCATTTAACTTAAAGTACAATGCTTGCCTAGCAAATTGAGCAAATTCAATTTGTATGCAGGCCCGCATATACACAATGTTAAGGGTTTAGGATGCAATACATGTTTTCCTAACGTTAGCAACCGAGGTTAAGTATATAGCTGCCTAAGATTTGATACCATAGCTCCCTCTGAAAGACTTCTGAAGGGCCCTGGTTGGTTGGGCTGACTTGCTCTATGGAGATGCCTTTGCCATTATAAAGAGAATATCTTGGATTTGGTACTAAAATCTCAGATAACCTAAATTTAGGTTGAGGATGCTATTTTTAGCATCTTAAATTACTTTCAGCTGAACTATTTTACAAGTCTTTAAATGTATTTTTTCTTACCTACCCTGAAATGCACCTTTGGTTACTCTAACAATTTTAACTACAATCTATATTTTTCTATCATGTCCTTTTTACATTACTTCAACTGGGTCATTTTCCATAGTTGGTATTGGTAGTGCAATAGGATGGAATATCCTTGCATCATTTTGTATGATAAGTTTAGGTATTAGTGGAGATGTTTTGTATATATAACTTCAGAGATGTTTCACAAGTGATTAGTCATAGTTTACATTTAAAATACAGCTAAAGGGGTTAGCATTGCACAGACCATAGCAAAGTCAAAAGAACAAAGTGGATTTCCATCCTGCCAGGTATGCTTGTTATCCAGTAAACCTAAGCCTCTAGATGGATGTGACTAAGCTTTCTGAGCTCGCACAATTCTGCAGCATGATTTGTACAGGGTAGCAGCACTTCCCCCCTCTTTCACTTTCTGTATCCCAGACAAACCTGAGTAATATCTCCAAACCTCTCCAGTTCTCATATTATCCGCTCCTCTCTTTTCAAACTGCATGGTCAGATTCCTGTGTGCTATCTCTCTTTTTATCCCTTCACCTCCAGCAACAACTCCCTTTGACTTTCGGGCATGCTAGACCTCTGAATGTCAGCAGATATCCCAACGTTGGCTTCTCCTAAGCAGTGTAGACAGTAGCCTGGGTAAAAAACCACACTTTTTACGGAGTTAGTGTACTAAAGCTGTCCTAGACTACAGTTAAAACTGTAGATACAACCAGTATGAAATGTCTCTGTCCTTTATACTTGACCACAGTATCACCCTGGAAGGGAACAGCAACTGTTATGCTGCTGCTTGTGCCCAAAGCATGACACAATTAAGAGGAAGGTACATTGCATGCTACACCTCTCTCTTACCACTTCCCTGAGGAGTAAAATTTAATTATGACCCTGAGAAAGGTGCAAAGGTGCATTCAAAATCTCAGAGAAAATTCGCTATATATTTACTCTTCTAGCAAATACTAGTTTATATTTGTGAGGGCTTTTTGGTACTGTACTGAAGGTCAAAGGAAGAGTCTTGTTGATGCTTCCATGGTAAAACCTTGAATTTAAATTAATAATTACTCTGAGACTTTGGATGAAAAAAAATGATGATAAGTTAAAGTCTCAGAAGCATATAATTGATAAATGGGTTACATTTTGCAAAAGATTTTGGAATACTAAGTTTAAAAAGTTCATTCCAAAATATACGTTTTTTATTCTTTTTTATTCTGCACAGTTTTAATTCTCTATGGCACTGCTGTTGAATGTGCTAAAAATGGATATAATATATACCATAAAACAAAAATTCTCAAGTAGACAAGAGTTTATTACAGTATACACTGTGAATTACCTGTCAAGAGATTCTAATTAATGTTTTGATTATCAGGGCAGCTAAATGAGATGCAAGTTACCTGGGGAATATTCTTATTCTTGTTATCGTTCCACTGGCAGAGGCATCCTTAACAGGATCAATTGGTCAACAGATCAATAAACCAGTGAACAAAACCGTTTTAGCATAAGAAAGCATTCTGTCACTGCTTGTGGGAATTCTACAAAAGAATCAAGTCTTCAAAATTTCAATGAGGATGAAAACCATCCTCAACAACTTAAAGGAGGGTCTACTGTAAACCCTATAACATCCCCTTACGTATATTACATTCAAAGGCTAAATATAGATCTAACAGAAGTGTGAGAGAGATACTACATCTTCATTTACATGTGTTGAGAGGTGCAGCAATCCTGCCTTGGAACAAAGGGAAGGTAGATTTTGTTGTCACCACAGTCTAGCTCCTCAGCTGTGGAAGGGCTGCATCCTGGTGATGTTCAGCGTGGTGGTGCTGTACCACCGGTTCCCACCCTACCGTTTCACACGTGCCTTGCTGTCCTTTGAGGGAATGACCTTAGCCTGAGCAGGGCTCACAGGCTAAGTGGTAGTATACTCAACAGAAATCAATTTTTTGTACTGTTAAAGTACTGACATGCTCCTGGACGTGCTTTTGGTCCACACTGTATAGCACCATTGACTGAAAAAAAATCTCTAGGCCATGGCCAAACTTTAGCCTACTTCAGGGGCCATTTGCAATGGGGCTTCCCTTCATTGTAGGCCAGGAAAGTTCACCAGCATGGGTGCAAGCCAGTCTGTCTGTCTTTAGCTCGTGCTAAACTAGAGTAGCTATTTTCCCTCCTAAAGCATTCCACCTCTAGGAAAGTAGGAAGTCTGTCAAAAGTGCATAAAACCTACAGATTCTGGTCTCTCTTTTTTTTTTTTTCTTTGGTTAAAACCAGCATGGCCATAGGTTTGTGAGTGGGTTGCAACTATGGTCTGTGTTATATGTAGGGCCGCTGTGTAAGAAAGGTAGGCTGAGGACATAGCCAAACTGCACAGAGGAAGGTTTCATCTAATGAAGTACAGATGTCATGACCTGAAGCAGTTATTACAGACACCCCCTTATAGGCTGTGGGGAAAAGTAGATGCTTCTGGGATGTGACTCGTGATGTATTTTAAATGTTTACATGAGGACATTTCAGAATGCCTTTTTTCCTTCATCCCCTATGAAGAGAACCAAGAGCAACTACCTGAATGTAAATCCTCTCCCTGGGCCATTTCAGTCAGGTACAACTTGGAGGAAGCTTTATAGTCTTTTAAGTTGTGCCATGAGCCAATGGGGTTCCTGATCGTTCTTTAGGTTACAGTTCCCCTCTTACTTGCTAAAACACAGCTTCTGCAGATCTTGAAGCAGTGGCCTTTAGATTGAAGTAATCTGTCCTTACAGACGTAATGTCAATGTTTACAGGAAATACTATCCTTTTGTATTCCAGTCTTCTGTACACTAGGTTTCTTTTGTACCACCTTAGAAAAACATTGGTGTTTGAAAAAGTGCCTGAAGTGTATATTTGATAAAAGACTTTTTGCGTTTAAAATCAAATGGAAGGTTTTCCTTGCGTTCTGTATGACCAGCAGAAATTTTGATGTGCTTAAGAGGTTTATTACATGAATTTTAACTATGTGGAAGTTGACACTGTTTTTGTTTTATGGCTGTGTAGCCATCAGACATGAATGTTAGGACATGTGCAAGGAGATGAGTTTCTGATACTGATCAGAATTCCAATCATTCTCTTTCCTGTGTCAGAAATGTAGTAGTATTCCAAGTTGGAGATGTATGAATTATGTGATTAAATAAGAAATTTTCAAAAAGGTTAATGCATGTTCTGGATTTTAAGATGAAGGTGATTTGGGGGCCTTTTTCCTTTTTTTCCTTTTTTTAACATAAAAAAGCTTCAGAAATTATACAAAGTGCTTTAAAATGATAGTGATTTTAACACCGCAGCATATTTTGAAGGAAATGTATGAAAAAGTCTGTTCATGTTTGGTTCTCTGATCTCTCCAGGATACCTAATTATTTTTTGAATTGTGGAGTTAGTTTTCCCAAGGTTGTCTGAGAAGTTACCATTGCATTTATGACCTGGTGTAAAAGGCCATGTCTGCCATCTCCTTTTAGTATTGAGTATGTCACAATATTTCACAATATTTTCCTTATTATGAAGAACTTATATGCATTTAAATTTATCTGTTGTGTACAGCACTAGAATGCTTAGATCTGCCTTTTCCCATATTTTCTAAGTTATATATTACAGCTTATCTACTTACATATTGAATAACTTCAATTCTTGATATTTTATGGTCTTAAATGCTACATCATGCTTTTATAGCATGTACCTCGTATTCATACAGTGGCAGTAAGAAAAGTGTCTCAAGTGAGACTTAAGCTTGTGTTGGAACAGTGTTTGAATTTATCTGTACGGGTATATGTTTGTACAGGTGATAGTAAACATATAAATCTTATTAAGCTGTTCTGAAAGGTTTAATCATAAGAGACAAAACCCTTCCGAGAAAGGTACTTTAGTTTGAAAATAGTTTAAAATCGTTGAAAATGTGACTCAATGACAGGTTTACCCAGAGCATATAGACAAATGGCTGCATTAAGTGATGGAGTCCTAACGCTAATGTGAATATGATGATCTGAATGGATAAACATATCTGAAGATATAGAGTAAAAATCCAGTAAAAAAGCATATTCATACTTATTGCTATTATGAATGGGGATATTCAAAGGTTACTCTTCTCTGTAAAAGTCTAGACTTTTTTTTTTTTTTAACCTAAATGAATTTGTTAATCCTGACTTCTGCACACACTTTTCACGTTTGTTCATTGTTCATGTGGTACCATGCTTTGAAGTAGGTGGTCATGTGAGAATTCAAGTGGTGAAACTAAGAAGCAGCCTAAAGCTGCGCGTGCGTCAGAGTTGTCTTAGTGAATAAAATGCGTTCGTGACAGGTAACTCTCAGGTGCGATCCTATGAAGGGGACTTGATCGTGCATAATCACTCAGCAGAATGAATTAGTTGAATCATTTAATGCCAACTAAATATTTTATGCCTTTGTTAACTATAAAACTCTTTACATTTCTCAGAAGTTTCACTATTTTTAATGTATGTGGTATTTTCACACTAATAAACAGAAGTCCAAAAAAGAAAAAAAGGACACCAACTGCTAAGTAGTGTAATTCACTAAACGTTAAGAAGAAAGATAATCATATTTTATTCCCTGTTCACAGGAAATATTTCAGGAAGTAATGATGTTCTTCTATTTCCCATAAGGGTAGCAGAGGGGAGCCAGGTCCTGCAGGTCCTCCAGGTTTACCAGGGAAATTGGTAAGCAGTTTATTTCCATATTCAGGGCTCATATTTACTTTCAACATGCTATGGTATCATTTGGAACTACACTTACCTATTTATCCACTCAGCGAACTGAAAATAACATTGAAAAGAGTGATTGTTGACTTTCTCTTTCAGTCCTCTGTGACTGTGCTAATATTAGCAAATGCTGTTTATAAATGTATGGAGACATGTGGGACTTTTTCTTCTGTTTAAAAAAACATAAATCCTGTGATGTGCAAAGTTGGGTCGCACACTCCTGTGTGGGCTGCTTGCACCTGGGGAACGGGGGCAGTGAAAGACTGGCTTTCTGCTAACAGCTGCGTGAAACTAATGAACGGAGAAGACTATGAATGCTACCTTTTACCAGTGCTCCAGCAGTATTTACACAGTAACAGTCAGAAGCATAGCTGGGGAGGTTTTGGCTGAAAGAGCCTGCTGTTAGAGGAATGTGCAAATCATAGAGCTCAACATCTTAGGAAGTATTTTTAAGAGAACCAGACTGTCATTAAAGGACTGGAGTGAGGAAAGCTCTCTAAGCCATTTCTCTTGTGTTCGTCAGCAACTAAAATCATGATAAGATGCTGTTTAAAGGGTTGTATTTTGGATGACCTCTACTTTAATCAGATAATCCTCTTTCATCAAGTTAGGAGCATTCTGGGAATAAGATTCTGCCCCATCTGGTTGTTAGGGTATGACTATTTAGTTGTTCATTCTAAAACAAATTGGGTAAGTTTATTTACACCCTTGACTTATTTTCACAGGGTCCCCAGGGTGATATTGGACTTCCTGGACTGCCAGGTCCTCCAGGCCTGCCTGGTGGTAAGGGTGACCGGGTAAGAAATGCACTCATACATACAGACTGCAGTTTGATGTCAGGAGTAAATACAATAATTGGAGCAGTGTTTGCAGTTTTTACATGAATTAATGTCTGGTTTCTTGTTTTGTATGTATGCTTGAAAGCAGTGCTCTGGGTGCCCACTAGCTACTTGTAGCTTATAAAATATACAGGAAAAGTCTTGACAGCGTTACTTAAGGGACTTGAATAAGATTATGAGCAAAAATATTTCCATTTTAGGGAGACTTTGGATCATTTAAAGGCCTAAATCATATTACAAATCATTGACCCAGCCAGATCTGAAGTTGTAAGTCAAGGTCTCTGGTCACTAAACAGCTTTTGAACTTTGGGCCTGGTCTACAGTAGATACAATGCTTTTACACATGTCAGGACCTGCTATGGAAACGCACAGGCTAATGCAGCTAGTGACACCTCTGCATACATGCACCATTTTGGAATACAAGAACATTTTCTAGTATTTTGTTAGGAAGGAAGAACTGGGCCCTAGGGATCTCACATCCTACAGAAGAAATCTTGCTTTCCCGAATAAATGTCATTGAAGACTATATATAAAAAAGAAAATATATTCCTTCTCTTGCTTATAGGAGGCTACAAGGGATGGAATTAAACTTCAGACATCTTTGTTATGGAAATAGTCAGTTCTACACTGTGTTTCAAGCTTCTTACTTGAGACATCTACTTCAGTATTAAATCAATCACACTTTTGAAGTACCTCTTACTTCCCACTGACAATCAAGGAAGTATAGAATTGTTAGTGAGACATAAGTATCACTGCTGTAGATGTCTTCAGTTGAACAGAGGAACCCTGTCCCTGGTGTGTTCCCAGTTTACATCATGGGGTGGCTAGATAGGGCTTGCAGGTTTTTTTGGCAGTTTTTATAAACTGCTCAGGTACTTAAAAACAAGTTTCTAATACAGTCTTTCTTGTTGTTGAGGTATTTCTCATGTGTTTTTGTTTGGTTATTTTATTTATTTATTTTTTAATGCTGAGATCAGGAACATATGTTTCTAGTCAAAAGTAAGTATTGACATAAAGCAGTCTCTTTTATTAGGTTGTTAGGGATTCATACTTTAGAATTCTCCAGAGGGAGATTGCAGGTACCTTAGGAATCCTATCTGGAAGGAAAATAACTAGTATTTGTTGCAGTGCTGAAAATCTCCCTCTGAAGATGCCTGATTTTCTTCATTTATTGTATAAAAGGTCTGGACCTCTAGGGTAAGAGCAGAATGTAGATGCTGTAAACGGACCTGGTGAGATTCAGGCTACACCCAGGGGGTTTCTGTTTATATAACTGACAGATGACAGTATCTTATGCCTGGAGCTTTTTTAAACCCTAGGGTCAGTTTGATGCCCTCTGCAAATAGCTTAAAGTCAAATAACTGATTATGAGCAATAAGCACAATAATGTCAGAACTAAAAAAAACCTACAACTGGATATAAAATAAAATTCAAGCCCTGGTTGATGTTGGTGAGCATCTGAGGAGAGTTTTCCACCAGTGGTGTTATCCATCTTTTTTCACTCTTTCTAGGACACGCTCTATCTTCTCTGCATCATGATAGATGGTAACCAGGGTTCTTTGGTCATTGTTTCGAATCGTTTTAGCAATTGACGCAGGTCATCCTGTTGCAACATTTTTCTTTCCAATGTGAGATTCAGTCGGATGAGGGTCGGTAATAAGTCTGGATACAATGTATAGTTAGGTTGTAACAATTGTTGGGATGTGACAGGAGCCAAATACCAACCACAAGCAGTTTTGTTCGGTGTCAAGACAAATGTCTTGGGCCTTAGTGGATTACTTTCACAAATAAACCCTTGTTGTTCCCATACAATACTAGTCACATGAACAGTTTGCCGTTTGTTCCCATTTTGCTGGCCCCATACTCCATGTTGTAATAGGTAGAGTAGAGTTCCATTGTGATTTAATCCCAGTGAAACGATTGAGTATATGGTGTATACTGAAGGATTGCCGATTGTTAAAACAATGCTTTACTGTCAGTGGGCTCATAAGTGAGATTGACTAAATACACCAAGATTGGGAATCCTTTTCAAATTTTCCCAGATTTCCCAGATTACCTTTCGAATCTCAGTCGGCAAATTGTCCTCAATTGCCTTCCCTTATAATTCCCACTACAGTAGATTGCACTTATTACTGAGCTTGGATACAGCTAAGGACTAGAGAGTTATCATTCTGGCCAACAAGTGCATCTACAATAAATTGATGGTCCTTCTCATTAGTTCTTTCCTATTTAGGCAATATATCAGATAAGAGCCATTGACTAGTTCCTAGTGCCAGCAAAGAAGACTGAAGTGGATGTTCTAATTTATGCAAATCACTCATTGCTGAGCTTAATTTGTTTGCTAAAACTTCAGCATCTCTACTGTTTAATACTCCTAATCCTGTTCCTAGGACACCAGTCACATCTCTCCTTGTTCATTTTGGAGAGTCGAAGGTTTACAGGTGCAACCGTGCTGTATAGGATGTATTTAGGAATGGTGAGCAGGTAGGTTTAATTGCAGAGATATTAAGCTGCATTGATAGTTCCACTCATTTGGGGGACTATGATGGATTAAATAGCATTTGTTGCTGGCCTGTACATTTAAGAGCATAAGGTCAGAATTCAGAAGTTGGTGGATATGTAGTTTGGTTCGTTGTGGAAGTAATAAAATAGGGAGTAAGTTAATAGGCAGTAGGGGTAGCCGTTGTTGTAGTGTGAGGGCTGGAAATAGGTGTTAGTGTGACCTTTAAGGATAGTCCATTTCCATTGTCTTTCCCTGTATCTGTCCACAGGCTTCTATAGTTGTGTCATTAAAGAAGAAAGCAGTTATACAAATGGGCTGTGAGAAACAGTTTGATTTGTCCTTTTGATGACCATGTAGGTGGTTCCCTTTGAATAATCTGTTACATTACATTCAATAGAGATTTTGTCACCTGGTGTAGAAGAAATAAGGTGACTTTTATTTGCTTTTATCATTGTATGATTACCTGTGATGTCATTGTTAGGTTTTGCCTTGGTGTCCCCAATATTCCTGTATTCCCATCAATTTTAAACACTTATGGTGCAGAATGTACTATAGTTACTGTATTGATCAGCATAAACAAAAGAACTGGAGGTTTCCATCCCATGCATGAGGCTTGCTGATGTATCAACTGAATTTCATCCGTGCTGGGGATGATTCCTCCTGTGAGAAGGATAAGCAACGATTAACCTGATCTCCAGGGGAGGTGTGCCAGTATCATTCCTGGTATCATTCCTAAAAACAAAAATCAATACCAGTCTCAGTGTGATTATTCTGGACAGGTTACCCCTCCTCGTTAGTGGCTAGGGTGTATCCACCTAGCAGCTAATACAATGTTTAGTTCCGCTGCTGTCTTCTACTTCCCAGGCCAGAGGGACGCAGGGTTTTGTTAGTGTTATCGGGACAGTGCCAATTTATGGTAAACCTACCATAACGGGTTGCTCTGGTTAAAGGCCAATGGGATACATTTTTACATCTGATGGAGGTGCTCCCTAAGCTGCTGGCAGAAAGAATGCACGAGTGGCTGGATTCCCTGTTAGTTTGTATTGGTTATTCAATTAGTGAATCACTTTAGGCAATTGAGTATCCTAGTGCGGCTTGTATGGTTTATGACTTCTTTTTAATAGACCATTTGCCCTTTCTACTGTCCGGCTTGTTTGTGAATAGTACAGGATACAGAATACCCATTGAATGTCTCTCTGCTTTGCACTTTCTTGCTGGAGTGTCACTGTCACTTTTGCTGGTAAACCTGAAAACCAAGAGGATATTCCTTCTGACCATTAGCCTTCTGACATTTAGTTGCTGTGATTGGGCCTGAGATAACTTCCAATCCTGCAAGGATGTACTGTTATCAAAGGGTTCAAGGTAACCAATTTGCCATGTTGACCATAGGGCTTTTCCTTTATCGAGATGTAGGGGTGGTGCTTTAGCAGGTGATCCGTTTGCAATTTCAATTTACATTGAGGACATTCTATAAGGATGATTTAATGCATTTTCCTGTGTAGAGGCCAACCTCAGCTTTGAGTTGCAGAATAAAGTACTGCTCAGCCTGTGAGACCTAATTTCTGGTGCAACCATTCTCCCAGTCGGTCCCATTTGAGATATGGCATATCTCCTGTTTATATTCCTCTAGTTCTGGCTAATTCATCTACTTGTTGATTCCACTTTGTGGCTGGCTGCTCATTTTTTTGTTCATCCTAGTTTAAATTAAGCTTGTCTAGCTATATCTAATAATAATAGCCAGACTTCAGTTCTCCAAACTGGAGATGTAATTCCCAATTTAGGGCTTCCCATTGACAAAACCATGGTGTGGCACCTGCCCACGTGGCATTGGAGTGAACATAGATGACTCTTGCTCCATTTTGTGCTGCTAAAACAGCCGCCTTTAATTCTCCTACGTTCATCTTCTTCCATTACTTGTCTGCTGGTGGTTATGTCTAATGCAGCGGCCTCAGACCACCATCTATTGTTTACCCTCTTTGCTGAGGCATCAGTAAACCAAATGCCCTCAGTTGGTGTTCTCTCAGTGAGGGGAGGTGCATTTAGTATCAGCAAAGGTTTAGATGTCTGGTTTAATGCTAATGGGTCAGTGTTCATAGGTATTTGTAATGTGGAGATTTTTGTACAGCCTTCAGTTAACTGCATTTTGGCTGCTACTGGCATCGGGTAGGTGTATCATTTCCTGACAACGGGTTTCTGTGCAATTCCTTCTGTGGGAGCAGTTCCCTTCAGAACTGTTTCTAGCAAATTAAATGGCAC
Source organism: Rhinoptilus africanus (assembly GCA_013400135.1). NCBI lineage: Eukaryota > Metazoa > Chordata > Aves > Charadriiformes > Glareolidae > Rhinoptilus > Rhinoptilus africanus. The sequence goes on from VXBO01005307.1 coordinate 87,730, forward strand.
TCTAGTCTGAACAGGTTATCTCTGGGGTATTTTCTCAATTTGTTTAACTGCTTGAACTAAAGACAAAAGTCCCCTTTCTCACTTGGAATAGCTCTGTTCTGTCCCTTTAAATGTAGTTGAGTGAAACAATAAAGGCCTTTTTGTCCAGTTTGGAATAGATTGCAGTAAGTGCCATGTTCTGTAAAACCCCATTCTGCTATAATAGGGTCACGAGGGTGTACTGCCAGTGTGGCTGATGTCTTTAAAATTCCCGTGTTAGGGTTTTGACAGCCTCTTCACGTTCTCACTTCCATTTTCATGGGTTTCTTTTTTGTAATAGTGAGCACAGTGAGTGAGCAATGATAGAAAGTCCAGGTGCACGTTTCCTCCAGTACCCTAAGGTTCCCCTAAACTGTTGTACTTCTTTCCTAGATAAGGGTATTTTCAATTGTTCCATTTCAATTAGAGTGTCCAGTGAAATTGCTGCACTATCTGCAATTCACCAGGTACCTAAAAATTTTACTTCTCTACTTTGTCCCTGACATTTTTCAAGTTGAACCTCAACTTCTGCTTTATACAGTGCTTGCCACACTGCTGCTGCTTCTTCCTACTCTTCCTGCTTCCTACTCTTTGAGGGGAAGTCTCTCCACTTAGAATATTGTCTACATACTGGTACAGTTTCACATCCTGAGGAAGTGAGACTGTCTGTAAAAGTTCAGCAAGCACAGCAGGAGCAACCATAGGTTAATGTTTATAGCCTTGTGGGAGCCTGTGAAAGGTATATTGTCTACCTTCCCAAGCAAATGCAAATTCCTCTTTATGCTTCTCCTGTAAAAGGACCATAAATTACATCTCTCTAACATCTTGTACTGCCATCTGTGGGTGTGCAGCTCCCTGTAGCATGGCTGTTAAAGTTGCAATATTGGATACTGCAGACGTGATTGGATACGGAGCTGTGTTGACATTTAGGTGCCAATAACCTGTTGTCAGGTGCCATCTCCCATTTCTGCTTTTGGACGGGCCAGATAGGTGAATTGTGTGGGGAGGGGGTTCTGGAAATAGTGTGCCATTTTTCCAAGTCTGATGTTGTGTTCGAAATTCCATTTTGTGCCACAGCAGAAACTGGATACTGTGGTATATTGATAATTTTCAAATTGGGGAGTGCTGGGGGTGCACGGAGTAAACATACAGTAGCCTCCTAATTTCTGCCAGGGTTGGGGTTGGTACTTCAACCGAAGGACCACATACTGCCATCTGTCAAGCACCAGTTTCGTCAGGTCAAAACACTGAAACTCAGAATATTTTCATTATGCTTTTGAAGCACCCAGGAGCCATAAATTAATTTCTGAAGTTTGGCATACAACACTCGCTCCTTTCATGCTGGTGACTTTAACTCTTTGCTGTCCAGGCTTCTCGGCATGTTGTTGTGTTAGTACTGAAAATTGTGCTCCCATACCTATTAGAACAGCAGCAGCACCACTAATCAAAATATAAGTGCCTCCTCCATTTAGTGGTTTAAATATTGCATAATCACAGAATCACAGGATCATAGAATGGTTCAGGTTGAAAGGGACCCTAAAGATCATCTAGTTCCAACCCCCCTACCATAGTGGATATTGGGGTATCACCAGCTTCTCCCCATGTGTGCATAGCTTGCATGCAGGCAGCTTTCATGACAGCAGTGGAGAACTCGCTTAAGGAACGAAAGGAAATCCATAGAATCATATAAAGTTCACTTTGTCCCAAGGCATCTCTTCCCCCAGCCCCCATTCGCGTAGTATACTGCGGAGTACCACTCCGAGGTCCTTCAGAGTGCTCTAATGGTGAGTCTAGCATCAAATTCAGGGGTGTCTGAGAGGGGAAGATCGTGTTATCATTTCCCTCATCACATTCATCAGGATCACCCCAAATATCACCATGCCAGTCCTCTGGGGACACAGTTTCCTAATTTGCACGGTATCAGGAGAATGTGGAGCCCGCATGAGCACCATCATGTTGACCTTTCCTTACAGCTTATGTTTTTATCTCGTTTTCTTCCTGTAGCTGCTTCTGCAGCAATTTCTTGCTGATTTTAATTGTCTTTCAATGGCACCCCAGTCATGCCAATGTTCATAAGCCCGTTCTGGGAATTTGGGACTCAGACTTATTCCATGCCTCTTTAAGTACCTGGTGATACTGCTTGCCATCTTATCAACTATGCCAATTTATTGTGGGAGAGATGTTGACTGCTTAAACAACCACTGCCAAAGGTATCAACAAAAGTTGTTTTTTGAAATCAGATGTTGTAAAAGTGAGACTTAGCAAAGTTCAATGGCAAGGTTCACTGTGTTACTTACTGCAGAGGATATAATAATGATTCAGAGTTACCAACACGAAATCAAAGTTGCCAATACAAAATCTTAGTGCACTATGGTGCAAGGTTAGGTGTGATGTCAGTCACTTCCCAAAGATCTGTAGTTGGTAACAGGGTGTGTGTGTCTCAGCCTTGAGGAGGAACCTTGAGAAGTGTCCCAGCTCAAGGGGAGATCACTGCCATTCAGCCAACTGCTTTAGCAGGGAAACCTCAAAAAAGGCTCACTCAGGGTGTCATACCTATGGAATACAGTGGTTGGTTTGTAGTCAAATTAGCTGTGATGGAAAAGACACACATGAGGCTCCTTGTACCCACAACTTTCTTTGTTCCTTGAACAATAAGCCTTGGAAGAACCACCTGATATTCACGTGATAATTGCATGGTCAGTGTTCCAGTTTCCAAGCACAAGTGCATCAATGCTCATTGTGTCACCGTGTTCCTTTGTGTGTTTTCAGAGAAGAATTTGGAAGGAGAGAAGTTCTTGGCCTGGTTATGGCCCAGGCCTTTACTTCTTTTGGAGCCTGAACCAAACCGCCACTAGTTTGGTCAAGGAGTCAAGTGCATCTGTCTCACGCTGGATGTACTTTGGCAGAGACAGCAATACAAAAGAATGTTACAACGATGCATCAGTGAATCTGACAGAGCAGTTATGCAGATATGTTACGGAGAATGGCCAAACCCCAGCATTCATCACTTACACCTTTACTGATTCATGCATTTTGAATTGGTTTCAGACACTCTAGTTCTGTCTATGTGAGTAAATTAAAAGCACCAGGGCAAGATCTAGACCTTGGCACTCAAACACGATCCTTTATACTGCTAAATAGTTAGTGTAATCCCTGGTACAGTTTTGGCTGATGCTGGCTAGCAGTTTCCCAAATAATTCCCAGGCGTGATTTGAGAGGGATTTTTACAAACAGATAAGCAGTATGTCAAAAGTGGATGTTTTCATATTTTGACATCTTATCCCATTGTCTCCATTGAAATTTTGGGAGTTAATGCAGAATAGATTCAGATAGTTTCAGCTGTGATATTTGTGTTTGCTAATACAAATGTTACAGGCCAAGTTTCACAAAAGCAAAAGCTTCTCCCATCTCAACCTTATCTATTGGCAGTTTTATTGCTCTAAAGAATAGTAAGTGGAGAATAAGAACACCCAAAATGATGTTACGGTGAAAATCAGTGTCTTTGTGTGTGAGTAATTGGAAAATCTTAATAAGGCATGATTTTGAGAACACTTCAGGCAAACTAGTAGTGTTGTTTGACAAATTCGGAATGTTAAATAGATCTGTGATTTCCACTGCTTAGCTTTGTGGATAATTTAGTATTGGCTCTTTGTCCTCAGGAACACGAGAACAAATCTGAATTCATTTAACTGTAGATGTTACACTGGTTTGTGTGCACTTATATCTTAAGTGAATTAGATGAATCTCTGAAATGGGACAGAAAATGCTGTATCTCTGTTTTAGCTTTTTTTTTTTTATGCACAGCTATAGTTCTTTTGGAATGTATACGTTTGAATGTGCACAGACTGCAAAGAATGAAGGATGGTGTGATTGGTTTTCTAACAGACACAAATACTTAGATTTTCTTAAATAACACTGTTATACAAATGAAATACTTCAACTATAGAAACAAATTACAAATATTTGAAATTAACGAGGCCATTAATTTATTCCTCTTTGGTTCCTGCCTGTCCACACAGGTACACTTTGTAACAGGATTCTAAGATTCAATGTAATTTTTTTTTTTTTTAAAAGAATGTCCACTTTAAGATACAAGCCATTCGGCTTTGACCATGGTGATCAAAATTCTAGAGATGGCTCTGCTAAAAACACTGAGAATTAAACAGCAAGCAAGACAGATTGTGACTGAACTTGTGGGTGTCCCAGTGTGCTTATCCCATGTTAGCGGGGCTGACATGGCCTACAGCAATACAGAATACTTAATAGGGCTAGAAAAAGTGATACACTTGCTGGATTTTTTTACTTCTAACTGATTTGCAGACTGGAGTTGTAGCAGCTGCAAAAGTGTCTGACATGTAAAGGGGAGAACTACTGTTTGACAGTCAGAATCTGTACCACCCAGTGTAGCAGTGGATTACATGTTCCATGTTATTACTTGCCTTCAGTCTGTCACCTTAATTACATAGTAAATTTTAAGTGCTTTCATTGTAATTCTTAAAAATTTGTGGTTTTAAAGGTCTCGCATTAATAATTGATGGTAGGGACGACTGACAATAATTCAGTATGCTTTTGAACCTGCAGTTTCCAATTCTGATTCTAATTTTTTTTTGTTTTAATTTTATCTTTAACCTTCTAGGGTTCAGTGGGTGAACCAGGACCAAAAGGTGAACAAGTAAGTCATGTTACAGGTCATGGTACTTTCAAGTCATGCTACCAAATAGTGCAGTACATTGTGTTGACTAAATCTGAAGGTTGATAGTATGTCTTTTTTTTTATATATTTAGGGTGCACCTGGAGCAGAAGGAGATGGAGGAGAAAAGGGTGACTTAGTAAGGCATTATTTTCTCTTCATCCGATCTAATGTCTTGTTGTCATAAATTCAAATTTTAAAGCGTTGTTGGAGTGCTATAAGCAGATGGTTTGGTCATGGAAAGTCACATTTCGGTTTTATACCACCTGGACATTGCAGGACCACAGCATTATTAGGCCAGTCACGCCATTCCTGCTGTTTTGAAAGCAGTTTGAAATGTGTGTATTCTGTTAGGTGTGTAATACAGTACAGACTGCCTTGAAGGGGGTGTCTGTGTGTGTCTGTGTCTCTCTCTCTCTCTGTGAATATATATATTTACAAACATACGTAGAGATACTCCAAGCATTTATATGTGAATATATATGTATGCGCCCCCCCCCCTTATATTTTCTTTGTGTTTGAGGCAGTGAGAATGAGGAGGTAGTTTAATTCAGATGGAACAGGAGCACAGATAATAAATATCATTAATAACTCAGACTTGGTGGAAATATTTTGTATTGCCTTTATCTTTGAAAAGAAAATGTTGTATGTAGCTGTTAGGGAGAGGGAGGATGGTCTGGGAAGAGGCTGTGGCACTGTAATACCACTGGAGGAAGGTGTATATACCACAGGAATCCGGAATGTTGTGAATTCACATGGGTAATGCCTGGCTGGTGTGCCTTTGCGTAAAGATGATTTGTTTTCCTACAGAAAGAGAAATGAACCGATCCAGTGGCTCCTATGGGGCCCCATCCAGCAAACCCAGAATCTGCTCTTTCAAAAGGAAGTAAACTGCTCCCTATTTAAAAAACAGTGCCCAGGGTGCGTGCCTGAAATGAGCACCTTTTTCCTATACTCTGCAATTCTGAAAGGTTTCTAAAGTTAATTAACAGCCCTCGTGAGCTAGATGTCCAGTAATGCAACTTTACTGTCACTTCAGAGATTCCCAGGAAGCAATACTTATTTAAATGTGCTGCCAGTTAGCCTGGTTTTAAACTGATAACAGTTGTTATTTCTGCTTCACTTATGGCACATTCATTGACAGAAAAAGTAGCCTTTCTGACCTTTAGAAACAAATTATTTCACCAATGACATGTGGGAACTGGGAAAATACAATTTTCAGAAAGCTCTTTAAGAGTAATATGAAAACACTGAAGAAAATGAGTTAATCTATTTCATAGGTGATAATAAGATTTTGAAATATTTTAAATTTTTTTTTCCCAAGTCAAAGGGGGGAAATTAAAAAATTCTGAATAGTTGGACTACTGTTCTCTGTGAAGTGACAGAGGGATCTCGGGGTTGTTGAAGCCAGGAGCCACGTTACTGAGAATAGGAACTTCTGAGGGTTTGGCCTTTTCATAGCGCATTGGGTAGACACCTGCCTGGTTTCTGCTGCGGATTTGTCAGGGCTAACACAACACTGTGAAAGATCCATAATTCTGTCAAACTAGAAATTCCTGATTAAATAATGCTTCCTCTAAAGGTTTCCAAGCAATCTGCCAAGATTGCCCTGTGCTGCAACTGTGTTTTGAGAGGTTAGAGCCATGTATCTAATTTTAAGATAAGTAGTACAAAGCCAATTATAACAAATATGCTTTCTTATTTGTACCTTACAAAAATGTTTTTGAGAAAGGAATTTTACCAAAAAAATCTGAAATTTCACGTTTACTTCCACATGAATTGTAATTCATTTGAAGTGCAATTTTGCATAAATCAACTAAAAATATGAGCTTTTTTTATTTTACAGTGAAAAAAATGTTGTCGCATTTACTGTGTTTGTAATGTCTGTGGTGATGGATGCTCTCTTCTAATATAGATTGTCTTATTTTTCTTAGGGTGATATGGGATTACCAGGAGCAAAGGGAGCTGTAAGTATGATGAATAGTACTGTTACAGAAATACAGAGATCTAGGAGATCAGATAGATGGGTTTCTGATTCAAGAAACGAAACACAAATAACGAGCTGAGCGTATGAGTTCGAATAACGTTTCTTCTGTTTGAATTTTGAATACAGTTAATATGAAAATTAATTTACTTTGGAAAGGAATTCACATCCAGAATTCTAAGCTCCATAAAAGAGAAACGTTATTCAACAGCAATTTTCTGGCCTACTAAGGTTTTTTTTTTTTTAATGAATGCACTCTTTGTGGGGTAGGTGTTGTATATAAAGGAGGCTCAGTGCAGTGGCTGCGTGCAGCCTGTAATCTTTACACTGTGAAAAAGCTGGCAGCAGGTCTGTGATGTCTGTGAAAGCAGAAGTATTTCTGGCCCCGATTCTTTTTTTTTTTTTCCCCTAGAAATAACAGTGATAGCTTTCATGTGGAAGGTGAGCAGAAGCTTGTATGTCACATAAGAAAAAGAATTTGAGAGCTGAACACATTCTTTTATTTCAGGACCACTGAAGAGCCGGGATCATTACAGCAGCTGACAGTTTGGGCTGTGATAGTAACATAACAGTTCTGCCTACAGGGAACTGAGGCTGAATATCACAAAAAGAGCTACGCTTGTGTTCTCGGTAGCTGGTGTCACTTAGAAGCTAAGCAAACGGAAGCTAGACAGTGTGCGTGCTAGTGATCAAGATCTTATGAGGAAGAGGCGGAGTAGAGGAGAAATCTGTAGTTCTATCCCCCTAGATTTTTAAAATCCTCTTCTCTTGATGAGACCCTAGAGCGCTTGTCATCCTCGTGAGTGCATGAGTAATCCATCAGAGAACCTGATAACTCACCAGGCTGAGCAAGAAAGGAATGATGGCTTCTTGGCTGTATAGTCCACGAAGATAATTTCTTTTTTGTATATCTATTGAAGTGTGTTCTGTGGGTTTTCTTCTGACGGGGACAGAAATGAGCTGTCTGAGATGCTGTAGATGGAACTGAAATGGCTCCATCTTGTGGTTTTAACTGATACTACATTTGAGGAATTTCCGTGCTCTTGAGCACCCCTTTCAGTGGGTGTGGGGTTTTTTTTTGTTTGTATTGGGTTTTTTAATTATGTTTTTATTCTCCTCCCAGTACCTTTGGGAAGCCATAAGTATGTAGGATTTGATTCATAGTAGTAAAATAACTTGTACTGAAAGTAACTCAGAGGTGCCTGTTGGCATAGGTCTCACTCTGCGTCATATTTAATCACTTTTAGAAAATGTACTGGAGCAGAACTGTAGCTTTATTTACTAAATGTAAGTAAGCGGACATACTGATGTAACCATATCAGTCCTTTCATTCCCCAGGAGTCGGGAAGCTTTACCAGTAAAACAGCTCTTTCTGCCCCTTCCCTGAATGAAATAAGCTGGCATTGCAGCTCTTCAGGCAGTTTGTCAGCATCAGTTTGTGTGAGGATGCTCCCTCCGCTATAAGCAAGCTCAGGCGTAGGCAGTAGAAACTGTGTGCAGTGAGCTCTGACTCTGACAGATGTAAACAAAATAAGGATGTGTATTCCCAAGCAGCCTGTGGCTAGACGATACAGGCTCACACTGTGGTACTCTCTACAAAAGGCATGAAAGGCATTTGGAGCAAGCACAGAGCTGGAATTTTTGTAACTTAAGGAGCACTTGATGTCTAGAAAAGTTGCACGTGACATGCACAAGGGCAGAAGTAGAAACCAAGTATAGAAGATCCGTTCCTTGACAGAAAAGGTCTTCTGTATGTCACTATGGGTGCTTATTTGCATAATTTGACAGAATATCTTATTATTTTTCCACTTCTCCCCTTTAAGTGAGGAATACAGACCTCTTTGTAAGTTTATGAAACACACAACCACTGACTCCAGTCGGTTATTTATTTTTTATATTTATTTTTATCACTGGAGGGCAGCTCTGAGGAAAGGGACCTGGGAGTCCTGGTGGACAACAGGATGACCATGAGCCAGCAATGTGCCCTTGTGGCCAAGAAGGCCAATGGCATCCTGGGGTGCATCCAGAAGAGTGTGGCCAGCAGGTGGAGGGAGGTCATCCTCCCCCTCTACTCTGCCTTGGTGAGGCCCCACCTGGAGTACTGTGTCCAGTTCTGGGCTCCCCAGCTCAAGAGGGACAAGGAATTGCTGGAGAGGGTGCAGCATAGGGCTACCAAGATGATTAGGGGACTGGAACACCTCTCTTATGAAGAAAGGCTGAGAGAATTGAGTCTCTTTTTAGTCTGAAAAAAGACGGCTGAGGGGAGATCTTATCAACGCTTATAAATACTTGAAGGGTGGGTGTCAGGAGGATGGGGCCAGGCTCTTTTCAGTGGTGCCCAGTGACAGGATAAGGGGTAACGGGCACAAACTTGAGTATAGGAAGTTCCACCTAAACATGAGGAGGAACTTCTTTACCTTGAGGGTGGCAGAGCACTGGAACAGGCTGCCCAGGGAGGTGGTGGAGTCTCCGTCTCTGGAGACATTCATAACCCACCTGGATGGGTTCCTGTGCAACCTGCTCTAAGGTGTCCCTGCTCTGGCAGGGGGGTTGGACTAGATGATCTCCAGAGGTCCCTTCCAACCCTGTGATTCTATGATTTAAAAAGAAACTGTTCTCCACATCCCAGCATTCATTGCTTTGCATTTGCGAATAGCTCTTGTCACCATTTTGATATGTCAGAATGAGTCCACCACCGGTACAGCAGTCCATTCAAACTCCTCTCTTTCGCTGTCAGGTTGGTAATCCTGGAGACTCTGGTTCCCGTGGCCCTGAGGGAAGTCGGGGACTGCCTGGCATGGAAGGGCCGCGAGGCTCGCCCGGACCACGAGGCTTGCAGGGTGAACAGGGTGCCCCAGGGCTGCCTGGCAGCCAAGGTCCAGCTGTAAGTACTGGTTTCATGTGATTGATTGGCATCTTTTGGACACTTAGCTGTCACTCATTCCTCTCAGTTTCTTGCGTCAGTAGATTTGTGTGCATACAAAACCCAAGTGCCACAGTAGAGTTTGAAATACACTGTCCCACACAACAGACACATTTGTGCACCAGAGAAATCTTAGGGTTGTATACAGTGAGGTCCTTGGGTCCTCACCTTTCAGTTCAGTTCCATTTTCTTACACCCACCCACTCTTGCAGTGCCCGTTTGATACATGGGTGTATCACACGTAGTGCCTACCTTGCTAGTCAAATTGACTTCAGCTGGAATAGTTGCATTTGCAGGGATTGGAACATCTTTGTATCGACTGGCCAGCATTTTTCACATCAGGCACACTTATAAAATGTATTGTAATATCAACTGGCTTTTTAAACTTTATTTTTTTTTAAATCCTAGGGCAAAGAACCAACCGATCAGCACATTAAGCAAGTTTGCATGAGAGTCATGCAAGGTAAATACGTGAAAAAGTACTTGATATTTCTTGTGCATTTAAATGTGGATAATCTATTGCTGTGGAGGTAACCAAGATTTTCCCAGTCTTATCGAGAACAAATATCATTGCATCAGTAGGGGACCTGGCAGAAAATCTTCCCACATGTGAAGGTGGACACAATATGAGAAAATATAAGAAAGAAGTCCCTTATTTTATATATACTTTGCAGCCTCATTTAAACACCTGTTGATTCCACACTATTACTAGAGTAACCAGACGATAGACCAGAGTGGTTTTATGAAGCACATATATTTTCTGTAGAAATCATTTGCTATGTTTACAAACATCATCAAAAGGTTGTTTTACCATTTTTATGCTATTAGATTACAGCAAACAAACTATGTGCAAAATAAGTAGAAAAAGAAAAAAAGAAAAAAGAAAAAAAAGAAAAGAGAAGTTAAGAGAGAGGCTTTGTGTAGAAAACACACTATAAAATGAAGGCAATAGGCAGATGTTCAAAACCCTGATTATATTTGTTTAGTTCTTCTTGACACACACAGAAATATGGAGCTTTACTAATACACTTGGGTGCATGGGATTTACCGAGTTTAAAAATTCATGTAAGCACAAAAGAGACTTTTCAGTACTTGCTAGTGAAGATGCCCTTTGGGATATTATGCCTTTGTAATGTCAGGAGTTTCCCACAATGAAATTGCTGCTCATGATTTAATCTAAAAATTCTCAGTAGTCATCATTATTCTTGATACTACCGAACATGTTTGGGGGTTGGTTTTTTTTTAAACTTTCTATAAATAGGATAAAAAGGCCTTTTAAAGTGGTCTCCTAAAAGACATAGTAATACTGAGGAGGATTATAGTGAAATCAGATATGATGGCTGAATTTATTCATAACCATCAGAATTAGCAGTGAAGAGAAGGCTATGGGAAAAATCTAGACTGACTTCATTGCATCCCTCTTCAGAGCCCCTGTAATTGTCAATACTGTCATGCTTAAAAACAAACAAACAAACGAAAAAGAAGAAATCAATCCACCTGTGTCCCTGGAACCATGTCAGCTTAAAGGCAACCGTAACTGAAGGTCATGTCCTGAGTAGGCTTTGCCCGAGATTGCTATCTCCAGTCTTCCCCATGTATCTGCTAGCCATAGTTCCTGTTTTATTTCAGATCCTTTACATCCACTCCCCACCCCCATCTTCTTAATTTTTCTTGGTTGCAGACAGAAAATAACTAGTGTTGCCAAGTCACGCAGACTTGATACCAAATGTCATATGGAGTTTGTGTGGCTGTACCCAGAGAAAGTTATTTCTAAGGCATGCTTGTAAGATTGCTTTGAAGTATAGAACAGAAACATTAAGGAGAGAGGACTGCTTTTATGCTCTTGCAGCAGTGTCCTGAAAGAGGGATGAGGAAAAGGGAATAGCTAGCTTAGACCATTCCAGGGAATGGCCAGCTGATCCTATGCCTAATGAAGAACAAAGCTCCTGTTGATTTACCTTAAGAAAAGATCAATGTGAAGTGTTCGACTATTTGTCAAACTTGAGCTCATGAGCACCAGTTTGAGGGCTTCTTTCCTCTGAAAAAGAAAGCCTGCACTTACTTTGCAGGCCGATGCAGATGACTGCCCTCATGTTTTTTCAGTTGTTCTTGCAAAGATGGATCTTAATAAGGATTAACAAGTAGTAACGCAGAGAGCCCTTTTAAGAGGCAGCAATTGCATGTTTTCTTACTCATTTTCTTGAAATTTAAATGACATAGAAAATTCTAAGGGCGTTTCTAAATAAACCATATACATTTAAGTCCTGTCAGCTTGCAAACGCTAAATGTTTAAGATGCAGGCCTCAGAACAGAGCTCCACAGTGTGGTTTCCCTCTGGTAGTATCTTATATGTAACAAACTTTGTAAATAGTGTTGTACATAGGAAGGTGCTGTACGGTAACCTGTCGGTTTCTGTATCAGAGAATATATGTTCTTCAGCAAACACGGGAATCTCTCCATTCAGATCCACTTACCGCTTAATTCCTGTTCATTGCAGAACAACTAGCTCAGCTGGCAGCCAGTCTTAAGAGGCCAGAATTTGGTGCTCCAGGTCTGCCTGGCCGACCAGGGCCACCAGGTGCTCCAGGGCCTGCTGGTGAAAACGGCTTCCCAGGACAGCTTGGACCCCGTGGCTTGCCTGGCCTTAAAGGTCCCCCTGGTGAGATCGGTCGTAAAGGTCCTAAAGGTAAGAAATTCTGTAGATGGCTTCCAGTTGTTGACTCTAGTTTTCTGTAGCTTTGCTTTTTTGTTCTTTTCTTCCTTTGGTTGTAGCTGTGCGTTGTACACACGTGGAAAAGATCCTGAATTAGGAACCTAAACTGTTTTTGTAACTGTTGCCTCAGTTGCCCCAGTGATTAAAGAGCACATTGGCCTGGCCTCAGCAAGATATGTTTATACATCTCTCTTTTGTCATCAAATCACTTATGCAGTATGAGAAAGGATAGGTATCTGCCTTGAACTATTAGTAAGCAGGGAGTCAGTGTCTTAATGTTAATTTTCCCTCTCATGGACTTTTGAGGTTGCTGTTTTTCAAAAAGTTCCAGCAGCAATTCTTTCTTTCCTCCACTCAGTCCTGTTGTGACCCTCACTTCTGTGAGACTTGTGGTCCCAAAAGCAAACATAAACAGGCAGTGTCGTTCACTAATCTCTAGCCCCCTTTTCTAAGTCTATCCAGTTTCTCACATTACAAGTGACTGATAACAAGCTGCCTCTTACTTGGGTATAATACTTAAGCCATTTAACATCATTACACCCTGTACAACAACCTATTGATTCTTTGGCAAGAACAAATCCATAATAAAATTGACTTACCTTACACTTTACAAAACCACTTCGATCTAAGTTAATCTCTTTTGTTCCTGACCGAGTGGGTTTATATTCCTCCAAAGGATTATACAGTAGAATTTTCTGCAAAGTCTTAGGACCACTATGTAGGTATTAGTTTCTATTCAGCAGTGGTTGCAATTTGTTTTCTTGAAGGAAGGTTTTATTTAAAAATTGTATTTCTGCACAAAACTGGTCCATTGCTGGATTAGAGCATTTACTTTTGTCTCAAGTTTTATTTGAAAGTAAAATTGGGAAAACCTTTGAGAGAAGAAATAGAATACAAACAAAGCAAACCTTAACAGCACTGTTGCTGGAGCTCTGCTACTGTTTTCATTTAAGGTAATGATGTCATCTGTATTCACAGAAGCAACAAAAACATTGAGATACACAGGTGATCTGATATG
>VXBO01005310.1:0-16580 GCA_013400135.1 Rhinoptilus africanus
CTGGACACAGCACTCCAGGTACACCTACTTCAAACTTCACTGCATAATCATGCCCCTTACTGCATTATCCCCCATCCCCAAACATCAAGTCTCTTAGAAAGCTACTGAACTTATGACTTCAAACGCCCAAGATCTCAAAAGGACCACACATTAAAAAAAAAAAAAAAATCAGAATTTACAATCCTAAAACCACGTAACATTTGGCAGCTTCTGCCAAGTATTTATTTGTTAATGCAACCTCTGTTCTCCTGGTAGGGTGTTGACTAAACAAGTTACAATGATGCTCATAAAACACGAAGTACACCTTCCACAGTTGTATCCAACAGTTCAGAGTAGGTAACTATTTGATGTTAAAAATGACAACCTGCAGGTTTTTTTGTTTTCTTTTTTTTCTTACAGAACATGCTATATAGCATCACCAGCAATAATGAATTTTAGCTGATTCTTCTCCTCATCCATAACTACTGAATACAGCCAGATGTGTTCCTTAGTTAAAGTCACCTATATTTACTACTTTAAAATCAAAAGCAACTTATCAAGCACTTAATTTATCGATTGAAGAAAGGATATGGGCAAATGTATTCTGAAATGTCATCAGCTATCTCAGGAAACTCTCACCATTGTGAATACAAGCACGGACTGACATCCTTCTAAAAGCAAAAAACCTCCTTTTACTCCAAAACAATTTAATCAAGTCAATTTTCAAACTAAAAAGCAGATTACATGTATTTGAGATCAACTCAGAACAGCAGCCTGGCTTAAAGTCCTTGAAAATATGTTTTTTTGTTGTTTCCAACATTTTTCAGGAAAGCTATTAAGGCAATATCTACGAGATGCAAAAATCTTGCCATTGCTATGAGTCAGAACACACATCCTTTCCTTAGGAGAACACTTAATGCGTGCAGAAAAGGATGCTTAAGATTTACAAGGATAAGTTAAGGAAAAGAAAAATAAAGCCTTACCTTACTACATCATCAATGTTGTTCCGGTATACTCCTTCAAGCCTCTCCGCAGGAAAACCCATAGCAATTATGTTTGGATAAATATCTGAATATGCAAGTTATGGAAACATCTGTAAAGCATGTGAAATTTCTACAATAGCAGCAAATGGACATTAATCAAACATTTAACCGTATCAAAGTCAGAGCAACAACTCTGCTGACTCCCATATGCGAACAATCCAGCTTCATATATGCAGTAATAAGCGATCTTTTCCAAAAAAAAAAGCTGAGAAAAAGGGGAGGGGGGCAGGGAGGAAGAAAGGAAACTCCCCAGGAGGGAAACTTTTGAAAACATAATACTTTGATCACAGCTCCTATAATAGAAATCTCCTAATCTCAAAGAGTTAATTTATTGGAAATCCATGCTATTAAGCAGCTGATGGTTAACATCCATTAGGAAGGCAATCCACTAGAAAAGAAGAGTCAGGTAATCCACTTGTATCATGCAACACCTCACTAGACTCACGTGGATGCTACACGCTGGTTGTTCTCTACAGTTTCACTGGCATATGAAATCCAGTGGGAAACTATTAAAATACTTTTGTGTGACTGAACTGCAAGGCGTTCCAAATTAAAACCCATGTTCAAGTCCCCAGTGATGCCAAAATAGGTATACCACGCAAAGCAGCCAAGCAAACAAGCAAAAAAAAGTACATTTCAGGCATGCAAGGCCTGGCAAGGCTACAAAAACAATAATGTTTCTATCACTTTCCATGATTTCTACCGAACAGACCACTGTAGAAGTTGCCAAGGTAGCCGTGAATGCCGTGAATGTAAGATATTGCCATAGACTGGTACGTATTGATTTAAAAAGGATTATAATCTTGTTTATTAAAAAAAAAAAAAAGAAACAATTCCCCACTTCCGGAAAAATATTTTAGTTTCTTATTCCAAACTACCTGTAACTCACTTGCCAAAAGTAACCTGAGATAAAGAACTTAGGAAAGGTACCCCTTAGAAAAAATGAATTTGCACCAAGGAAAAAGGCCAAATAAAAAGTGCTAAGTTTACAACTAGTGACGATGTAACAAAGAATTCACAATAAAGTGCTAGAAAATGACTGCTATTTATTTTCCTGGTGGTGCAATGCTATATGGATTTAAACATTATTTCTTCTAAGCAGAACTTGAGAAAGTATTCCCAAGTTTTAAACGTTATTAGAAATGATAATGAAGAAGCCTCACTGAAAAGCAAAACAGAAATGAAACCAGCAGCTCAAAAACAGACCATACCCTACCACATTAACATACTCCTCCTCAAACTAATTTTAGACCCAGAAAGAACAAAGCATGATATGTTTGAAGCTGTCCCTGCTTTAAACAAGGGGGCTGAAAGAGGTGATTTCCAGAGGTCCTTTTCAACCTAAATTATTACACAACTGTAAGAATAATTTTTATTTTCATGGTTAAAATGCATCAAAGCCCCAAAGAGCTACCATCAGAATGGAAGGCACTGCAGCAGCATCCCAGATATTCATAATCCGTTTACTCGTACAAAAAGAAAGGCCTGAAGTAGGATACAAACGATTTTACTCCATCCTTGCAGAATTCCTACAAGCTTAAGTACTCACAAGGAAGCAGCACGGACCAAGTTCTGCATTTACACAGTTAACTAGAAGACTTAAGAAAAACATTTAGAACTGAATACACGGAAATAATGCTTTCTACTCTCGAAAAAGGAATCAGCGTTTACTATGTTGTAATCCAAGTATTACTAGACATTGGTCTGCTTAGACTATTCAAAAGACAATTTATGCAGACGATGAGAAAAATATGAAAGCTTTTGAGAAATCAAAATAAATTGCTGTAGCTGCCTTAAATACAGACACTGAAAGGGGTTCACATCTGGCTTCCAAGTTATTCTATACATGCCCAAACCCTAGGAAAAAAGCTTATCTTGGAAAAAAAAACCACACAAAACATGAAGTTGCTTAACTTTCAGGGCTTGTGATAACTGCAGATACTATCAAATCACATAAATCTTAAACTTTGAACTTCACTCTGAACCTATTTTACTCTGCAAGCAGTCCACACCTCTTTGTTAAATTAACAGAAGGCGCTATATAATTAGCAATGTATTTACTATTTTATCCGTTACTACTTGCCACAAGCAGAAGAAACTGTCTGTAAGCGATGTGCACCTCCTCTATGCCTATTAGCAGTGAGCTACCTGACTTTCAGCTAGCAGAGGCCCTCCTGATTTCAATCTGATTTCTACCTACTGCCAGTTCCAGTATTTATACTCAAAAGCACCTCCTTTTGCATCCTGATCCCAGCAGCAGAGCTATATAAATTCCCACAGCAAAATAATCCAGTGTATCGGCCTGCTTTCCATGGCACTTCTCTGTAGAAGACAAGCATTCATGCTAGCAACGAGGGTAAAATAAATCCATTTTAACACATCACATCAAAACAAAACTGCCCAAACTTCACCGAATTACCACGCAGCTTGCTCAAATTTCTATTTGTAATCATGAGCTTTACTACACTTTTTTTTTTCCACGCATGTTAGCCTGCAGTTTACGTTCAGATGCTTTTCTTCTGCTGTTGGCTTTTCCTCCCCGAAAGGCTGAGAAAGGAGATGCTTTCCAGGATTCCCAGCTGGTGCAAGATGGAAGCGAAGCAGACAGACACCCCAAGCGAAGGGAACAGAACATCTTAACAGCAGTATTTCCAGTTTGCAGGCTCACAGACACGTCCAAACACCAAAGCCTCAAAACACCCAGAGATAAAAAGTTCCAAAATAACCGGGGCAGTCCCACGCTTTTGGAAAGCTCCCACATTTCATGTGACCCCTTCTCCCCTCCCTCGCTCCTCAAGGGCAACGCACAAGCATTGTGCATTAATAATTCATTTACTTGTACAAAAAAGAAAGGCCTGAAGTAGGATACAAACGACCTTACACCATCCTTGCAGAATTCCCACAAGCTTTAAGTACTCACAAGGAAGCAGCACGGACCAAGTTCTGCATTTACACAGTTAAACAGAAGACTTAAGAAAAACGTTAAGAACTGAATACACGGGACACGCACAGCTCGCACGCATTTCTTCTCTGAAATAGGAGCAAGCCAGCAGAACTGAATGCTTAAGCTTCACCGTGCATCAGTACCGGTGCATTTTTAAACCCAGAGCTGGTATCGCGAAAGGTGTTCCACAATACGCCAGTAAGTAAAGAAAAAGGAAAAAAAGACTTCAGAAGGGGGAAGCGGGGGAGAGTATGAATCCATTTACTGACGCTGGTTCAGTACAAGTGTTGCATGCTCTGGCTTTTTTTTTTTTTTTCCCAGTGTTGCTGAAAAACAAATATCCAACAGCGAGCCTGGTGGGGGGAGGGCTGCTAGTAGAAAAACGTGGTATTTTTTAAAACAGGCAAGATAATTTTTCCCCCCCATTGAAATTTCAGCATCCTGAAGCCCCTTACTTATTACCTCAAAGTATTAAACTGGAATGCAATTCACACGCCACTGCTGACTCACTCTTCTGTCTGCAACGGATCTGGCATTAATCGACAGTGGCGGCAGCAAGCAAAGGACACCCCTCCACAGTAGACATGGCTTCACCTGCACCCAACGAAAGCAAGCAACAGCTACGACAAATGCATTCATATTGCTGGTGAAGATTGGTTTATGTCTTTTTAATATATGCTTCCAACAAGCGTGTTGCTTTGCAACTCTTTTGTGGGTTCAAGCAAGAGAAGAATGCCTTTTGCTTTAAGGAGCAACATAAGATGGAAGAACAGAGTGGAAGCGCTGTTGCTGTTTGCACGGATGATCTAATCTCCGAGCCGAAATCACAGTTTCAACACTTAATTGACAAAGCTGTCATAAAAACCAAGCTCTTCCACCCTTTCCTCTCCTGCGAAAAGGTTCCCCGAGATCTGCAGCAAGGTAAGGGGATGGTTGTTACTGCATCCGTACCGGCTTGCCTGTCCTGTGATCGCTGCTCAGAAGGGTACGAAGACAAGCCAGTACTGAAGCAACCACCCACTGAATCATCACCTTCAGGAAGTTCTTCTACCACCAGCCAGGCTCAACAGTTCAGAGACACTGCTTTTCACACCGGTTATTTTAACATTGATTTCCAAAGCTGAAATTAAGGTACTCGCTACCAAGACAAGATTTCTTACAAAGGAGCCTGGAAGCTGGGCTTACATTCAAAGCAAGAATTCTGAGTCATCCTGAAATTGGTAACGATACCGACAATTTTAGAAATCTGGAAGAACTGATGATTTAAAACATGCAACAAGTTCATTATCAATTCCAAGGTTTGGGTTTTTTTTTAGACAGGCAAATGAAAATGGACAAAGCCTCAGTCATTTATTGAGGCAGTTCTATAACACATGCAGAACACAGTTAACCAAACTGTCATAACTACCAAAATTTAAAGTGGGCTTTCTAAAATAAAAACAACCCAAAAAAACCCCACCACACAACTGTAAAATAAACCCTACCACATTTTGCCAAAGTATCCCTTTCCTAGGAAATCCACTCCCAGAAATAGTTTCAACAGTTTTTAAAGCACTCATTCCTTTCTCAGTCTTGTAAACACGGAGGCTGGGATTTCAGTTAGCACTCACAATAAAAAAATACATGAGACAGACTCACAATACACACCAGCAAAACATTAAAATGCCACCCTCTACTCAAGCTCATACTTTTAGCTACAAAACTTCAGCTTTGAAATGAATGAAGACAACGCTACACTACACCCAAAGATCCTTAAAATGAAAACACCCAATAATTTGCTAAGCTACCAAATGGCACGAGGAAAAAGCGATGCTTTGTCAATACTGAAGACGCACCATCCACACGCCACTTCAGAAACGCCTTTGCTCTAATGCTGCTCGTAGATTTAACAAAACACTGTTCTTAAAGCCTGAAATCATTCCCACATGCTAAAGATGATAGTCTTTCCAGTTGCTATGAGAAAAATCCCGTATCATTATGCAAATCAGCAGTTATAATCACTTTCAAAAATAGCTGTCTATATAGTCACATTATACTAAGATCAAATTAAAGAATATGCAGTATACACTTGGAATTTTATATACATATATATAAAAGCAAATGACTCGTGTTGGTCCTATAACTGACTGTGCTCACAAATCCAGCTTCTTTTCCTAATAATGGAAAGTGTCCAAAAAAGCATACCGAAATATTTACCAATTCTTAAGTTCTTAAATAGCCACAAGAAAGCTGCAAAAATAGACAGCCCTAGCCTTTCCTGCAATGACCAACATTCTCAATTAGTATCTACAACATGAGTCATTAGAATTTCTAAGTAATTTTATAAAGTCCTATTTCAAAGTATTTAATCCCTATCCTCACTTCACTCATGAAGGCAGCTACAAGAGAAAAATAGAAAGCAAATGACCTAATCTTCCTATTTCATAAGCATGTTAGAGCACGCAGTGCCTAAGAATTTACATACAGCTTTACTTTTTAAACCCACCGACGACAGATTTTAAATCAAAATGCAAATAAAAACAACTTTAAAACTATTAGCCCTTTAACATCAAAAGCTTCAGGAAGCCAAGCATCAGAATTCATCTTTCTTTAAAAAGGAAATGTAAAACAAGCTGAGTGTTCCCGAAGCTGCGAGTGATGGTCATTGTTCAAGTCATGCTTTGGAGATAAAAACCTACCGCAAAACCTGAACCCCGACACCTGCAAATAAAAGGACAACAGTCCATTTTTCCCGACCCTCAGTCTCCAGCTTCTAAATATGAATCTTATTCAACAATGAACAGATTTAAACTGGTACATCTACGGCCTGAAAAAAGAAAGCTTCACGACTGCCAGGAATGCAAATTTTCACTTCCAGTTCAGGCAAGCAAGGCATGTACTTGCTTTAATCCACTCCTAAACAGCCCACTCCTCACTCCTGCGCCAGCTGCCACCCATTTCGCTCGACTATGCATCACCCATCACCCGCCGGGCTGCAGAGAGCGGCGGCGCAAAGGAAGCTAGCCCCTAGCACGGGGTGGCCGTGCAAAGTCCCATTCGACAGCGACACCAAAGAGCAGAGGAACAACGTGACTTTGAAGTCTCCAAAAGTTGCTTTGTTGTCTCAATTTGTTTGCAATTTTCAGGAGCTCTGACTTCAGTAACCGGGCAACATGGTCTAGCAGTACATCTGGCCCTACCAGCTCCGAAATGTTAGCGTGCTAACCTCAAGCCCTTTAACTCCAGCTTAAACAAGTCCGTATAGCAACGGCAAGGAAAAAAAAAAAAAGGACTGTTCTTGCTGTTCAACAGCTTGACAGCCTGAAGCTACAGGGGGAGTGTTACGAGAAGTGTCCACACTCCATCCTCAAACAGATTTAAGAGTCCTGACAAATGGCCAAGCTCTTATTAGTGCCATTTTCTTGACAGCATCCCTACCAAAAAAAAAAAAGACATAGGAATATATATCCAGCCAAATCTAGAAAAGTTTCCTAGCGTCTACACTGTCTGGCCTGTACACATGCAATTTATTTATTTTTTTAGCAGGCAATTTTTTCGTTAGCCAGCATGAAACGCAAAATAAGTTTACTACTTTCCTATGAGTCTGGATAATCAGGAAGTATAGAGGAAATGAACAGGAAGAAGGTTCTTCAGAGCAAAGGAGGATTCCTTGTAGCCAGCCAGCTGCACTTGCCAACTCTACCATCTGTGCCTTAAAGAACAAGAAAAGAGACCAACTCAGATGTGGCTGACAGAAACATTTTATGATTTAGAAGAAACGCACATTAACTCCTTAATACTCGGTATTTCAACTACAACCCTTTTTCTTCTTTTTTTAAAGTTTTTTTTTAATCTTTCAGTTTGTAACTGAAATGCGGCAACCTAGACAAGGAACGACAAAACTCCAGCTCCTTTGTATCCAGGAGGCAAACATGGCCAGATGAGGTCATGGGGCTGACAACAGGTCTGAAGGGGAACTCAAATTCCCCCAGCACAAAAGAGTAAATCAGAAGATGCTTGAAAATGATACTGGCAGGTTGTCTCAGAAACCAGCTACATCCTCAGCTCACTTCCATCCAACCGCAGGGCTTTTGGACCTGCTTACGATACTGCATTTGGGAAGTATTCCCGGAGCAAGAGTCTCTCCCCAGCTCTGTGAGGTGTATGAAATGCGTCCTGGAGCTTTCAGCCATATGGAGGCTTTGCTGAACAGCTAATACGATCAAGAAGATTGGAAAAATACCCCACACAAACTACGTAATAAGCAGGCCCTTTTTTAAAAAAAAACCATGGTATCAACATCAAACCTCACAGCGTAAATACAAAAAAAGGTAACAGAGAAGCATGTAAGAAGATGATGTCTACTCTACAGAGGAGCTTGTTCTGACAAAGACTGATAAAAAAATGCCTTAAACTTCCATTTCAACATGGCCTGGAATCGCAAATAAAGATGGGGAAGCATGCAGATACTAAAGGAAACAGGAGCGCGTTTTCAAGAGCTGCAAATCTGAAATAGCTGACAATATTACAGGACATCAAAAAAAGCCACCCTTCCCATTGAGAAAAAGCCAAGAGCAAACAGAAGCGTAAGAAGCGATACAACAGCACGCTGTATTATTCATATAAAATTTGACAGAAAGTACTTCTCAGCTGAGGAGTCAAAGATTGGGCCTCAACTCCCTACCTATCCAAGCTCAGGTCTACTGCACTGAACAAAACCTTACAATCCTATCAAGTTTCTAGAGGTGACAACACGTAGAGAGATCTGGTTAAGAAGGCTTTTTGTTCCTGCTTATGCCTTGGAAGAAGATCCCATCTTACCATACCTACCCTGGCCGCCCAACTAGCTGCAGCAGCACACAGCAGCCTGAAGGCCAAGAGCCGCACCAGTGGCAACGGCCAACTGGACGTGCGAGGCTGAGCAGCCCTTGCCCTCGAGGAAACACATTTGCCAAGTGGATCTTCTCAGTAGGAAGCAACGTATATGAGCAGCTTGAGCATCACACCTCAGTTTGAGATTTCCAGAGCGACGTATTCACCTATTTTAATCCACAAACCAAATTCAACATGAACTCTTTCAAGGCAGAGTACGGGACCTCTCCTGGAGCATGTTCTCAGCGCGCTAACGCACTTTGCGGGTTCTCCTTTAAAGAAGCACCGATGTGTACTTAAGCATACCCTAACCTCGAACACCCACTGAAAAAATACAAGAATTTTATTCAGTAAAAAGAAGGCAGCACAGAGAGTCGCTACTTTGATATTTACTGACAGGAAGTGAAAAATGGCTCCGTCTCAACTTTTTGAAAGTCTGAAACGACATCCAAAACTTTCAGAGACAAGGGAATTTAAAACAGCTATGGGTCTAGAGGACAAATATAGCACACTAAAAAGCTTTATAGAACAAACTACAAAATCTATGCTTTGTATGAGTTTATCAAACCTTGATTTGGGGGTAAGGGTGATCCAAGAGAAGAGAAAGGCAAGCAGCAAAACAAGACATAATAAACTTTTTCTGAACCAACCAGCCCCGAGTAGGTAATATTAATTTCATTCTAATCAGATCTAGTGTTTTCCTCCTCCAAATGTTAGTACAAAAAAAAAGGACATTACTTTTCTAATTCGCCCACGCAAGAAATTAAAGAACAGAAAATACACAACTACTTCAATTCTAACCCGATATATACCCAGGCAATGCAATGAATTAAGCAGAGACCTCTAAGAAAATTAATCATGCAATTAAAAGCTATTATACTACAGCTCCACAAAGGCAGAATTAAGTTTATAAAGACATTTCTTGAGCACTTCACTACAAAAAAAAAAAGGATATTAAGCAGTTTTTATGCGCTGCTGCACGTTGGTGCTGTGAAGCTGGGGCTTCATCTTTAAAGGGAACAATGCCAGCTTTTGCAATAGTAATCATCCCAAACACAGAGCAGTTGAGTTTAATTTTTTAGCTGCACAGTCAATTACCATTTGAATCACAGAGCCCACTACTTTAGCTACGTTGCCTAAAAATTGTTATTAAGATAACCTAGATTTATGCAGCACGATACATGGCCTAATTGCACGATTATTTACTTCCATTCTACCAAACTACTTTTTTCCAGAGCCTCATAGGCGAGACAGCAAACGAGGCAGACAACGATAGGAGCAAAGAGGATGCTAGCTGGAATTAGAAACTGGAACAAGGATTTGTTTACATCTGAAATATGAATCTGGGACTAAGATACAGTCAAACAGCAATCTCTGAACCCAAAGTAGAGTCAACCACCCACAAAGCATTCGTGTTCCAGAAAAGCCACTTACGAATGGTCCTGTATTTTCAAATAAATTCCCTTCCTAAAGTCCAGAAATACGAGAAAGGATAACTCACACAAACCTGCACAGCTTTAATCCCAAAAAACCTTCACAAGTAAAAGGAGCCCACAACTACCCTATTATTTAAGGTGAGGCATCAGACATATCCAGCAGTCACTGCTTGCAACTCCAGGCTACATCCCACTTACCCCCCTCCAAAAAAAAGTTATGCAATAATTAACCTTCAATATCCACCCTACATTAGGCACAGTAAATGAATACAAATCACTTGTAGCTCCGAGCTCCAGATTACTCGCTGGGTACTCGAAACGAGAAAGGAGGTGGGTTTTTTTAAAAGGGAGTTAGTTATGACTAATGACAGCTACTTTGGTCCGTAACGTAATTAAGGGATTTGACAGCTCAACTGCCTATTCCCTCCCTTTTCTTACAGTTTGTCAGAACGCAACCATTGTCCCTTAAACCATTATTTAAGAACCATTTTCTTGTTTAAACACGTTGTAAGGGAAGACTCTAGGCTAAGGTACCAGGGTATAATTTGTCAGCTTATGGAGTATTAATGTGGCAACAACATTAATCCATTAAAAATATACTTTCATTTAAGAAACTACTCAGAGATTCACAACTCTTAAAAGCAACTTGGTAGGCAAAAACTTTTTATACATATAAAATCTCAACTTTTAGTTATTACATTCTGGAGTTTAGTTTATGTTTCTTTAGCACAGGAGGGTTTAACATAATGTGTTAATAAAACACATTCTTTCATCGTATTATTACGGAGCAAATTATATCAACTGCTTCCACAACAAAGAGGATTTAGGTGTCCACATCATCCTACAAGGAATAAAATGGAAAATGCAGTCACCTGTCTTCTGGAAGAAAATTAGAAAATTTTCTCCTCTACACAGTGTTTAACACATCTTTTAGCAAACGCTAGCTTTCTCCACAGCAGTCATTGCACTTCAAAACCTTTTGGTAATGAAAAAAAGTTCTCAAATGAGATGTATTAAGTGTAGCACTGGATAGCATGGGAAAACCACATTTTTGTCCCAGAGAAATGTGCTGATCACTACCCCAGCAGCCAACTCATCTTTCCGCGTGTACTACACCGTGGCAATAGTAGCCACTTCAAGTGTTGCCTAAGCTCCCCACTCAAGGCTACAGACTTTCCCTAAATATACCATAACCACCTCATGAAGTCACTGGAAGTCACGTGTAATTATCTTGAGGACAGAAAGGCCTTCCTGACTAGCACGAGTTCCTAGAAAGGTGCACTTTCAAAATTCATCAACCTTCTTCAAGACTCAAACTGAAGCCCATGTTGACGCGTGGCCAGCAATTACACCGAGAGGCAAACCAAGAGCTTAACAGGATTTTCAGAAGTCCTCCACAGTGACCTAACCACCCTCCCCAAAGTCACTGACCAGCCTCAACAAAGGTCATTTCTCAAGGGCCTCAAGTGCCACCACCTCATCAGTCTTACCGTAAGAGATAACGAACTTGGAATTTTCCTTTTAAAAAAAAATGCTCAAAACCAGTACCAGTCCCAGTAAAGCCTGCACTTTATTCATCATTACCCTTCTACGTTTAAAAGCAAAGATTTGGATGATTTGAAAATTACACACACTTAACTAAGCTTACAAACAGATTTCAGTGAAGATTAGCTTCAGTTGTTTTTTCTAAAAGGTCACTGTATACGAAAATTTTATGAAGTATCCACACTAGCTGTGCTCATTTCTTTCTCCACCTTGAAAAGAACATACAGCTGTCACTTCAACAGCAGAGCGACGCAAAACCAAGCAGCAGTTCGCAGGTTTTGTCCATTTAAAAGTGTGCACAGGCAGTTATTTTTTAACTTTGTGTTTAGCTTGTGCAAACAGTCTCCAGCAACGCTGTACATTGATTCAAAACTTCTGATGATGCAAGATCAAGTAGCTCATTAGGAAGCCTGCACTACATTTAAGCAAGCATGAAGAGATGAGCTGTAGTTTCTCAAGCATCTTTTAAGTCCCTTTCTGAGCAACTGCAGCCAAGAAGCAGGGTGGAAAGGGGCTTTGAATGGATGCAGCAAGGGCTGCACAATGGAGCACTTGCTCAAACGGTGGCGTTTTTGCGCGTCAGCTTCAGCTGTCAAACAAGGCTATCCACAAATATGCACGTATTATGGCAATATGTCAAAGGGGTTTGGGTTTTTTTTTTAGGCTCTGAGGAAAAGAAAGTGATCCGGCAGGTCTCTAATCCCAGAAGAGAAGATGCATGAGCACGCTTCCATCTATCACCGCCTTGCTTTCTCCACCTGGACAACTCAAAAATCCTTATCCTTGGATAAGTGCTGAAAGACTAATTTTCCCAGAATTTAATACATCCTAAAGCAAACAGGTAATTGAATCAAACTCATGGAAGTCCCCAGCCAGCGCCGTTTTACTGCCATCTATTCGAACAGACTTCTTCGACGAATTCAGAGCAAAACTGGCACTAACCTTCTTGCACAAAACCCAACACCGTCCCAGGCTCCAGAAGCAAAACGAGTCTGTCGGGCTCTTAACTCTGCTAAGTAACACGGTTTACTCCAGAACAAAGAAATACTTTTCCACCAATAAAATGCATTGCCAGTCGGTTTCTTCTAGTTTCTTCTAAACCCTTACCAGCCCTTACCGTGCTCGCGTGCAAGAGAAACTTGTTACAAAACATCTAACAAACTTCAAATTTAAAATGAAACCAAATATTTTAAACGAATGGCATTTCCAACTCAGGCTCTATTTTTAAACGCGGCATGTACCTCATGCCACTAATTCATCTTTTTCCTGGAAGCTGAGCCATTTTGAGTGAAGTCACATAATTTAAAATTTCATTAAAAATGCAAAGAGCTTTAGGACTGCAAATAGCATAAAGCAGTGTGATATGGAAGCTTCCACTCGCAATTTTAGCATTCTCTGCCTTTCGTTATGTGAGACAAACTACGTGTGAGACTTGTAAATAAACTGCACCCAATATCTAATCTTTACTGAATGTTGCTGCAGTTTATAAGACTATGTAGGTCACAAGCTACACATGCTTCAATTAAGTATCACGTCTCTACCCTATGCTCAGTCTAAATGGCCATTTTCACCCAGAAAAACGGGACAACGTTTAACCAAAGCTATAATGGGCAAAAGAAGCAGTTACACGATTTATTTTTTTTTACTCTCAAATAGTTAAACCGCTTGCTAAAAACTCAGTTACACACAGACCGCTTAAGACACAGGCAACATGCAAGACTTGCACGCAAACGTTCTCTCTTTGCCATTCCCCGCAGTAAAATGGTCAATAATCAAGCTGCAGAATTTCAGAAATACCAAAGATTATAGTGCCTCAGAAAACACACTGGTCATTGCATCATAAAGAAATGCAGCCATCTTAGAAGAAAGCCATTAATCCAAACTTTCCCTCTCACCCATTTGTACCAAAAGGTATGCAGTATTACAGAAATAAAACATAAACTCAAATGCAATATCTGAAATAAAGTATTAAAAAGCTGATTTAATGTCTCCACCTTTAAAACCCTTTCCTCTCCAAATTTCAAAATATTTGCATAAAAATATGTGCACAAAAAGATTGTTCAGAGGGAAAAAGAACATCTTATTAGATGAAAAGTAATGTCAATATGTTTTTTTAAAGACACTTCTTTCATAATTAGCACGTAGGACTATTCTGATATTGTGTAAAACTACTGATAGAACTATTCTGATATTGTGTAAAACTACCGATCTTTGAAAAGTCACTATTTCCCTTTGCTAAAATCCTATGTTATCCACAGAAGAAGAATTCTTAACCAACTTGACAGGAACTGAGAGTCACAAACACGATGTACTGTGCCGTACATGCACCAGCACCAGTTTTAAAAGGATCTGACACAGCCCAAGAGAGAAAACAAGAGGCTGTTGAAGGGGACTTTGGCACTCCGGCACCTAACCCAGCCTGCCTCTGGGCACTCGGATGTTCCCTGCAATGTCTTGGGAGAATCAGCTGAGACCAAAATATAAAGACTGCAAGTCTTTGTCCACGTGGGACAATGACACATGAACCCTCCCTCAAAGACAGGTAGAAGAAAAGAGAGACCACAGTATATAGGCTGCAGCTCGCAGCCTCACCTGGATTCACTGCGCGTTCATTTTATTCTCCACCTCCTGAAGCCTAGGTGGTAATCACCAGCTATTGAGTATTTTGGAACCACCACCACCGAACAACTTGTACAGAAATATTTACTGCAGGAGGAATTCACACCTCCACTTCCCATATCCCGGCAAAATGCCCAAACCACCGGGCTATCCAACTCATGTCAGTCTTTCTCTTTCAGCGTGACAGAAGCACCTACCCTGAAATAACCCGTAATCTGTAACAGAGGACACTCCAACAGATACGGGTGCCCAGGGAAGCAAAGCTAACCAACAGCAGAAATGCAGATGGTACCTTGTTTCGGTCTCAAAACCTCAAGCTCCGGCACACAGTGAGAAGCACCTTTGAAAACTTAAACCCCAGTCCACCTACTACGCACTACACGCCTTCCCGAACAGCTCACTTAGGTTTCAAGTCTTCTCTTTCTTCATCTAACATCACATGGTTGGAGAGCTAACTCCCATCTTGGTCCTCTGTCTATGCACGTAAGGTTATTTTCCAGCTACCCATCTCCTGCA
Organism: Rhinoptilus africanus; assembly: GCA_013400135.1. NCBI lineage: Eukaryota > Metazoa > Chordata > Aves > Charadriiformes > Glareolidae > Rhinoptilus > Rhinoptilus africanus. The sequence continues at coordinate 14,934 of VXBO01005310.1, forward strand.
AAAAGAACATCTCCAAGAAGCCTGCACAAAATGATAAAAAATTAAATCTTTTACTTCTGCAGCAGTGCCAATCTTCAAGCAAAGCCATTATATCGCACAGACAGAAGTCTTCACTCATTAATCATCCGTTCAAAATGTGCAGCTATGAAAAAAGAGAAAAGGACTAAGTATAAGCTTCTTCCAAAGGTATTTTTGTGATCATGGAAAAAACCCCACCTTTTCTATAAATTTCATTACAGAACTGCAGCCAGGAACTCCTTTGAGAAAAACCAGCCTAAGCCTAGTGTTCAGCAGCCTACTTCTAATGCAAAATCTTAAGAATAAAATTATCAAAACAAAAAATCAAAAAATAAGCAATAAACTCCATTTGGCAAATCATTAGCAATCTCGAGCAAGAAAATCCAGGCTCAATAATCAACAATTTTCTTGCCAGGAGCAGATTACTAGTTAAAAAGATCTGTTCAGGTCAAAAAAAATCTCCCTCTACCAATGGCACATCTGCGCAAAGATATCTGAAAACATCAAACTGGGAAGCCAAAACCTCATCATTTTGCCACCACTTTTTTCATAACCCCTAAGTTCCCAGCAAACCCACCACTCAGGGAATCAAAAAGTCTAACTCAGACTTCTGCTGTTAAGTCAGAAGTGCTGCGCTGGCCTACGTCAGCATTGCAGCTGCCTTAGTTGTAGGCCAACGCAACAACCAAGCGCAAACACATAAAAATATAGTTTTAGGCTTGCGTTTTTCACAGTACCACGAAGAGAATGCAGGAATCACGTAGCAGAGCTGCTGCTTTTCAACTAAAAGCTCTTGACCTATTAAAGTCAAGAACCTTTCAGGCCATTTTAAAGCCTCCAAAATTTTAGGCCAAGGCTCAATGCAATAGCACAAGCTCTGTGCCAGTTACAGGCATTATGGGATTCAATCATGCCCAAGAATTGGATTAATTTGTAGCACTCACTACGACACAGGTCTAGTTGCTCCAAAACCCAATAAATTTCACCCTGATCTTGCTGCAGAACCGAAAGCACTCTCTCTATAGGGATAAGTCTAGCTCTGAATACTGCTGTCAAAATTCATTTTTCCTAGGACAGTTCCAACTTTTAAGGAAGGATCTTGCTCCAAACCCTCTCAAACACAAGAATGATCTCTCTCCACCACAAAGACCATGCCCACAGCACAGCCCATACGTGCAATTAAGTCTGTAAGGCATTCAAAGCTAAACATCTGCCGCCGCCGCTACAGCACATCTGTTCAAAAGGCCACCAAAACGATACACTAGCAACGTTTCTCTATGGTTTGACTCATTAGTCGTAATTGCATACTAATTACATATTCCAGAATTACAGTCCTCCTCGATGAGACCCGATGTGCTCTCATTTTTAACACGTCTCCATGTTGACTGTATCTGACATCACGCCAAAGCGCAGTCCGCGGGCCACATTAGGAAAAGNCACGGCAGGACGGGTCTATTTGCCATGCCAGCCAAAAAATCAACACAGCCAGAGATAAGGGGCAGACCCGCGTTGCTCCGGAGCTCCCCGGGCTGGGGATGGGGGGGGGGCTGGTGGCAGCAGGCAGGCCCAAGGAGGGCTGACGTTAATCCTCGCCATCACGGAGCTGCCGTTAATCCGGGCCCCGGGCTC
>VXBO01005310.1:18367-42119 GCA_013400135.1 Rhinoptilus africanus
CCCGGGCTCTCCCTGCCCCGCGGCGGGCGAGGGGACGGGGCGCCTCCGCCGCCCCTTTCTCAGTCAGGGCCTAACGCCAGGGGCCGCCCCCCGCCCTCCCGCCTCCGGGCCGCCGTTGTGCGGTTTAGCGTTAAGCAGAGGGACCCGGGCTGCTGCCTGCCCTCCCCTCGGCGGTACGCGAGCACCTACCGCCCCCTGCAGCCGCCCGGGCCCCGGCGGAGGGAGGGAGCAAGGGGTGCTGTGCTCGGGGCCTACCAGCAACCGGGCACCGGGGGTAGGGACGTGAAAGTGTCCCCCAGCGGGTCGCACCGGCTGGCTCAGCGGTCGTGGCCGTGCTGTTGTCGTGGAGCTTTCTGCCCCCGCTCCTTCCCCCCTTGATCACAGTTACCCTGACGGGGTGTGGGGGTGGGATAAAGCACTGTCTCTCCATCTCCAAATCGGCCTTTAAATTCCTTTGAAGATTCAGCGAATACATCCCGTTGCACAAGGTTCTTCATGCTCTGTGCTGAAAACTCCTATCTATAAGTCTTTGGGAACTGCTGGTGGTAATGATTTACAGGAAAATGACCATCAGACAGCCAGGCACAGCCTGAGCTGCTGAACGCGAACGCTGGCCGCAGCCTCATCAGTTTCCACCTTTCTCATAGTTTGGTAGAGTATGTTTGGGGAGGGGGGAGGGAGTGGGTTTGTGTGATTTTTTTCCTTTTGTGCGCAGAAAGGTGAAATATTAGCCTATTAAAGCAATACAAAACAAAACCTTAAAGCAGGCTGTAACATATGACTTCTATAAAGCATTAGGAATGAAATCTGCTGGAGATCATCTGCCCCAAATGCTAAGGGATCAGGAAAGAGCTTGCCAGATATACATTTAAAGAAATGGGGCAAGTAAATGTGTAAATTTGCCTTCCTCAAACATACCGTCTTCACTTTATTCTCTTGTTGGACAGTGCGTAATGTGAGGGATACCCCACAGAGGCCAAAGATAACATACCTTAGAAGGGACAAGAAGGGAGTTGTTTAAAGGGAGCAAGAAGCCTGTTGAGGGGTGATGGACATCTCCAAAAATCCGCAGGGAGCAGCAGAAAAAGGAAAATGAAGCCACTTCCTATACAACTGGAGAAGAGACACCATGGAAAGGCCCGGCCTGGTGGGAAGAGGAGAGCTCATGCATCCCTTTTTCCCTTCTCTTCATGAAAAGCAGATGACATAAACCAGGCAGGTGTCTCCTTAAAGAACAGATCGTGGGTTTAATTCGTAAGTTGACCTCAAATGTGTCTGAGGCTGGCAGGGAAAAACACCTTGCCAAAGAGATGTTATATCTTACTAGACCCATCAGACCACAATGAAGATGTCCCTCGCAGGAACACAAGCGGTAAATTTCTCCGTGGTTTGCTTAGTAATTGCGTTATCCAGGGAATGGCTGTCAAGTACAACTGAGCAGAACAACTTGGAGTGAAATAGCACTCACTTGCATATTGGTGGGATGCTATGGGAAATCGGTTAATAGGCAAGTCGGACAAGTAGCAAAAATTGTAGTAGGAAAAATCAGTAGTCTGTGTATGAGAAGATGTATTAAATAGCAATCTTTGCGTCTGTAAATTCGGCGCTACTTTACAAATCTTTCCTTTTCCTTTCTGAGGAACAGCAAAAAGGAATTCAAAAGTGCAAGGTAATTTCAGAGTCTTCTTCGATCTTTAAACAGCTTTTAAGAGAGGTGCTGAAGTCCGGCTGCAGCAGGAAGAGGAATGGGAGGGTGAAATGCTATGCTTTGCCTTTAAGGGCTCAAAATAAACTGGAACATAAGGTGGAGGGATTTCCTGGGTTGCTGCAGCCTTCAGCCTTTGCAAATGCTATATTATATAATTCCTCTCATAAATGTATCAAGTTTCATCTTAAGATCTTTTGCCACCATTATTCCCACTGGGAAGCTGTTCCCAGAACCTTCTTCTGATTTTCATGCTAAATATATTTTGTGGCTGGTTTGTATCCATTTATTCTGGTGCCAGCCTTGACCTTAAATAGTTCCTGCTCCATAGCATTTACCCTTTTTTACCCTTTGTGTGCTCGCAGGCAGAAATGTCCCTCTTGGCCGTTGTCTGACTACGCTCAACCTGCTGAGCCCCCCTCACTTTCTCCTCTCCCTCATCTCAGCAGTGACTTTCTCCTCTGGTTTCATTATTATTTATTTCTCTTCTATATAGATGACCAGAATGGCACGCAGTGTTCCCGAGGGTGTCTTGCCAGTGCCAAGGACAATGGTATTAATCCCTTCTGAACCCTGCTGGGAACGTTGCTCCCAAGACCTCTCAGGGCCTTGTTTTCGCAATCACACGTTGGCAGCTCACGGTTATTTTGGGATCAACTCGTGTGTGTGTGCAGCGAGATCATACTGTTCCTTTCCCCAACTTCAGATGTATGAAATGAACCCATGAAACCTACCTTTAGGCCCAGGACTCGGAGGTTAACCATAGACAAATACGGATGTGGCTAGCAAATCAGACCTTCTTTGAAAACATTTCCAAAAGTCTGAAACTCCTAAGGCTGCCTCTCTCTTTCTAACACCTGACGATGTGTATGTCGCTAGGAAGTTGGTATGGCTTCATTGAAAGTCCTTTTGCTAGATTCCCGATTCCAAGGCTAAAAAGCAGTCCGAGCAGTAGGTGTCTATCGGTGACCATTTGTGTCAGCAAGGCCCCAGATGGATTTTCCTTACGCTGTGCCGTGATGTAACAACAACAGCTGCTGAAATCTCATGATTCAACCTGCGGGTAGGATAGGGAAGAGAACATAATTACCGCATTGTTAATATTCATGCTGTGCCTCCATCTTCAACTCTGCGTACAGTTGAGGGCCCGCTTTAAAAAGCTAGCTAGGGGTCTGCAAAATCGTAAGCTACTGAAGAGGTTTGGACAGGGACTGCTTGCTTTGCCACCTCTTCAGTATAAAATGTAGAGGTTCCAGATGGTGATGACAGGTTCAAAACAATAAAGAAAGGTGGGTAGTGTCGTGGTGTGAAGTTAAATTCTGTCACTCGGCTACAAAATGCCCAGAGTTTTTAAGGAGAGAGTAGCCAAATTCATGAAAAAAAAAAATGGCTATAAAATACAACGCATCCTCTGACTTGGGAAGTCTTTGACCTGCTACTTGGTGAAGCTCGGAAAAGTCTTTTGGAGAATAAACACTATATGCTATTCCCAGGCATTCCCCTTTCATCCAGCTTGTTCTTTATTTTCCCATCACTCATTTTGTTCTTTCCATACACTTTGCTTCGCTTTCTCTTTCTCTCATAAACCCCAAAATCCCAAAATGTTCTCTTTTTCCACAGCTGCAAAACCAAAAAGTAATGAAAAAGCATGACAAATGAGTTTCAACTTATGTTACCACTTTGTAGATCTGTCCTAGAAGTGTACTCCATGATCCAAAGCAGCCAAGGCACGCCAAGTGCCTGCGGACAACAGCTTCCACTAAGACCTTTTTTTTTTTTTACCAGTAGAAACCCATGATTTCCAGTACATTTCCATTTCAGACAGGTGCTTTTACCAGAAGATACAAATTGAAAGCTACAGCCCAGTTCACACTAACACTGGAAAGGAACGGTCAGCCAGCAGCAGGCTGGTAGTCTCTCCCGGCTCCTGCAGGTCCCGATCAACCTCGTGCGGAGATGGCACAAGCGACGGCAAAACACCACCTTGCTGTGGCCAGGGCTGTGCAAACGGGGAAAGCTCCAGCAGTACCAGAGGGATGGAGACTTCGTGGAGACCTCCATAGCATCAGCTTCTAGAGTGAGTGTCCTGGTTTGAGCCACACGGGACTAATTTCTCTTCTAATGCTTGGGAAAACCACACGTTTAGAAGGCTCTAGTGTCTGAATTTGTGAAAATATTTAATTAGAGCCAGCTATGACATGTGGGTTTCGAGGTCTTGGTGGTTTTGAGCCAGCCAGGTGTGTGGATGAGGAGGAGCGACATGCAAGCTCTTGACCCAAGCTGGCCAACAGGATTATTTCATGCCACGAACGTCACATTCAATATAAATTAGTACGTTTCCTGAGGAGTTCTCTCTCTCGTGATGGCTGCCATCCTGAGAACTCCTTGTCCTGGTGCCGGAGCCCTGAGCCCTTGCCTTCCTCCCGCAGCCCCAGCGCTCGCAGTGTCCCACATTGGCTGTCCCCTGCGGGGAGTGCACAGCTACTATGATAGAATGGGCTGAGTATAATCCTTGTGCCTTTTATATTAGTGTTGGGATCAATACTGATTCTTTAGTGTTAATAATGTTAATTATTTCATCTTATTGTATTAAATCTGTTTATTTTTTAACCCTCGGGTTTCCTTTTTTCCCCGATTCCTCTTCCTGGGTGGGGAGGGGTCATTGGGTGATAGAATAATTGTCTAAATGACAATAAATTGTTGTGGGTTCCTCAGGCCATAGCAGTATGTTGAGTCCTACGTCAGGACTTCAGCAATGTAAATGTTTTGAGGTTGTGTATTTAGGAAAGCAGGATGAATTTGGTGTTTCTCACCATTGTTAAGAAATATTTGTTCAAGAAATTATAATCTCTAAATTTTTTGAGAAATTATGACCCAATCCAATTTACGCATTCTGCACAACCTCACCTGCAGCCTGACCCGTCTCGGCTTCCGGAAAATCGCATCTCTCAAAAATTTTTAAAGTATTTTTTAGCAGAGCATTTCTTTCAAAGGTTACCACCAAAGCTGTCAAATAGTGGTGCAAAATGTAAGTTTTGAGCTTTTATTACTTGTGCGCATATTTGCATTTCTGCTTAATTCCAGCAAAACAGGTGTCACTTTTTTAAGAGTGGGAGAAAAACCAGAAGGGTCCTAAATATTTTCCAACAGTAATGGTAATTTGAACACAAGAGCATTTTCCTAGTGCATGAAACACAGACTGTGAGATGATTGATTATCCTTTTTCTATATAAAAGGAGTGATTGCAAGAATAAGTATAAGCCTCAAGTTAATAGCGAAAGCTGTCAGCATCACTAATTACATCTACTTCATTTTTAAACATCGAAGGGAAACTGGCCACATATTCTACATAGATCGAAAAAACCCTAATTCTCTAGAAGATTATAATCTTATTTATCGTCAAAGACTGGAGGAGCAGCAGAAAAGGCAGGCCGCCTGCAAATCAATAGGTGCAGTTAAACATTGGTACATTTATTTTATGATTAAATTTTTCTGCAGGTGTATTTAGTGACGGAAATACCACGCATGATGGGCACGGTGACTGGTGGGGTGGGTGACATGCCACTCGGCTGAACGGAGAGCACGCCTGGGGTTCGTCACAAAGCAGATCAGTGGCAGGGAGGAAATTCGGCGTCACCTTCTCTACCTGAGGCAGTGCTGGTGGAGCAGGTACGGTGGGGGAGTCACAGAGCAGAAGATCTGACCTGTGATTTGAGAGTGGGAGGGAGAAAAAAAGAGAAGGGTCCAAAATATCTTCCTGCAGTCACGGCAATTCAAACACAATAGTGTTTTCCTAGTGCGTGAAACTGGAAAAAACTGGAAACGTGAAACTGGAGCAGAAGATCTGCCCCGCAGGTCCGTGGTAGCCACCAGCAGCTTCATCGGACTCCTCGGTGGGTGCAGCACCTGCCAAGGGCTGGCATCTGAAAATGACCCATAATAAAATCAGCATTGTATGACAAGCTAACTGCTCTTGACAAACAAACGATGATCCCATTAGGAAGCCCCTGGACAACGTGTGAATTCCAGGGAAGAGCGACCCAAAGCGACGAGGCTCTCCAGGTCTGAAAGGCCTTAAACCTTCAGCAGCACGGACACAAACGCAGAAAGGTTGAAGACAAGTTGCTGAAACTTTGGATTAATTACACTCATTACAGAGGTCCCCTTATTTAAACCTTTTTCTGGACATTTTTGTTACAAGAGAGACAGAGAGTAATGTTACTCTTTTCATTGCAAGTTGAAATTGACAAGCTATTACCTCAGTATCTCTTCGCAAACTACCAAGGAATCCTTACATTTCTATTATTTTCATTCTGGCACATCCCTGTAACATCCCAAATCTACCAGACCCCTCCTTTATCCCAAACTTTCCCTTATTTCAACCTTTTTTCTGGCGGGCGGAACCTTCGGCACGGGGCGCCGGGAGCCGGCCGGAGGAGGGAAGCGCGGGACGCGCCGCCGCCGCCGCGCCTCAGCCCGCCTTGTCGCCGCCGCCGCCGCCTTCCTTCCTCCTTTCTCCCCTCTTCCCTCCGCGACACCGGCCTGAGGGGTGAGTGACCCGGCGGGAGGGAGGGAGAGAGGGAGGGCGAGAGCCCGTCGCCTCGCCGGCAACTACCGGGCGGCGGGAAGGTCACGGGCGGCGGGTCCGGCCCTCCCCGGTGCCGCCTTCCCCTCGCCGCGCCGCCATGGCCGGGCTCCGGCAGCTCCCCGAGGCCTGCTCCTCCCCTCAGCTGGGCAGCCGTGCCCCTTCCCTCCCGTCACATCCCGGCCCGGTGTGGGCGGCCTCTCCGGGAAGCGGCCCCGCGGGGGGGAGAAGCTAAACCCTTGAAGGGGAAACGGGGAGAGGCCGGGTGTCCTCCCGGGGACCCAGCTGTTCCTCGGCCGCCCTGAGGCAATGGAGCGGGAACCAGCCGTCGGGACCTGAGGGTTTGCTGTGCAATTAACCGTCCTGCTCGTTATCTCGGCCGTCCGCCCGGAAAATACATGCTAAAACTCGCGCGGGGCGAGCAGAGCGTCGTTTGGAAAAGTTACGCTTAAATTTCTTTACGGCTAAAGTGTTTTTTTCTTACAGTTGGTATTCAGGGCGAGGATTGCATGAGAAATGGGGTTTCTTTCATAGGATTCACCGGCTTTTTTGGAAGCTTTTTTTCTTGTTTGCCCTTTTATTTTAATAAATCAGGCCGAAGAGAACATGCAGAACCACCTAGCTCTGTATCGCTTGCTTAGATGCCTAAGCGTGCAAATTTTATTTGGTTTCCAAGCAGGTAAGCACAACAACTGCCTTGAAGCAGAGAGTGATGAGTTAAAAAGAAAAAATGGAAACCGAAACTGTTTTAGCGGTCCGCACTGGAATATCGCAGCGAGCCGCTGGTGTCTTTTGGTAAACGTATAGCGATGCTTTTCTTAATTCCTGCCTGCCAAATCGTCGTAAACAGGCTCTGTGCCTTGAGTCGAATACAGGGTCGACATCGTGCGACCGCTAGCCAAGAGAGGGGGAGAATTCAAGGATATCCTGGCTCTAGGTAGCTCGGCTTTTCCCTGGCTGGCGGCTCTGTTTGGAGAGCCGCCAGGGAGCGTTGGAAGCTGCCAAAGGAATTGCCACTGGTTTTGCCCTTGGAGTGGGGAAATCAGCCAGCGAGCAAGGAGAGCGGTGGGGATTCTCAAGTGGAAACCCCACCAGCCGAGGAGAAAGCAGACTGCAGAAAGAAGACCCTGATTTTATAAGTAATTTTTTCGATGTTTTAGGAAGAGATTTTTCCTCTCTGCAGCATGCGCACTGAACTTGAAGGTGCTGTACTTTCTGGGTTTGGCTCATACAGCAGACAGCCTTTTCCCTTGATAGCTGTGTGCCACATCCAGCATTTTCAGTTTTCCGGGGATATTAATAACTCAAAATATATCCAGCACTTAACCTCATTTTGTTCTAATGCAAGTTGTCGCTCGCTCCTTAATGTGGCAGTTGGGTGCCTTTCCTTTAAACTTCTTAGGAAAAAGAACTCCTTGGTTAAATAACATAGTTAATTTTGTCTCCATGACTTAGCATTCTTGGGTCAATAACGCTCACAAAATGTCAGTCTTAATGAGAATGCAAACTTGGCTCTGAAATAATCTCTATTTACTTTATTAGGGTATTGTATAGCTGAAAGGAATACAGATTTATTGACGGAAGAGTGAAATCAAGACTTTTTTCCGTGTAGTCAGTCAAGAAGTAAGGCCTCAAATTGTTGCTGCCGTTTCTTCCCTGCTCAGTGAAAGTGGAAATGAAACCATTGTTATATTTGGTGCTGCATGTTTTAATCTTGAGCAGTTTTATATCTTGGGGTTGTGCTATTGTTGAGATATTTAATTTTAACTTCACGATAAGCTTTATGCCCACTGTGTGCATGGGAAATAGTTTTTATAAAATGGTGTTTAAATATAAGGCAGCTTTAATTTTCTTTCTTTCTGTCCCTCCCTGTACTTTTTTACATTTAGAGTTGAAGGCAAAATGGTCCATGCTGAAGCATTTTCACGTCCCCTGAGCCGGAATGAAGTGGTTGGATTAATTTTTCGTTTAACCATATTTGGTGCTGTAACATATTTTACCATTAAATGGATGGTTGATGCCATTGATCCGACCAGAAAGCAAAAAGTAGAAGCTCAGAAACAGGTAGGATTTTATTCGTAAATATTTCCGTGAAGTGCTGTCTTGTTCATTACTGTTCATGCAGAGAAATGTGCTAACTGAAAACGGGACTTGCAATAACCAACAAAATAATCGACAAAAATATGTGGAATAATAAAAAAAACTAACCTAGAATTATTTTTTGGTAAATCTCAGGAACCAGGCTGTTACAGCATTTTCAGTGCTTACATTTTATAACAAGTTAAAATTTCTAGCTTGAAGTGGTGGAAAAACTGTTGAAGTGGCGTGTGATGTTGTCTGTAATTATCTGCAAGTGTGTGGTCCCGGTGCCGTTTCTGCTTCTGACAACTTTGCTAAGCAGCAGTCTCGTTAAATAACGCTCTCATCAGTCTCTTGGTTGCTTTTTTGAACCTTGAGCAGAAATAACTTAATTCTCTGCTGCTTTTTGGCAACTTAATGGCAGAGCCAGTAGTTACTCATGACAAAGAAATGCCTTTTTAAGAATAGCTTGCACTTTTGTCCCTCTACCTCTGCTCTCCCCCCACCTCCAGTAGCAGTCAAAATTCCCTGGAAAAGGGAGAGGGCAAAAAAAAAAAGTGAAAGGCCTCATTCCTTACATTGAATTAGAATGATTCTTGGGGGTTAATGATCTGGGAAAAGATTTAGGTGCATTTCAAAACCAAAAGTTAAATGTTTCCTTTGGAAAGTATGGAAGGAAATGTTGCAACTTTTTGTTTTGTTTTGTTTTCTGACTGACACAAATTTCGCAGATTCGAACGGCGGTTTTGAGCAACCTAATTCTGTTTGGGGTGGGTTTGCTTTTTTAACGAAATCTTTGGTTAAAAAATTATCCCTGCTTTAAAAATGGGCTTTCACAATCTGTGCTAGCGCCAGCTATTATATAAGAGGTTGCGATATCCCAAGAGCATGTCGGAGTTAACCGCAAGCCTGAGTATAAAGAGAAACGGAATTGTGAAAGTGTGTTAACACAACAAATNATAGAAAAAATTGTATTTAATAACCCATTTCAGGCTTTTCTTCTGAATCCTGTGCAAAGTTTGTAAGGACTTTATGAGCTTTTTTTTTTTTTAAGTGTAACATACCTGTATGAGCTTTGAACCTCCTGTAGAGATTATGGAAGTTATTTTGTACTGAGGTTACCTACATGTCTGCAAACCTGTTCTGAACAGAAAACTCCATGTTTTAATGTTTATTTAGGTTGCTTTTCAGGTCATAATGTATGACTTACGTTNTTTCCTTTTAAATTGGGGAAAAAGAAGACATTGCGTAGAAAAAAATGGCTGGCTTCTGTGATTTACCTTTTTGTTTGTTTGTTTGTTTCTTAAAAATGTACTAATCTCTCTTTGATACAGTGCTGTGGAGGTTTGGGGGGGCATTCTTTTTATAATAACACAGTTATGTCTCCTACGAAAGTGTGTGTGTATTATTTGCAGGGTTGGGAAGGATGATAATAAAGTATGTGAAAAAATTCTTTTTTAGAAAGAATGGAAATATTCTATATATTTCTATATTCTATATATTACATATACATTTCTATATTCTATATATTAAATAGAAAAAATTGTATTTAATAACCCATTTCAGGCTTTTCATCTGAATCCTGTACAAAGTTTGTAAGGACTTTATGAGCTTTTTTTTTTTTAAGTGTAACATACCTGTATGAGCTTTGAAACTCCTGTAGAGATTATGGAAGTTATTTTGTACTGAGGTTACCTACATGTCTGCAAACCTGTTCTGAACAGAAAACTCCATGTTTTAATGTTTATTTAGGTTGCTTTTCAGGTCATAATGTATGACTTACGTTTTTGTGGGCGGGAGGGCTGGTGTGACACTTATTTGATGGGAACTGAGACATGTGACTTAGTTTCACTCAAGTGACAAGAAGTCATAAGGAAATAGCAGAACCTGCTACTTCAGAAAGGCTTAACCACTTCTCAGATGTGACTTATGGAGAAGCTTTCCAGACGCCAAGTATCTGTTCTTTAAAAACTAATTTTTGAATTAAGCGTTCAGTTTCTTTCTCTGATTTTCCCGGCATTTTATTTCCCCCAGGCTGAAAAACTGATGAAGCAAATTGGAGTGAAAAATGTCAAGCTTACTGAATACGAAATGAGTATTGCTGCACATCTCGTAGACCCACTTAGCATGCATGTAAGAAATTCTTTTCCATGCTACTCCAATAGAAGCACTTCAGACGTGGAAGATCTTGATTTTGACTTTGAATTACGTTATTTTTCATACATATGTATGTATGGAAATACGTCGAAAATATTTCTGTAATTTAGAACTAAAATTGCATTGTTGAGAGCTGAGCGGTTTTTTAATTACTTTTTTGGTTTTGAGGCCTTGCACTACTTTTAAGCTTGTCAATATTTTTTTGTTGTCAGAGACTATGATGATAATTTCTAATACTCTTTTTCCCTATTAGGTAACCTGGAGTGATATTGCAGGCTTGGATGATGTTATTACAGATTTGAAAGACACTGTCATTTTGCCTATCAAGAAGAAATACTTGTTTGAGAATTCCAGGCTCTTACAGCCACCAAAAGGTAGGAAGGAAATATTAAGGATTTATATGTTGGTATTAAAAAAAAAAAAAAAAGGTTACAATTACCCAGAAAGGAAAGAGGAAGTACGTCGCCAGTCCAAAGTCTGCAACCATTAGGACTGATGCCAGGGAAAACCCTCAGGTTTTTCCTCTTCTCTTGCTGTGAAATCAAGTTCTAGTGAATAAGTTTCATCTTAATAATGAAGCGATAATTGCTTTTCAGTTATTGATAGTACATTTCCGTGCGGTAGTCTGTGTAGCCTGCATTTTTAACTGCCTCAATTGTCAATTTTTTTTCCTGTTATACCCCATATATCTTGTGCTTAGGCAGAGGTGAGCTATAACCCTGCTGTACAGCTTTGTACTCTTGGTTAATATGTCTGTGGTGTCACAGAACCATAAACATGAGACATCAGCGTAAGCTAATCTTGCAGACATCTCTCTGTTCTAGTTCTAGAAATTCCAGTCATTCAAAGAGACGGAGATCCCATTTTTATTCTGGAGATCCCTTGATTTTTCTCTGGAGTTGAGTTGCACAGTATGCAGGCAGTAGGGAAACCGGCGGGTCACAAATTAACTTTCCAACAGTAGAACAGAAATCGGAGTCTCTGCTGAAATCCTTACAGCCACATTTGCTGTATGTTACTGCAAACAAGCAGTATTTGAACCTAAAATGTTGGAGAAAATGCCAAAGTTTGTTTCTACTGCTCTGATCCCTGGAATATTGTCTTCTGAAAATGCTCTGAAAACTGTTAATTACTGTCTGTATCTGTAACCATCTTGGTTTCATGTCCAAAGTGATGGAAAATTAAGCATTTCTGTAACTGGTTTAGTTTTTCCAGGCAACTTTCTGTTTAAGTCACAAATTGAAACTGTCTGGAAAATTACTTTAATGTCATGATCTAACAAGCTGAAGGAAAAAATTATGGGTTTATTTATCTTTTTAAAGCAGACTTTCCATATAGAGCAAGCTCCCCAGTTTTATTACTGCGTCTTAATAGGAAGTCATTGCTTCAGAGTAATTACGTTTGTGGTTGTCAGTCACATAAACAGAAAAAAACCCCTAGTAATTCTCTGTGTTTCAGGCTTGTTTGACTTATTTTTTTTTTTCTTTAGAACTATGTTTGAAAAACACTACTGTGAATTCTTTCTCTGTGACAACTTTGAAAATAATTTGAGGTGTCATATGTAATTGTGGGTAATTTGTTTAAGATGTTTATGGGCTCCTTTTTTTTTTTTTTCCTTCTCCCCTCTTCTGCTAAGTTTTATTAGCAAGACTGAAACTGGCTATAAACAAGGCCTGCCAAATGCTTAGAGGAAATAAATAGGGTTTTAATTTTATGTAACCTTAATTGTCTCAGTAATAAAAGAGTCATCTTTGAGACAAATGTCTCCTTTCAATTTCACCGTACCTGTTGTTAGATATTCTTAGCTTTAATTTTATAATAAGGATATCTTAAATAACTCTGTATTTGATTTGATGGAATGTTGCGTAACTTGGTTTCTTATCTTTTAAAACTTGGATAAAATACAAGCCTGGATGCTATTAGGTCTGTCAAGCCAAAGCATGTTTTCTGTGCAGTGAAGAGAGAGCATTAACACCGTTATTTTTCAGGAGTACTTCTCTATGGCCCTCCTGGTTGTGGCAAAACGCTGATCGCCAAAGCTACGGCAAAGGAAGCAGGTTGTCGATTTATTAATCTCCAGCCATCAACACTGACGGACAAATGGTATGGAGAGTCTCAAAAATTGGCTGCTGCTGTCTTCTCCCTTGCTGTAAAGCTCCAGCCGTCTATCATTTTTATTGATGAAATAGGTAAAAAAATCTTTTTTTTTTTTTTTTCTAAGTAACTATAGCAGAGTGACGTTAAATTGCAGGTTCAAGTTGATGGGTGTATTGATCTATTGCAGGTTCAAGTTGATGGGTGTATTGATCTACTGTCATCTTTTCCTTAAAAAGAGTGATAATGGAACAAGGTTTAGTAATTTAAATAATATTGTTAAGGAATAGTGGCACCCTAGGAAAACCAGGGTATTTCTTCCTTATGTTAAGATGGTTTTTATCTTTTTGTATGGTGTGTGAAAACCCTGGTTTTTTTCTAGCTGTTGGGAATTCTTTAGGCAACCACTAGTAGAGTTAGAGCTCTGAATAACAAAGTGTGTAGCCTACTTTATGTCAGTCTTGCAGCTTGCTGTTCTGCTGTGCCTTGGTGTTTCCTAGCTTGCCAGGGTCTGAAGGCTTCCATGAGAAATTGCATGAGAAATTAAGGTTACGCTTTCCATGAATTCGGGAAAGTGAAAATTTGGAGCACAAGATTTTGGACAATCTTACGCGATAGGTACATACTCGTGTAATGTAATTTAAAAGATGTGCTTAAAAATATGGTGGGATTCCACTTTCCTATTCATCGTGAGAAATATTTGTCATTTGTTGACAATGTTTATTAAAAAATGTATTTATAAGATAGAGGATAGCAGAGGTCTGCACATGAGAAACCAAACAGCATAGTTTATGGCAAGATTGAAAGTACAATGTTTTACTGAATCCCGTAATGCAGATTCCTTCTTACGAAGTCGGTCGAGCTCTGACCACGAAGCTACAGCTATGATGAAAGCTCAGTTCATGAGCCTGTGGGATGGACTGGACACAGATTATAACTGCCAAGTAAGTACAAAGGATGGTGGGAAAAGTAATGTGATTCTTCCCTCTCAGTTATTGTGCATTGGGCCATTTGGGAAGAGTAACGGAGTGCACGTAGTAGTAATTGCCAAAAGTATTAGTGATTACCAGTATATTATGGGAATGAGATGAGTTATATTAATAGATCGTTTTTCTTCTTGGAAAGACTGGGTTTGAAGGTATTTTGGTTTTAATTGAGGCGTTATTTTCGGAAGTGTCATCAGTCTCAATAATATAGCTGTATCGTTTGAGCTGTCAAAATTGGGACTTTCTAAATTGTTTTGGAAAAGATTTTGTCAACAATATTTTTCTTGAGGGGAAGTGAATCTCTGATTTCAGGGAAGGTATTGAAAGATCTGAGCATTCGTCCCAGTTGCAGGTTGGTTGCTTTGTTTCCAGAAAAGATTGGACTAGCGTTAGACAAGCTCTAGACTCAGGAGTTAATCTCCCCAGAGTAAGCTGATGTTATCCAAAGGCAAATTCTGATAAACGGAGCCGTGCTTCCATCCCGTTATTTCTGTACACTTCCATCCCCCTCCCATAATCTCAACAGAATTATTGTAATTTGGAGAGAGAAAAAAATGCAAAAGCTGCTGGTGCTGTAAAAACAAACGAAGGTAAGCATAGAGAATATAAATGACTTGGGTGTAGCAGAGATGAAAACCTGCTTGGTATGTTTCTAAACTGTCACCTGCAGCAATCTTTTTAAGGCCTGTAAAAGTGATTTTCATTCTCCGATTTTAAAATCTTCAGCTTTTTTAATCTCTATTTCTCTGTGAATGGGTTCTGATGCTTTGACCTCCATTAATTCTTTCTTTGTAAAATCTGCTTTTCCTCCTCTCTCGAGCTTGTGCTAAAGATTTTTTTCAGTTGTTTTTTTAAAAACTGATTAGAACACAGTGAATATATATCCTGAGGGGCTTTAAAGCAGAGTGTTTGCTTACCGTTAATAAGAGGCCAATGGTATGAACACTTAACTGGAAGCTAATACGATCTTGCAAGCACACATTTCTTCCAGTGTTTGAATGTATTATCTTTTTTTTCCCCCAATACACGTGACAGCCTCTTGGGGCAAGTCAAATTGTTCGTTGCCTGCAGTAAGACACTACGTCATCTTACCCGTCCCTCGAGTTCAGCATGCAGAGCCTCAACAAGTCACTCTTGTCCTTTACAAGAGTAGGACACCCTCACAAGCGTGGTGGCAGGGGTCCACCAAGTAAAATGCAATGCAAACAGTTGGCCAGAGACACCGCAGGGGTTGATTTAGGTTTCTGGGGAGTTTTTCAGCAGGAGTGTTTTGTTTCAATACCGTATTTCAGGCTCCTCCCCGAGATGTCGCGGCAGTTCAGGAAGTGTTCTTTGCGCAATGGTTTTGACATTTGCATTGCCTCAGTTTTTGACAGCCAGCTCGCTGGGCTCTTTTGTTATTTACAGGTGTTTAGTTGGGAGCTTTTGGGTTGCTTGTCTGATTCTTGCTGAACAAATTTCCTTTGAATAAGGATTAAATTTGGCTTTTGTTATGGTAACAGAAATTTCAAACGCTGGGAGGAAATTGTAAATAAGCGTTGTGATGAGTGTTATTGGTTCCTGTGTTGTTTACACCTGCAAAGCACGTTCAGCTTTGGGCCAAACTTGCCAAAGATGTAGTCTTGAGTCCGGCAGGAACTTGAGGCACAGCGCCTGGAAAACAGAGCTGTGCTACCTGAAGGGACGGTTCAAGTCTGGAATCCCCGTACAGCCGCATTTGTGCCCTGGGGGATTCCCACATTCGCAGAACCTGCACACATAGCCAATTTTGGGAAGGCTCCTCAGCTCCGGTAGCGCAGAGGGAGCAAAATGGGGTCCAGCATTTGACCTTGGTGCAGATGCCGGGGATGCACAGCAGGGATACGGAGATGCATCTTTGCAAGAGGCAGCTCGGCCAAACATCAGCGTGTATTTGGCGTGCAGGCAGCGGCAAAGCGCTTGCATGCATAACGCTTTCTAGGAGGTGAAAGCTGCCGGAGGAGCCCTGGCGAAAAATGTGCCTTTTGGCTTTTTCTGGGCGTAGCAATTTGCCACCGTATAATTAAGCCTCTAGGTGGCAGGGTGACTCTGCTCCAGGACACAGCCCAGCCTGGGCAGGGGCTGCTGGAGCTGCCAGGGCTGGCTGCGGAACAGTGACCCCAGACAAAAGACCAGCATGTCAGGAAGCTGTATTGATAGGAGATTAATTTCCCTGACATTTTTCACTTTAGTGTCTGGGTATTTGCAATGTACATAACTTACAATAACAAATGAGAAAACAAGGCTGACGTGAATGGGAAGTAAATTTGTTCTTAAACTAATAACTGCAATGTGGTTAAATGAGGTAAATACTCTCCTCGTATTGAACTTGGCTTGCGCGCATCTAACGCACTGCTGTTACGGTATACCCATGCATATAGGCTCTTACTAACTTTTAATGCTTTTTTTAACGCTGAAGAAAAGGAAACAACACTTTTGTGCATGTGAAAGCTGCCGGTTTGGTTGGTGAACTGACTGCCTTTTTTCCACACAGCACAAAAATGCCACATTTTTTAATACCTTATCAAAACGTCTCCTTTCAAGCTCCTTTCAGACCCCCAGGAACTAAGGAGACATCGCCAAGACTTACAAGCAGAAGTTTTGGGTTAGTGCTTGGAGTCTGAACTTTCAAGTTGGGCTCAAAAGGCTTCAGACTAACATAAAAATTTGGTACTCTGTGGTTCCAGTGCTCTCCTAAGCTGCCTGTTTAAATCCACTCGCTGAAATCAGTACCAAGAAAACCTTATGTAACTTCTTTAAATGTTGATGTTCTTGATAAAGTGTGGAAGAGTCACATGTTTGGTTTTGAAACTCCACTACGGCATTGTTTTCAAAAGCTGGTTTCAGGCTGACTAGTTTTTTCTGTTGGTGTGTGTGCAGGTAATAGTGATGGGAGCCACCAACCGTCCTCAGGATCTTGACTCCGCAATCATGAGAAGAATGCCAACCCGGTTTCACATCAACCAGCCTGTAAGTCATGCCAGGTTTGCCTGAACACCGTGCCCGTACAGGACGATGCCTTATCAGCCAGGGAACGCACATCTCTCTTTCTTTTTCAAAAAACCACTGTATTATTTTGATCTGGCTTTAATTTTTCAGAAGCGCATACATAACTTGGCTTTTTAAGGTGAAGTTTCTCACAGAAATCTGGATTCCTTGGATCTTTTACCTGAAATAATGCCATGTGCTTCCCACCCATTTTCTTCCTTTTAAGAATGGAGTGGCTTAGACACTGCACTCTGGAAAGGCCTTATTTTTAACTTGAAAACAACCACAAAAAGCACAAAAGGGACCGCACGCACTGGGGCAGAGCAGTACCCAGGTCATACAGTATCAAGAAGCAGGTACATATTAACTATCTTTTTTATGTTCTGGGTGACACGGTATTTAATTTTCAAGGAGAGAAGAGGGAATGAAATCCGGGTATCAAAGCTGAAGCCTTTCCACAGTCAGGAGCAGCAAGCAATCTAGAAAACTGGTTTTATTCTGCATATGATTTATGCCAAACGGGCAGTAATTAAGGTTTTTATCAATTAGGTCAGGCCTCACAAGTTACTGTTAATATAAATTTTGCTCTTGCCATCCTTTTCAAGGTATTTTAGTCGCCTTCAAACCCTTAGCGATATCACAAGCCATCTTTATATCAACGTTATAAAGGGTTCAGTCGTGGTTGACATTATTCCCTCCTGGCTACAGAAATACCCTTCGTTATTCTTTTTTTTTTTTTTTCTCAGAAACTTAGAGACAAAACTGGAGGCGTAAAACTCTTACCGACTGTGCAAAAGAGTAGTCGTGTTCCCAGACCTATGTTGTTTGAACTGGCTTTCACTCCTTGTGGGTGGATGCTTCTCGAAACAAAGCATTTATGACCTAGAAACTGCTTTTCTACGAGGCCTGCTCATAGGGTTTCATACACCTGGCTCATCTTCAGGTTTTTCTTGAAGGAGTAAGATGCAAGATGTGTATTTTAGTACTTTATCCAGCCTTTCTGTCAAGAACCATTGTTACAAGGGTGAATTATGCGCAGGTAATAGTGCCTCAGGATATTACAGGGGTTGGTAATTGCTGTGCTGTGGACTGGAAGCGTGCACAGGTAGTATCGCTGAAGAGTAGCTAAAGCCATGCAGGTTTTATAACTCTGAGATGAAAATGCCCACAGTTCCTCATAAGAAATTATCTGCAAGGCAGAGGGAAATGGAAAGAGTATTTTTTGCGACAGAGTATCTTTGGGGCAGTTTTCTCCTTTTTTAGCAATGCAGATGAAGTTGAAACAAGTTTGGGTTTGTGAGTCACAAAACACAGTCTCTTTGCTGCTGTGTGTTTTACCTTTCTATTAAGGATATGCTCAGGACTGAACTGAAGGCTACCTCGTCACTTTATGTGATTTATATGGCTTAAAATTTACCAAGCGTCATCTGTAGAATTTAATTTTTTTTTTTAAGCAGAGCAGTTTATCCTCTTCATCTGATTTAGCAAATTATTGAAAGCATCCCCTAGATCTAGAGAGTCTGCCCTCCGTTAAAGTCATCATGGGAAGTCTTTGGAGACGGCTGCTTTCAGAAATTTAGGGCAAAGTAAGACTAAATGTCAGTGCGTTTTCCCTTTCTCTGTAGTTAGCGTAAACGTGTACGCTCAAATGTTTAGTTCCATGTGCTCCTGGAGTCAGAATACCCTAGCTCTTGTTTTTCGGAGTGATTTGCCATCAGGTCGGTCACCTTTCCCATTTGAGGGATCGCTGAATTGTGACTGAAAGCCCACACAGTACAAAATTGAGATAGATGTTACATACGTTTATTTTTGCACTCTGGTAACTTCAGTCTCTTTTGTTTAAGGCTCTGAAACAAAGAGAAGCAATCCTGAAGCTGATTTTGAAAAATGAAAATGTAAGTAGCCTTCTTTAATGGTTAGTTTGTTGTATTACTGTTTTCTTGAGTGCAGGCTCTGGAGTTAACATGTTTTATGGTTGACTGTCTCAGAGTAAGCTAGAGATTATCTCTGTGGGTATTTCTGGTTATAATTTAGGAATCTTTCATGGTTTTAGGTGTGGCGTTGAGTTCAAGCGGTAGAGTTGCCTACTGATCTAAGCATGAGCCTCGGTCAGTGCAGCAGTCCTGGATTATGTGGTGAATCACCATCTCCAAGGAAAATGACTTAATTTCTCTTGTCTCCATTTTCTTGTTATGGAACAAGATAATATATTTATCTCTCTAAAGGTGCTGAAGGTGAATCATGTTTGGAAATCGCTTTGAGCAGTGAAAGAAATCATGAAGCGGGGAGAAGAAATACTGATTGATTATTTTTTTTTTTAACGCTGTACAGTCTATTGTCTCATGACAAGAAAGGAGGAATGACAATTTCTGGCAGTGCTGCTTTTTGCACTTTGATCCGTAGCTCGTATTTCCTTCAGAGGAAAGCTACTCTGGACGTTGTTACTAATATTGTATGGTGTTCATGTCACCGTCTGCATTCCAAGGGAAGGAGTAGCTGTGAGCACATCTGGTAGCATCTGTTGGCAGGATACGGGACCCGCGTTGTCGGAGGTTCCTGGCAAATTTAGTCTGCAGCACTGATTGTCTTGAAGTTAATGTTGCAAAGTGTCTCTTGATTGAGGTCTATTCTAAAAAATATCATTCGTTAGTAAAACTGACTTGTATTTTCTAAGAGGCCGAAGAATCACAGCTCACCATTGCTAATGGCCGAGATACTGGGGAGGTTGCTTTGCGAATGGTCATTTCGGATTGTTTGCGTAGGATTAGAATATAGGTGGGCTTTTTTGCAAGGTACTAGACAGAGATGTGGAAACAGAACGGATACGAAATGCCAAAGGAGCTGTGGGAGAAAGAGCTGACCTACTTGCAGAAACTCTCAAACAAACTAAACCATCTCTTGCAAGTGGCGATTTTTAGGCTCAAATTTATTTTCAAGAGCCAAATAATAGACTTTTATACAGGTTGTGTATAGCTGCAGCCACCCAGCCGTTGCACGGCGGTGGACTTTGGGGCTCCTTCGCTTCAGCAGCTGGGCCTGGGAGTTGCAGCACCTTGGCCTTAAGGCCTTCGGCAGAAACCTAAATCGGCTCCCAAAAGAATGCATGGTATATCAAGCATCTGGTAGTGGATCACAGCCACACAAACAAAATTTTTCAGGAAGGGGGGCGGGAAGAGCCTGTGTTGGTTATCCCATAGGAGGAGGCGGAATTGGATCTCTTCAAGCCCAGCTTATTTTCAGCCAGGGTGACAAACTTCCTGGCAGTCCTTCGCATGGCAGGTGTAGTCATGCCCTCCGTTCTCCCTGCCTATCTTAAAATCTTGTTCCTCCTTTTTCACGTGAAGGAAAATCCTTGTTAATGCCTGCTACCCGAGGTGTCTGTTTTCTGTGAGTTCTTAGCCAGCTGCGCTGCTCCGTTCAATCCAGATGGAGCAAATGCTGCAGATCCACAGCTGACTGGTGCTGCCTTTGGTATTTGTGTGGGGGATCGCGCTTTAAAGCAAAGCACTTTGAGACAGCTGGGCTGCAGTGTCTGTAGGAGGCGTTCCCGTCCAAGCCAGCTGCCCCTTCCGCCTTCATTTCCCCGCCTGGGGAGCCAGATGGCTCGCTCTGGACCCAAACCCAGACCCCTGCCTGCCAAGTCGTAGGTCAGGGTGCTGGGGCTTGAGTCCAAGCTCAAGATCTGAGCCAGCAGGACAGGATCACTGTAACCCTTGTCTTTCAAGAAAAGCGGGAGGGACGGTGGGGAATTTGAAGGGTGTTCAGTGGATGTTGGTGCCTTCTTGGGTTGTCCCGGGGAGTGCACAGGTTGAAGGGGTAGCTGGAAGCAGCAAATATTATACTTGGGGCTTTGCCTTCGTTACCACGGAATAGTTTCCCACTTAAAAGAAGTCACCCCTTAAGCTCAGCCTTTTATTAGACTAGTTTGGCTTTAACTTTTTTTTGAAAAGAAAATCCTGATGCGTTGCAAAACGTGCTGGAAGGGGCTGTTATCAGAAGTTCCGGAAACGGACTGAATAAATACGGGCTGTTGGCTGGAAAGAGTTTACTCTCCGATCCAGTGCACAGAGCTAGACGCGTTATTTTGCCTCCGAGTTCCCCATTTCCTGGCTGTATAAAGTAGGAGCGGTTGGCGAACAACTTGCTTTCAAAGTCCTGACAGTTCTGCTCCGAAAGCTGGCAGCGACAAAACCTAATTGTGACGGGAACTTTCTCCAGCCTCGCCGCGTTACTGGTCAAAAGAAATATTTATGAAAACAAAATTCTCTCTTTCAAATAATGTGTAAAAAAAGGGCTGTGTAAGGGGTCCCGTTGGGTAGCGTGCGTTGCCTATAGATAAAAGGATGCGTGTAGGGTCTAATTGAGCCCTTTGCTGAAATAAGCGGTGCTGTTGCAGGAAAGTTGTGTGGGCATTTGGGAGACTGGGTTGTTTCTCCTGTGATCCAGTAGGCTTCCAAAACTGCACGGGAGCTTCGTCGGGAACAGAATGTACCAACGCAGTGGTTCGCTTTTGGTTGCCTGTTGGGTTTTTTTTTGTTTTTATCAATCAGCTACGGCATTTTATGAGATGAAGCATCAGTTTCATTTAATGAAATGAACTACTTGGAGGGTTCAAAGCGTAAGTTAGTAATTTTCTTTTAGCGCTCACCAAAAAAAGAACAAAGTCAAGACTGAAAAAGATCTTCTTGGGGCAGGTAACAATACTTGCAGGTGGTTGTTTCTTGTCCTTGGTGAACAACGTAAGTGACTTCAGAGCCCTCATGCTGTGGCCTTTTGTTTTTGGACAGGTGGACAGGCGCGTCGATCTCCTCGAAGTTGCTAAAGAGACGGACGGCTTCTCGGGCAGTGATCTGAAAGAGATGTGCCGGGATGCGGCACTCCTGTGTGTCAGGGAATACGTTAATTCTGCCTGTGAAGAAGAGACGTAAGTGTCTTCATTCTGGCTCTTACGGTAGCCGAACAGCAATTGTGAATGCTCCTTGCTGCCCGATTATTAGTTCATACTTCCTGATCTGAATTGCAGATTTATAGAGGTTTAGAAAACCTCGCTATGACTCACAGAAAGCAGGAGTTCTCTTTTCCTTGACAAATTGCCGCTCTGCAATGAAAAAAAACCAACCCAACAAATAAGTTCCCTTTATTCATTTTGACTATGAAAATAAGACTTTGCTCCAAGGTGTTCAAGCTTGAGGTGGCAGGAATCAACAAAGAGCGAAATTACCCTCACTCATTACCAGGCTGACGTGCTGGTAACGCTCTTGCACACAAATAAATCCCTTTGCTGTGATGTTCCTGTGATTATCTACCGTACTCGCAGGTGATGCGGACAGGGACAGGTTGCCAGTGTAATGCCGGATCCGTGTCAGAGCTGCTGTTTTCAGTGTTTACGTCTCTTCGTTTGAATAGCTCTTACGCAGCGCCTGAATCACTACCTCACTTTGTTGGTTTTTTTTTTTTCTTTCTTTTAAAGCCACGACGAAGATGAAATTCGGCCTGTGCAGCAGCAGGATCTCCACAGGGCGATCGAGAAGATGAGAAAATCGAAGGATGCCACGCTGCAGAACGTTTTGATGCACGTTAGTTTAGATTAAGACAAGAGCGTGCGTTTGCCGTTTCTGATGTGCTTTAGTTTGACTTCTGTAATCAATTAGCAAAAAAAACAAAACAAAACAAAACAAAAAACCACATCCGGGGGTGGGAGCAGGGACATTCCTTGAATTAAGGGAGTTCTGTTTCTGGAATTGTTTTTATACAGCCAATCCTAAGTTATTGAAATTTTGTCATGCGCCACTAGAAGCGTGAACGATAGATCACGGAGCGGAACAACGATAGCCCAGACCAGGAGCAGCTGCCCGTGTCTTGTCCCGTAATCGATAACGCGGTGTGGCCTTAAAGCAGGTCCTGACGTGGCGCACGCGTTCGGTGGGTCCCCGCCGTGCAGGGAGGACCATCCATTGCCAGTTTGTGTATATATGTACGAGCGTGCGTGTATGAAATGTATATATCCACACAACTTTTTTTTTTTTTATATATATAGATATCATCTGTAGATAACTTGAGTATGGAAAATCTTTTCTACTTACTGAATCGAACCAAGTCAGAAGATGTATAGATTAAAGATTCGTCGATACTCAATTCACATTTATTCCTTCCTTTTGGCAGCAAATACGAAGAGAGGAATTCTGCTTCTAGAGTAACTTACAGGCAAAATTGGAGATGTTAGGGATTTTTCTTTCACGTAACCACTTGAAATCTGGTGCCATTTAGGAAAGGTCGTGAACTGCTGTTAAAATGTTTGAATACTTTTCATTTTGTATGAATCCTGCTTTTTGAGGCTTCTTAAACGAATGCTGGTTTTATTATTTTTTTTTTTCCCTTGATGCGAGCAATTAGAATAGAATCGGAACTGGTCTTTCCTAAAGCCCCCTGTGTTATAAGCTCTCGGAAACTGTGGCTTTCTGATGTGGAGGGCTTGCTGCTACGCCGTCTCCTCCGGCGGACCTGCTGCTGGGTGGCCTTGTCCCAGGAAGCCTCACCCGCGTCGCTCTGAGGCGTGGGGGGGACGTTGTTCGCTGATTGTTTTAGCTCTGTCCACATGCTCCCATGTGCAAAACCGAAGAAAAGGGAATGGGTTTTTTAGGCTCACAAACGTGATTTAGCCATGTTCGTGCTGGTAGCCGTTTTGGTAAATTCCTGTAACGTTCTGTAGCGATAAAGGCAAAGGGTTGAACATGGAAGCGGTAAAAGTGTTTCGGTGAAGTTACTGTCAATGGGTTTTCAATAACTTGGTTTTTCTTCTTCCGATTTTACCAGCTACGTGCTAATTCGACACGGGGGTGTAACGGGCCTTGTTCAGAGCCGGGGGGGTGGCAGGCGCTGCCCCAGCTCTGCTCACTCCTGAGGGGGGGGCGAGCACCGAAAGTAGGGAAACGATGTAAAACCCCCTGCGATGCAACAGAAAATAAAGGCAGCTGGAGCCAGCCCTCGCGGGGGGGCGGGGGCTGGTGCCTCTTCCCCTTGAGCACGGCTTTCTCACTGGTGTCCCCCCCTCTGGCACCCGGCTGCTGGAACGCGCCAGCCCCGGCAGGTCTTCGAAGGGGGGTTGGTTTTTTCATAATTCCTTTGCTTTTTGGTAGGGGG
>VXBO01005310.1:42160-72801 GCA_013400135.1 Rhinoptilus africanus
AGGGTGACTGCGTATTGTTTGCACAGGAGGGTGCGCGTTTGTTTGAGTGTCAAACGGAGCACGCGTCAATAGAACAAACCCCGGATGGTTTGCAGGGGCCGGGGGCATCCCGTAGCCCCCGGCCAAGCTCACGTCTCCTTTTTGTGTGTTTCCAAAATACTCCGTTTGCACGAGGGCTGGATCTCGCCTTTGCCTTGTAAATGGAGGGGTGATGCACCGCTGGAGGGCGGATTTGGAGAGGCAGGAGGGGTTATTTCAAACTGCCCCTGAGGACAGTTCCTGCCATTTCCCCTTTTCCAAGGGCTTTTCCATACTGTCCCGCCGTTGCTGTCGCTTTGGGAGCCCTGGTGGAAGCGCAGCTCCCCCCTGGCAGCGGGGGCAGCGGCAGGGTTTGTCCGCTTTAATTCCGTGACTCCAGCTGTTGGGTTCTGACTTCTCACCATTTGATTTCCCTCCCTGGAGCGGGGCGATCTGTACCCCCCCGGCGGCAAAAAGCTCGCGGAGCTTCCCAGGCACGGCCCCTGCTCCATCTCCGCGTGGGAAAAACTGGTCTTTCTGGGGAGTTTAAAGGTCGAACCTCCGGCGGGAAGAGGCGCAGACATTCCCAGCAGGCAAATTATGTGCTCGGGGCCTTTTCAGCCGTAGCAGTTACCCGTGGGGGCAGTACAGCCCGTCCCTGAATTGTCCCCGAGCGATACAGTGGCCAATTTTGGCCACCTTAGTGGCCAGGCCAATACTGCAGCGCAAACCAACCTTTGGCGCAGGTCTTAAGTGACGGGTAAATCAATGTGCTGTTTGTTTGGTCTGTGTTTCTGTCCATCTGTTTCCTGTGACCTTCACCAGGGTCTGAATTCTGTAAATACAGGTTTTTTGGGGGGTTTTTTGGTTTGTTTGTTTTTTTTTTTTACCTTCTTGAGACTGGCTAAGGCAAGGGCATCTTCTCCCTGGCTAGTGGTTGGGAGCCCTGGGATGGGGGGGAGCTGCGGGGGGATGGCGTCGGATGAGCGCGGTGCCCCTTTAGAGCGGGTCCCCGGGGAAGGGGGGATGCAGCAGTGAACCACCCCATTGTAACTTCACCCCCCCCAAAAAAAAAACCCCTACAAAGTGAGACTCAGTTACACATATAAATATTTATTTGTACTAAAAGTGAGTGTTTTGTAGCAGAGTTATCGAGTTCAGAATATATTCAATCATGAGATGCATCAGTTGAGGTACAAATTCCAGTCTCATGTCTTTAATAAATACACTATAAAAAAACCCCAAACCCCCTAGCTCACATATTCTGTTTTAATCAGAGGTAATCAGTACACTACGCTATTTTAAAAGGGTAATACAACATTTGGGTTTCGCTGTAGCCATTTGGATTTACTGCGGGGAGGGGGTTTAAACCCTTTGATTATTCTAAGATGCGAGGTAAAAGCACTATTTCCCTACTTACAAATGACAAATCTTGCGATCAGAAAGGGGAGTATTGCTGCTGTCTTCCAGGGCCCTGCCGGAGGGCCCCAGCGTGAAAGGCACAGCTTCTGCCACGGGCATCGCAGCGGTTTTTCCGGAGGTGTCGCACAGCTCTGGGCTTTTTTTTTAAAAAAAAAAAGAAATTACAAAAAAACCCCAAACCAACCCAAAACAGTTGACTGTTAAAACTGAAGTAGAAGCAAAGTAGCACGTGATTTCCAGTTCATTTGAAACATCTTCTGACTGGTCCTGGGGCGTCGACTGAAAAAAGGACGCGGACAAAACCCATCAATCCCGGTTGCCGCAATAACTAACAAGTGCACAGTTGTTTCTCCCTGCCCCCCCCAAAAAAAAACCACCCCTCACTCCTGAGCCCTTTCCCTGGGGGAGCCGGCGCTGGCTGCAGGCAGGATGCGGAGGGGCTCCCCTCTGGAAGCTCAGCTGCCACCGAGACACGCTGGGGCAAGAGACGGACGGGCCCAGTAAAGCGCCAGCGTCGAGCGGCACCGCTCAGCGGGAAAGCCTCACGCGCGGCACCAAAGTCCACGTTGGAGGGGGCTGGAAAAAAAGAAGATAAGGTCTGCGGGAACTTTCCAGCAGCTCGGCCCCTCGCGCACCCCAACAGGGGAGCCAAGGGCTTCTCCGCCGGCCGGACCCAGCACCGCCGTCCCGCAGCAACGGACTAAAATCAGACGCAAAGATGCCAGATAACAACGTAAAATCGGGTCACCGGTACCTCCGCGGGGCTGCAGGAAGAGATGAGGGCACGTGCTTGAGCCACCTCCGGCCTGCCTGATGGGGCTCACAGCCACCTCTCCCCCCCCATTTTGCCACTTGGTCTTTCATTCGCCTTTTGGATGGGAAGAGCGTGGGCAGAGGGAAGGGGGGAATCTGATCCTATCCTTCGGGAGGACACCCATGAAAGCACCTAAGCAGCATCCCCCCAGTTTTGGCTTGCTGCCCTGAGCTTTTCTTGGAGAAAAAAGCCTTTCCCGGGCTTTGCGGTGTCTCCCCCAGGACAGCTTCCCCCTCCCATGGGCCCACTCGGCTGGGAGCGCAGGGACTGCCCCAGCAGAGTCCCCAGGGAAAGCTGAACTGGGAGCACCAGCGATGCTCTGCCCAGGGGTCAAGCAGGAGGAAGCGAGGAAGAACAGTGAGCAGTCGACTGGGCCACAAGGAACTGGTGATGGTCAAGGTTGATTAGGAAAAAAAAAAAAAAATCCTTTCTAAAAAAGGGCGTTAAAAAAATCCCGCTGTTTGTGAGCAAAAAAATTGTCTAAGGCACAACCTGGAGGGCAACGACTGGGTCCCGGCATCGGGTGCCCGTTTTCCTCTCTCACCCCAGCAGCAGGAAGCCCTCCTGGCTCCAGCGGCGCTCCTGCCCCTCCGGGCGGCACTGGGCGAGGGGCAGCGCAAAGGCACTTCTTCATTTTTATCCCGTTTTTTTTTACCCCGGTGCCGAGGTCCCGGCTCCGCACCGGGGGCTGGTGTCACAGCCCTGGCAGCACCCAAATGATCCCTCTGGCCCATCCAGAGGCTGCGCTGGGAACGAAGGGACCGCTGCCCTCCCAGCTCCACGGGGACACCCCCAGCAGCTTCCAGGGGAGAAGGACCAGGCTCAAAGTATTTCTGATTAGGAAAAACCACCCTGACCTCGGCAGGAAAATCCTACAGTCAGAGCTCTGGAAATGCCAAGTAACTGATCTGTGCCATAGGAAATCAATCAATCATCTCTCACTCTTAATACAAGTATTTCTAGGGAGGAGGAGCAGCCTTAATTCTTTTTTTCCAAGGACTGGTAGTAGTCAGTCAGGACTTTCCAGGCTTTGGGGGCCATGAAGCCGTCCGGTGGGTTTTCGCCTTCACGAGCAAGCTTCCTCATGCGCGTTCCTGAGATGAAGTCAAACTCCTCATGCCTGCGGCAAAACAGAGACGGGGTGAAATCAGCACAGCCGGCCCGACTCGTCCCCGGCGCGGCTCTGCCCCCATTGACAGGAGCGCAGTCGGAAACCGTCTGGCGCCGGCAGCACCCCGGGTTTGGGATCGGCAGCAACGGGATGGCTCTTTTGAGGGGCCGGAGTAGTGCGTAACGCACTTCCCCAGCCGTGAGAGGCTGTATTTCCACTGCTGCTAAGTCCCAAACCCATGTTTCTTATCCTCCCTGGTGGCTACAAAGGTAAATCTTTAGTTTCACACGACCCATCCTTGACCAGGTATTTTTGGAGGGGAAAGGCGGGTGGCTTCCACAGGTTCTTCCCCCATTCCTTAAGAGGAACGACGACTGCTTTTTTCCCTCTCCCCTGGGCAAGCTGCGAGCCAGACGCCATCGCAAACCGCAGGCGCAGTGCAGGCTGCGTTACCTTTTCGGGTCGTAAAAATCCATGGCCTTTTTCCGTTTATTGTAAGCAGCCACCCGGAAGGGGATGATTTCCACCGAGGTCAGGCCTGGTGCCATGCTGAGGACCTTCCCTCCCTGCGTGGGCTCGTAGAGGTCCTTCTTGGTCTCGGGGTGAGGCATGCCTGCAGGGTCGCGCCCCACGATGTAGAAATTGGCCCCGGCAATCATGCGAGCTCGGCAGTGCCACTGCACCTGCAGAGGAGAGACACAAGGAGCGCAGGCTGAGCCACTGAGCTGCCCACCCCCGGGGCCGCAGAAGAGATCCTGGAGATCCACAGGCAGGAAGGAAGGAAGGAAGGAAGGAGGCGCGTCAGCAGCCTTGTAGCAGTTCCTCATAGCCATCAGGCCACACAGACTCCTCTTCCATTGCTTGGACCTGATGCAACATCACAGTTCTCCTACGGACACGTATTTCGAGGGAAAAACACTGGGGATGGGAACTGGTCTTATTCCAATCTGGCAGCAAACAGAGCTTTTTGAACACGCAAAGGCGGTGCCCACCAGCCCTCAAGCCCCGCACAGGCAAAGGCTGCCCGTGCATCCCTCTCCTTCCTCCTTCAGGGTGGGTTTAGCGTCTATTTGATTCATCCCACCGATTTAGGGACAGCCGATGGCCACCTTACCTCTGTGGGGCCAGCGTAGAGCATGGGAGAGGGGAAGATGGCAACGATGGTCGACTTGGGGTCCAGGACTTGCTCCTCCAGCACCGCTGCATGCTGTTTCATCCGCCACTCCAGGGGGACATCGTCGTCTTTGGTCCATCCTCCCAGAGGGTGCAGGAGAAGCACGGGGTTTTTGTAACCTCTCTCTAAAAGCTGGCGCCGCGTGTCCTGCATGAGCAGGGCGTGCCCGTTGTGGACGGGGTTGCGCAGCTGAAACGCAAAGACAGCATCTAAAAGGGAAAGATTCAGAGGGGTCACAGGCTTGCGCTGACCGTCGGACTTCATTTACGCGCTATAAGGTATGTACATCGTAAGATACGTGTCCCATCTTCACATGAGCGAGGCCTCCAATACCTTAGATGAGTGTTTCATACGCCTTCAGTGCCTCTTCATCGCTCTGCTAAGTTTATTTTCATCGCACTTCCTTCCTCTGGGGCTGCTTTCAGTCCCATCAGCTCTACCACAATGTTTTCAGATGCCACGGGACACCTGCACCGAGCTCCCTGACTTCCTAAGTGACCTGTCACTTCTCCAAGCTCAATGGCACCTTCAGGAAGGCCAACGCTCTCTCCTTGACGTGTCCGATGCCTGCCAGCCTGCCGGGACAGGCACCTGAGGGAAGATACCTGACCTGTTCTCCATGAGTGAAGGCCAAGCACATCAGCACGGGGCTTTAAATGCCCAGGGTGCAGAAGGAGAGGCTCTGATCTCCTAGGGAGGACACCAGCAGGATGCTTGATACCTTCCGCTCCGGTGCTGGGAGATGCACACTGAGGACGCAGCCAACCACACGCACCGTCCTTAAGCAAGGAGACTCCGCGCCACCTTTTGTGCCGTGCCCTGCATCCCGTCTTACTGCTTGGCCCACCTGAATAGTCCCACTTTGGAAGCATATGGAAGCAATCTGGCAAGTGCTGCGAACTTGAGAGCAAGTAATCACAGATCACAGAGATCTCCTGGTGCCACGAGGAGAGCCATGTCACCGGTGTCACCCCAGGGCACTCACCAGCGTTCATTTCTCTGAACTTCTGCTTGAGAGCAAGTGGTGTCAGGCGGTACTGGTCCAGCCCGTCGTTCCATTTGATCCTCTCCAGCACGAGGAGGTCTCCACCAACCAGCCAGTCTCCGCTCTCCATCACCATCTGTGAATTACGCACACGTGTGTTACGGAGGGGCCAGCAAAATACCTCCTTTTCCCTTCCACAGTCTCCTTTGAAAAGCCTCAGGCCTGACTCTGCCTGTAGGGGGATCTTCCCTCCGCGTCCAGCACATGGCGGGGGGAATGTCTTCTCACAGGGATCCTGGGAACTGAACGTCAGGAGCAGAGCAAGGCATCAGCCACCGAGGCCCTACCCTCCGGCAGCTGGGGGTCTACAAACTGTAGCACAAGACCTTCCTCCGCTTCACTCTGCCCCTTCCTCCTGGGAACATGCAGGAGGAATAAGCCCCTTGCGACGTGAGCAACCGCTGCTGAATCGTTAAATGATTTATTTAATGGTGAGGGAAAAGAATTAACACAGCTTTAGTCTTTTTAAGCGGGCAGCTCAAGTCACTCGGTGTAACCTGGAGCTCTCCCTTTCCGAGGGATGATGTTCTCGGTACTGCCAGAGAGTAAGCGGGAAGCGATCAGCTGTAAAACTAGAACACCCTTGTTGGCTGCCTGTACGAAACAGCCAAACTGAGAAGTAAAATGTAGCCAAAAGGAGCACAAGCCTGCGATCTGCAGCAGGAGCGTTTGGGTAGCGTCGCTGAGATCGTCACACCCCAAAGCGCAGGAAAACTCTGGGGGCCAAGCTGGTGCTCATGCTCAAAAGGGTTGGCCGCGGGCAACAGCGGCGACCACGAGTGACAGAACGGAGCAGCAAGCGCCTAAAAATGCAGTCCTGCCCGCTTGGGATGCGACGGTTCCCAGTGAGGACTTGGGCTTGGAAAGCAGAGACACCCACGGCCCTCCAAACCTTGGAAAGGTTCAGTTCTCCAGCATCTGCCTGCATTTCCCACCCCGGCCAGCCTTCCCAGAGCAGCAAGGGGACAAACCTACTTTGACGTGGGGGTGCTTGGCGCAGGTGGTGCCCCAGGTGCGGGCGCAGCGCTCCTCCTTCCTGTGCTCGAAGTACTCGGGGCTCTTCAGGATGGCCACCCGCCGCCCCCCGTAGCTGAGGGCCAGCGCCTCGCAGCCCTCCAGCCGCTCCTTGTCCTCCGTGGAGATGGGCAGCACGATGGGGATGCTCAGGTTGACAAAGCCATCTGGCAAGAGCAGGGTGGGGGGAGGATTTTAATGTACTCCAGCCTCAGACACTGGTCTTGGGCACCGAGCAAAGGGAGGTTTTCAGAGGCGCGCATTCCCCCTTTGAAGAGCCAAATTTTCTGGGACTAGAGCGGGGATTCACCACCAGTGATGTAACTCTACTCACGGCCCCATTTTTTTCTGCACTGCTAATAAATCTTCATGTTGGCGGAACACACAAGCTCCTGATCTTTGGACCAGAGATATCTCAAAGACACCTGGAGCATTTCATTACCTTCTGGACTCTACCTCCCTGGAAAGGTTGGTTCTTCTCCAGTTGCCCGTTGTAAAGTCTCCTTGAAAAAATCTAAACGTACTTGGAAAACGCAACCCTGGATTATAACCTCTATTTCCTCCGCCAGGAGAACAACCTCTATTAAGAGAGCTCCAGCTTGGTGTTCCCCGGGGCGTCTCACTCCCTCCACACCGCCTGAACTGCCTTTACCATCACGCTTTGCTTTGTTTCTTGTCTCTGTACCGTTACTCCTCTTCCTTTCTGTCTCTGCAGAATCCATTTTTAATCTATTTACATGCGTACACAATGAGTCGACATCCGCATGCGTAGTTTCGAATTTCGGTGTTGTCTCTAAACGCCTTGAAGTCCCGTTGGTTTTATCCCCACCCCGCTAAGGTCCTCCCATTTCTCCTTCGATACCCCAGTACTAATATAGATGAATTAGTCTCTCCCATGGGTTTCCACTCACAAACAAGAACGAGCAAATCACTGATTCAATTTGTTCTGATCTGACTCAAATAATTTTGGACCCTTGAGAGTCTTAATTTGAGGATTTTGACTATGATGTAGATTTAAAAAAAAATCTTTATTAAAATGTTTGCATTTACTTTTAATTTATGACTACGTATCATTCGTCTGCCAGACAGTGATTTTCAAGCACCTTCTTGAATAATCATAACTGCAGTCACACGGGATCCAATCAATATTAACGTCTTACATTTAAATTATATTAAACAGTGATCAGTCAATAAAGTCATCAGGGAAAAAGCTGGATTATGAAGCCAACAAATGATGCTGAAGCTGAGGATCTCCGTGGTCTATTCCCAAACCCAAGATGCAGAATTTAAAAAAAATAAAATAAAAATCACTCCAGTGAAGGTAATTTTACAAAATTACAGGACCGGGATTTTTGTGAAGACGGGTTGGTGGGACACAGGGTGCTTCACGCCACTTTGTAACCGGCTGAATCACAAACAGGCCGCGGTCGTGTCTGGTCTTAATAATTTCCTTTTTTTCTTTAAATCTCAAAAAATTTTAAGACAAAAAAAATCTAATTGCAGTAATTCCCGTACAACCTAAGAAACAGTTATATACATACCAGCTACAGAGTGATTCCTTCCTGGGAGAATACAAACACAATTAAGATAATTAACACTCACAGGCAGCAGTTGCAGTAGCCATTTCAAGAACCAAAGCCGCTCATCCAAAACCTCCGGCAAGCACAGCCTAATGGCCGGCCGGGTGCCTGCTGCCGTGGCCCCAGTCCTCCAGGGCACTGCCCCAGCATCTCCAGTGCTCACCAGTGGGTGGTGAGGGTCACGCAGGCTGGGAGCGGCGCACAGCGCCTACGCTTTCGCTGTCACCCAGCCCCGGCAGAGGCACACGCCAACGGTGCAGAGCCTTGGAGATCCCGCGGCGCTCCTGCTGCCCTACTGCGGGCACATCCACCTTTTTTCCCGGTGGCCATCCTGCCCCTACGCAAAGCACCTCATCCAGCCAACTGTTGGTAGTTATCAAGGTGGGATTTACTGCTCAAAGTCTGAGCCGGAGGAGCGCTAACTCACGCAAGTCCACCAAGATGGATGGCAGCTCTTCCCAGCACAGCTGGAGCTGCCAAAACCATCACCTGTATTGCAGAGCAAAAGGGCTGGACCAGTGACGCTGGAAAGACCAGCCTCAAATCTCTCTTTGGCAACAAGCACTCCAGGCCTCAGCGCCACGAGATGGAAACCCTCCACTATTTCCTAAAGCTCATCCAAGCAAAGCGGGGATGTTCTCCTTCCTGCCCCGACGTCACCCTACGGGCCTGACCACTCGGACGTTGAGTTTGGAGACCCTGTGGGGACAAGGTAAACTGGGGACTGACACTGATGCCCTCTATTGCAAAGACCTTGCTCTGGAGAGCTCATCTCCCACTAAAAGCAGGTGTCCTGGGCTTTGTCCCTGACCCTACGGAGCCCTAAAGATCCTGACCATACGCCTGCGGACCCCAGAGGAGCTGTGCTCAGTGATGCCGAACAGGTTTGGGGGAGTGCCCCAAAACCAGGTGCTCTACGAGACGAGCCTCCAGCGCAGAGCTCTGGAGCAAGGCGATCATTACGGAGCACCTCAGCAACCTTGTCAGGCACAACAGGCAGCTCAAAGACCAGAGAGCAGGGTCTGATAACAAGGACACGTGCTTTTGAGCACTGTTTACGCACTAGGTAGGATGTCAAAGGCTACGACATGTCTGAAAGCAGAAGCTCCTCCAGTCCAAAGAGAGCAGTCCTCAGCTTTGCAGCTGCTGCACGGTGCCCAAATCCTATTAATCCTTTTATTAACAGCAGTCAGTGCCCTGCACAGGAGGGCAAGGCTCAAAGGGACTTGCTCACCGAAGCCCCAAACCCCCAAGGCCAGAAATTGCTACCAGGTCTACAAAACCCAAAGGGAAAGCCCTGCGTGCCTGTAAAGTCACAGCAATGGCATCTACAGCTGAGAAACGGGACATAAGAACCTACTGCCCCGGTCTCGGCTGTAGACGATCACTGCCTGAACACTCTTTGACTTTTCCAGGGGTGAAGCACCTCTAACATGTTGCTAATGAAAACGTAAATCTGATTTATTTCAAGTTACAGTAATGGATAAGCAGCAAAACAGGGAAAAGGAAAAGGGAAAACAGTTTCTGCTCCTGTTTCCGAGGAACAGCTGCCTTCTCCTCCCACCTCAAATACAGCCTGGCAGCCTCCCTGCTTACTTGGCTTTGAGTTTGCGTCTTTATTTACCCTGGTATAACCGAGCATGAAAAGAGCGACACAAAGGCTGCCGGAATGTTTGATAGGCAAGACCTGAAAGCTGCAAGCCAGGGCCCCAGCCACACCACGGTGAACTGTGTCACCTTTTGTACCCCCTGGCTGCGTTTCGGAGCACGGCTTCCATCCAGGCCCGCCGCGGTCCTTCACGAGCCCTCGCATTTAACAGGCGAGAGGAAAGAAGGACAACAAGCGTCGAGCTTTATCCGTACGGCCGCCTGCCGAGACGCCGCGGGGTAAGCATCAGGTCCCGCAGCGGCTTGCCAGCCAGCGTTAACGCAAAGCGTGGGGATGCGTACCATTCAGCAGGGTGCCAAAATGGATCACGTGCAAATACTCCGCCTCGCGCATGAAGCCGGTCAGCGGAGTGGCCCAGCCTTCGCTCAGCACCTGCACCCACTGCAGATCCAGCTGCAAAACAAACCCAAAGGGCACTCCTGTCACCAGGTCACGCTCAGAGGTTGCTTCTCCTTCCCCTTCTGCCGCAACAGCGCTCTCACTGGTATTGCTTCAAACACAGGACATTGATAAAGGGGAAGAAAGCCATGGCGGGGTTGGTTTGGTTATCGTTTTTTAAGCCAGACTCATGTACTTTCATAGCACAAGAGCGTGCGGGGCTGTCCTAACAAACGAAGGAGACTTGACGGCCCTGGCTCGCTACAGCACAGGGCAGAGACACGGCAGAAAACGGCTGAGGATCAGGACCACGCTTCAGCTCTCCATAAAAAACAGCCACAAAAGGACACGGACATCAGAGCAACAGAGCCCCCTCTAGCAACATCAAAGCTTCAACTCTTCAAGCAGCTAAAAAACGAGTGAATGACAGCGCAGCATGCATGCGTGGCCATACCTTGGTGATCTCCACAGATGGCAGTGTCTCTGCTTCAGCTCGGATGCTCTGGAGTTTATTTTCAGGGACAAACAGCTCTAGAACATCCTTAACTGAGCCACGGGGCACAATGTTCTGAAAGAGAGAGACAGACAGCAATTGTAAGTAAAATGCTGGTTTTTAAATGCGCACCGAAAACTCAGTATCTGACAGCAGGTTTACAAGCTGGCATAAAAACGACCTACTTGTGTTTGGAGGAGCTCCACAACCTGCTGGATACATTCAGACACCGACGCAACATTCGTTTTCAACACTAGTTCAGGAGATTTGGGCTTCTCATACTCTGAGTCAATCCCCGTGAATCCTACGGACAATTAAACCCAAACTAAATTTATTTAATGTAATACTTGGTGCCCTAGAGCCAACAGAGCTGTACAACCAACCAGCGAGCGTTCAATAATACTAGGTACTACAAGTGACACTCGTGACAGCAAAATTAGGAAAACAGGATACTCCTGTGCACTACAAAGAGCCTTTAGTAACCCACCTCTACGTGCAGAGCTGCAACGACACGTTATCCAAAGCTTTGGAAAGCAAAAGGCAAAATAAGAGCTCGCTCTTCCATACCTTTGATCTCTCCAGCTCTTGCCTTTTTGTAGAGGCCCTTCACATCTCTGCTTTCACAAATATTTAGAGGAGCATCTACAAAGATTTCAAAGAAAGGAAGCCCAGCTGCCTCATGAATTTTCCGTGCATTTTGACGATCCTGTTAGAAGAAAGATAGGAAAATTATACGTGTCCAAATTGCAGCAAGCGCCTTCCTACTACATGACATGCCCTGGAATTCCACAGGGGCAAATTAATCTCTGGTATAGGTTTATTAAATTTACACTAATTCTAATAAGGGTTTTTCATCTCCCTTCCCCCTCTTTTCTTTAAAGATACTTTAAAAAAAAATAATCTAGAACTTTGATCTGTTTTCAGCTCTTTCCATCTGAAACATCAAGAAGATCTCTTTGTTAAGCAGGACAGCAGAACTTTAGAATGGGAAAAATTACCTGCCCTATGTCAAAAAAAGGACCTGTTTGCACTGGCTTGGTAAGGGCAGCTCCCTGGTATTCTCAGGAAACATAAAAACACAATCAACACTTCTTCAAAGAGAGCAGGGATAGCACAGATGGGCTATTGTCTCCATGCCTCTTTCCTGCCTCCTAACGAGTTAATAATTGGTCATGCTTGACCAATCTGACAGCCTTCTATGATGGCAGGACTGGCTGGGTGGATGAGGGGAGGGCAGTGGACACTGTCTACCCCGACTTCAGCAAGGCTTTTGACACTGTCTCCCAAAACATTC
The DNA here is from genome assembly GCA_013400135.1 of Rhinoptilus africanus. NCBI lineage: Eukaryota > Metazoa > Chordata > Aves > Charadriiformes > Glareolidae > Rhinoptilus > Rhinoptilus africanus. The sequence continues at coordinate 54,173 of VXBO01005310.1, forward strand.
TCAGAGGTAAGCTTAGGAAGCGTGGGTTAGATGAGCGGACAGTGGGGTGGGTTAAGAACTGGCTGAATGGCAGATCTCAGAGGGTTGTGTTCAGCGGCGCAGAGTCCAGTTGGAGCCCTGTAACTAGCGGTGTTCCCCAGGGGTCGGTACTGGGTCTGGTCTTGTTCAATGTAATTCATCAGTGACCTGGGTGAGGGGACAGAGTGCACCCTCAGCACGTTTGCTGGTGACACAAAACTGGGGGGGGGTGGCTGACACCCCAGAAGGCTGTGCCACCATCCAGAGAGACCTGGACAGGCTGGAGAGTTGGGCAGAGAGGAACCTTATGGAATTCAACCAGGGCAAGTGTCGGGTGCTGCCCCTGGGGAGGAATAACCCCCTGCACCAGGACAGGNTCCCTTGAGGGTGGCAGAGCCCTGGCCCAGGCTGCCCAGAGAGGCTGGGGAGTCTCCTTCTCTGGAGATACTCAAAACTCGCCTGGATGTGTTCCTGTCCATCCTGCTCTGGGTGACCCTGCTTTGGGAGGGGGGCTGGACTAGATGATCTCCAAAAGTCCCTTCCAAGCCCTGCCATTCTGGGATTCTGTAACAGTAGGAGCCTCTGTAAGGAGATTTTAAACTCCACTTAGCTGTTAATCAATTTGTAATATCGAATATATTCAAAGAGATCACGTCAAACTGCCCTCCCGAAATTTGTACTGATTGCATGTAGCTCTGTATCAGTGGTGAAAAAAAGAATAGAGAAGTTAAAAATAGCATCTGATGGCATATAGAGGAAGTGATCTATGTAAGTCTCTCTTCCCTAAGAACCACCATGAGATCAAGGCTGCCCAGAAAAGAGCAGAATATGGATGCAGTGAGTTTACCTTTGCAAAAGGAGAAATGAAACTAGTGATGCAGACAAGCCCAGCATCAGCAAACAGCCTGGCCACCTCTGCGATGCGGCGGATGTTCTCCTCGCGGTCCCCAGCAGAGAAACCCAGGTTTTTATTCAAGCCATGTCGAACATTATCACCATCCAGGGAATAGCAAGGGATGCCATGAGAGACCAAGTACTCTTCCAGAGCAAAGCCGATGGTTGTCTTGCCAGCTCCAGAAAGGCCTGTTGGAGACAGAAAAGTGAGGTTCAGGTTTGAGGTCAAAAGAGTGAAAATGACAAGAGTAACAGGTCCCTCCTGGGACACTAGCAATGAAACTCCTTCAGTCTGAAGTTGCTTTGAAGAAGGAATGAGGTAGGGAAGCTGGATTAATCTTTTTAGTGCACATTTATCACCACTGAGCCCGGCCAACCCTTCTTTTATTGAAGGGGTGGCATTAATGCCATGAGAAAAGCTGCTACACCTCAACATCTGCAGGGGTTCAACCCAGCAGTGCTGCAAAAGTACCTCTTGCTGGGCCATGGTGGGACAAATGGTACGTAGGGGAAGCTTGAAAAGATGCTGTTGCCTGTAAGTCTTTCAGCATCTTCCTCTTCCTCCTCCTGTTCCCCCTGTGAACACCCAACTGCTCTCCCAGGCTGAACCCATGGAGAGGTTCTTGCCACAACTGTGTAGGGTGGGACAGGCTCCACCAGTAATTGCCCCTCTGCATCCACGGACACCTCCTTCGGCAGGAGCAGCACCCACAGATCCGTGCGAACAGAAGCAGGATAATTGTGTAGACAAGTAGCACTTCTTCAGCTGCCTGCGTCTCCTGGAGTCACCAGCCAGAAAGACAACAATCCCAAATGAGGGGGCTGCTTCCCATCCCAGCTCCATCCACTTGCGCAAAAAGCTACTGGAAAGCAGCAAGTGTACCCGGAGCACCAAACTCCTCCTTCCCTTTGGGTGAGGATCCACGTGCTGAAAACTCCTTGAGATGGAGGAAAACCTTGACTTAGGAGAGGTAACACCTCCAAACACCACTCCTGTCTCAGGGAACACTTAGCCTTGGAGAATCTCCTATGGAGACAGGCCTTCCACATAGCCTCTTAAAATTAAACTGACAGAAAGTTAGGAGATCGCTGTCTATTTCAAAGAACAATCATCAGCCAGAGAAGCTCAAACCTTTCAGACACAGGATCTTTGAGTGATACTCGAAAAAGAAGGAAATTGCCTTGGCTAGGTTTTTTGTCTTCAAAAATGATATTAAAGTGGATTAGGCATTGGTCTTCTTTTTGAAATTAAAGAGGAGAACAAAACAGAAATGTGTTTCGATCCAACTCTAGCACATAAGCCGATGTGAAGGCAAACCAGAACGGCTTTACAAACCCTTCCAAGGTACATCTTTCAACATTTTCTGGCAGACATAGAAAATACCAGTATTTAACAAGCAAAGAAACAACTGGACAAGCAGCAAAAGACAGAGTTGTGTAAATATTAGCGGAGACAAATAAGTGCAATTTTAATTTCTAGCAGCCCCTAATCCCCAAACAATGTGTTTATCTTTGAAAGCAGAAGAGAGGGGCAATGCATCGGAAGGTGTACAAAATAAGAAATAACGGAAGAAACCTGCAATGGCTGGTGCAAGGAATTGCTTCCAGTGCAACTCCCTGTCTGGGGGTATTTATTCTTCAGACAAGATGATTGCCTTGTTGTGCTACTTACGAGGTCGCTTTAAACACAGTAAGCTCAGGTGTCCCAATAAACTCCCCACCAACCCTGAATGAAAATACCCACATGCTGTTTTGGACAACTCTGGGCACATTTCACTGCTAAGGACTGGCTGGATTTAAGCCAAGGCTTCCTCAACCATGCACTTGGGAACAACAAGTATGATCCTTTGGGCTTCTGGCGTGTTCAAAGGAGCCCAATAACAGCTGTGAAATTCATAAAAACATTAGTTACGGGCAGCAGCTGCCAGGGAGAACATCATGCTGCGCCAGCACCGCGTGTTGGTGTTTCCCACGTGTAAATGTGTTGCAATTCCCAGTTCACAAGGAACGTTGATGTTTCCTGCGGATCCCAAATCCCCACCTCCGAGCCATACTCAAGTATGCAAGTGGGTTACACACGCGAAGCCACGCTTTCACGCCCCCATGAAAATACCTGTCAGCCAAACCGTGCAGCCTCGAAATCCACCCCTGGTCCCCACGACTTGTCCTCTCTTACTCCTGCTGACATGATGGGCTTGGTAAACCACGTTGGTCGACCCCTGACGAAAACAAAACAAAACAAAAGACTTTTAGTTTTATCTTGTTGCTCTCTGTACAGAAGAAAACCGCAGCTGGCAGCAACTTGCTTTGCTGAAGGAGCGCTGCCAAGTGACGGATACAGCCAGAGGCAGGCAGGGGAGCACACGGAGCCCGCGCAGAGATACGGGGCAGCACACTCCCTGCCTCTTCGGCTCTTTAAAATAGAGGCAGACTCACCTGTTATTTTAATTATGCTTGCAAAACAAAAGCAACTTAAAGTGCTAATTCACTCGCCACGTTTAACAGAACACGGCTTCTAATAATTGCAGCTGGGGCAAGAAACAGCGATGTCGCAGGGCTGAGCTGAGCGAGACCGGGACCCAGCTGGGAAAGATGATGGGATGGGAGGCAGAGAAAACACCACCTAACGCGTACACATGCACCTGCCGGTGCAAACACAGGACCAGCACAATGCTGAGGCAGAGGCCTGAATTTTGGTGGTTCCTAACGTCAACCATGCTCCTTGCTGGGACGCTGGACTAAAACAGCCCATCTGTGCCCTGCAGCTCCAGCAACGGTACTTCGACAAAGACTTTTTGCACATAAAACATCTACAAGACCTTATTAATTGCAAGGATTACGTTTCCAACCAAGGCAACCAAAGGAAAAGTCTCCAGAGGGAGAGAAGATATAAATATTTTCTCCCCCGCTGGATTCTTCACCACCGGAGGTTTATCCGTTTCATATCCTCAGTACAAGAGTGGGTTTGGGCTTTGCCATGATTTACATCTTGCTATATAAATATTTCTCCATCTGAAGTCGAAGCAGGGAAGTGATCATCTCTCATTTGTCCACGAGAAAAATCTTGACAGGGAGGAAAAAAAAAAAAAAAGAGGAATGGGAGAAACAATAAATTAAAATGTCATTTTTAAACATGTTAGCAAAATAGCCTGATTTTTTTCCTCTGCTTGCTGGGCCATTAGCACTTTAACATGATTCATCAAAGGCTTGGTATTCTGTATGCAACAGAGGGCTCTGTCTGCACAGAAAACTGGGTGAAAATTATTCCATAACAGAAGAGAAAAAACACCCTCCTCTCCTCACCTGTTTTTATTATTATCTTTCAGAGAGACCAGCATCCCAGCAGAGACCAATCTCCCACCACAGCAATTTATAACTACACGCAGAATTTCATGCCCATTTTCAAATCAATTTTAGCAAAAGGCTCCAAAATTATCCTCTTTAGGCCTGCAAATTTGCTATCTGCAATTCCTTGTGGGCCCACTGAACAGCTACCCCACTCCAGAATACTTTAGCATACTGGTAAGAGTATTTGCGTCCAAAAAAAAATTCATAATAGTGGTCATAAATCTCTCCTCCAAGGTTAACTCTCAGCAAGCTTCAGCGCCGCTGCTACGACTGTGAGGCTGCACGGGAAGAAGCTCTGGGAGGGAGAAGCAATACCTCCATAGCTGGCCCAGGGTGTCCAGTTCCCACCCTGTGCCACCACCGTTCAACCTGTCGGGAAGTCCCGGGCTAAAAAGGTTTCCAGAGCTTGTCCCAGCCACCTCCAGCAACACACCTTCTCGCTACAAGGAGTCTCCCATCCCATTTTCATTGCCACAGCCACTGGAGCAGGTCCCTGACATCACTTCCCCCTTACGCAGTTGTTTCAAATGATAAAATCAGTTATTTGGGGGTTGGAATATAGGGGATGGATGGGATGCTGCCTAAAACCCAGAGCCCAGATACCACAGCAAAACAAAAACAAAACCCCCAAAACGTCTCTACATCTGACCCTGAAAAAATGACTGAGCCTAACACATCCTGACGACTCAGAAAATGAAAGATAAGTAGCTCAAGACTTGGGTTTTGTGGTTTGGCTTTTTGCAGGGGCTGTCAAAAGCCTGTTTGAATATTGTGAGGTTGCAAAGGTGAGACAGCACCGCTGTGGTTTAATTTTCACCTGTCCTCAGGGGTTCAGGCTTCGGCAGCGAGCACCTGCAGAAGAGCCAGCAGCCAAAAATAATCCCTTCTCCGCAGGGGTGTGTTTCTGCTGTGTTTAGTCCTGGTTAAGCTCTGGCACCACTCTGAAATTGTGTGTCATCTGGCCAAGGACCCTCAGCAAAGCTCAAGTGCCCAAATTCACCTTCCCGACAGGCTGCCGCGAACCCCCCCCTGCTGCAGCGCAACGCCGGCGCGGTGATTACACGGTCCTCGAGCGCAGCACTCCAAAAACCACAAAGCAGGTAATTTTGCAATTTGTTTGCAAACCACAGCAGGCAAGAGCGGTATCTCTGCGTGGAGAAATAAACCTGCACGCTTCGAATCTCTCTTTCACGCCCTCCGCATCCGTAGGACTTCCAGCCGCACACCTGCTTTCGCAAAATGGTGATCTGCTGGATCTGTCCTGCAGGAGATGAACCACGATAACATCCATGCCTCAGGAAGACGCGGGAACTAACACATTCCTACGTGGCTAACGTAATGAGATCATTACGTTAAAAGTACATGTTGCTGTGCCTTAAATCTGCACTGTGCGTGCATCTCGGAGCTTTTATTTTGCACGCTGGCACCTTTTGGAGCCTGGGAAAGAATCACTGAGGGCATTTTTGCAATTCAGCAATGCCGTCAGACCTCTCCTACCTGCCAGGAGCTCCGGAGGGTACCAAATCCCTCTGATTTTTCTGCTATGTCAATAATCTTACCAGTAAACTCTTCCTGACCCTGCGCAACCGCCCGCCACACGCCGACTCAAATTCTTGTCACCAGCTATGCCGAAAGCAAAAAAAAAAAAAAAAAAAAAGGCAGAGAGAAACGGGAGCACATGGTGGATGGCTGGGCCAGGAACAGGCTGTTCAGCAGAAAACACCGACTTCCCACCGTCTGGGACACGGCTTGGGAAGCCAGAGCTGAAAGCACAAACAAACAGAGCGAAGGCACCATCAAAAATAAGCATCAACGGCCCAAGAGCAAACCCTGGAGAGATTTCATCTACAAAGAGCATATATTTCAAGACCGTTGGGAGGCAGAGATAAGCGGTGGACGGGGTTTAATCAGATGCGGGGCTATCCTGCTGATTTTCTTGTCATGGTTTTAACCTTGCCATCAAAAACCATGCGCATTTAAAAGATTATAACCCAGCCATCGTTGCAACACGCTGACGCCTGAATGCTGGGCCCCTCGGCGGGAACAATTTAGGGAGACTGGTAAGCCTTTCTTGCAACAGTCTAGATCAAAGAAGCGAGGACTGGGAGAGGAACTTCTTACCTATAATTCAGCCCCAAACAAAGCTCCAAGCAAGGCAACAAGCGACCCGGCAGCATTTCCAAAGCAGAGCCATGCAGTCTCTGCCGGCCAGATGGTGAAGCAGGACATTGCCACACTCCCTCCTTTTCCTGGATATCTGCTGTTTGGCCACGTCTGCATGATCTCATTCCTCAGCCCACCCTGGCTTACCTCATCCAGGAAATGAGGAAAAAAATAAAGACATGGCTCCAGACCTTGTGCCGAGGCGGCAGCGGACCAAGAAGCCAAGTCCTAGCTCTGCTTTTGGCTTTCCCTCCTACTGAATCTTTCCATGAGGTTGACAAACTGGGAGACACCAAGATCTCGGGTGTCTTTAAGATCAGGCTTGACCGAGCCACCTGCCAAGTGTCTCCTGGCCCAGCTTCCACAAGGAACGAGCTTTTCTGGTCACCACCCTGGTGGGACAAGATGCCAGGAGGCTTTTCCTAAGTGCTCCTCCTGAATAAAGAGAAGGGTCCTTTGAGACAAGGGTCCACCATACCCCAGACCTGTTGGAAATTGGGAACCATCAGTGTCCTCTGCTCTGACAGATACTGCTGCCCAACTCATGGCATCCAAAAAAGTAACCTCAGCTTTTCCTTAAGCGTTTGGCCGTGAAAGGGAGCAGCTGTGCTTGCCCACACAAACGGAACATCGTGTGTGCCGACCCACAGGAGAGATGTTATCAGGGAACATCTTCTCCCACCTGAGAGCTAAACGCAGGGGACCTGTGTTGTTGGGGGGCCTCTCCCAACAACGGCTGACATTTGTTAGGAGCAGAACCACTGCGCAATTAATAGAAAATGCATCACACGAACAACATTTCGGGCTGTGTAATGAATTACACAGATGATTTGCCATCTACCACCAGAATCACAATCATAGGGTTGGCAGGGCCCTCTGGAGATCATCTAGTCCAACCCCCTGCCAGAGCAGGGTCACCCAGAGCAGGGGGCACAGGAACGCCTCCAGGCGGGTTTGGGATGGCTCCAGAGACGGAGACTCCACCACCTCCCTGGGCAGCCTGGGCCAGGGCTCTGCCACCCGCAAGGGAAAGGAGTTCCTCCTCAGGTTTAGGTGGAACTCCCCGTGCTCAATTTTGTGCCCATTCCCTCTTGTCCTGTCCCTGGGCACCACTGAAAAGAGCCTGGCCCCATCCTCCTGACACCCACCCTGTCAGTATCTATAAGTGTTGATAAGGTCCCCCCTCAGCCGTCTTTTTTCCAGACTAAAGAGACCCAATTCCAATTGCAGGAGGAGAGACTTGTCACTATAAAGCGCCGCTGGTCGTCGCGAAGGCTGATAAGGTCTAAGCCGATGCCCTTATCATGCCCCTAAATCCTCTCCACCGCTGTGGGAGTACGTCTGTCCGCCGTAGCTGGCACAGGCAGGGTGCTGGAAGCAGTCCCAGAGCCACAGCTCGTGGCAGGCTGCAGTCCCGCTCCGGAGAGGGACTCCCTCCTGAAAACACAGAGCAGATCAGCCCAAGAAGGGTGCCAGTGGAGAGAGGCTCTCCTATCGCAGGGCTATTAAGGGCACGTTAGTCACAGGTCCGGCTCACTTCGCAGAAAGGTCAGCCTCATACAAACACGGTCAGCAGGCAGCTGGGGGCTGGCAGCGCTCACGCCCCGGGGAAACCCCGACCCAGCAGCGAGGGTAGGGTCGGGACTCACCCAGCTGCATTTTTATTTATAGGGATATCTCACATCATGAGGAATAGGATTCTTTTTTTTTCCAGTCAAGCATTTAAAACACACCCTATTTTGGTACTGCAGCCTGGACATCTCTCCAGGAGGAAAAAAAAGAAGAAAAAAAAAAGAGGCTTTCAAACTGTTTTCAGCTGATCATATTTGCAAACGGTAAAATAGGCTTATAAAATGATTGAGCAAGCTTTCAAGTTTGAAGCCAAACGCTTGCTTAAGCCTCTGTAGACTGATCTAATTTACTGTTTAAAATCGCCTCGCAAATCCTGCCATATTAAGGGGGGAAAAAAAAATAATAATCTTTTCTCCTATCAGTTGAATTTGATGCACAAAAATTAAGCTTATGGGACTTTTCCTTAAGAAATAATTTTCTTCGACCAGGGCAATGTCCACGGCTGCTCTTGCAAATGGGAGAGCTGACAGGGAGAAGATAAAGTGTCCATCATGAACAAGGGGGAAAAGCCTCCTGTAAACAAGTCATTTGCTGCAGAAAAGCAAAACTATTATACTCAAGAGGGAAGGAGGAAGAGAGGGAAGAGGGGAGTTTTGCTTGTGGAAGCAAAGACCTGATTACGATCATATTGAAGAAAGATGGAGAAACCTCAGTGTCTCTGAAGTCCCGATTTAGTTCTTGTAACCCTAAAACTATAGACTTTTTCCAAACTTGAGTTTGACTCATTGAATGGACCACAGCAGTAAATGATTCAAAATCAGTTCCACTCTTTCCCAAGGAAAAACCCCACCAAGATGGGAGTTACCCTGGAAATTTTGCCTGTTTCGCCTCCCAGGATCCCCCCCATCACAAGACGGAGCCTGCCTTGCAGGTCCAGACAGGGAAGTGGGACTTCTCAAGCACCCGACGTGTTACCGTACCGCCCGCCTTCCTGCTTCCCGTGCCGTTGTCCCCGCTCTTCCCTGCACGCAGGCCTCGTCTCCTCTGCCACCACTTGTACATGAGCAGAAATAGCATGGCGGGGGGTTTTTTGAGACTTAGCTGAGTAATACAGTGACGTGTCACCAAATACCCTGCGCAGAGGTTGCGGGGCTGGGGCCACCAGCATTCCCTCGCCGCAGGCAGGATGCTGAACTGGGTTCCCTTTCTTCATTCAGCGCTCTGAATAGAGCACAGCAGACCCGACTTGCTCATTGGCAACCTCCGCCTTCCAGGCTTGTTACTTTTGGCATCCCTTCCTCGGCCCGGGTCCCCTGCCAGGAATGTAGCACAGAAGACCTTAAGGAGACCAGCAGAGACATCCCAGTTACCCGAAACAAGCAGTCTTTCAGCTCGGAGACAGACAGTCGGAGATGCCAAACATCGCTAACACACAAGGTTTTCAAGACAGTGTCAGCTAAAGTGTTTTTTCTTAACCCACAGGAATTTCTGAGCTCTTAGCAAGACCTTATTTTTGATCGCAGCTAAAATATTTTTCTCTTGGTGTAAATTTGCAGGGCTTGGGTTGCCACAATCAAGTTTTATACAATCCTGGCAAAAAAAAAACCCAAAAAACCCCACAAACCAAACCAACAAACCCAGCCTCACATTCCAGTCACCCTCCAAATCAGATGCTGATTTCTAGACTGTGTGACTTCAAACCAGCAGCTTGGGGATTAAAATCGGCCTCTCTGAAGGCACACAGATCAGGCATTTCGTTATCTCTGAATTAGATGATATCACTACTCTAATTTCCTCCACACAGGAAAACTAGTGAGTCATCCTGTGCTCCTACATTTTTGGGACAAACTTGCAAGGCTGGGACAGATGTTATTAAAAAAAAAATAATAATAATCTTCCCATCTTCATTCCAGAAATCACAAGGGAAAGCTGCATGGGCAACAAATATTTGACAAACAAAGCATCTTGTCAGCCGCTGACAAAAATAACAATTTAAACAAGAAATCCTTCCATGGTTGCCCTATTTTTTATATTTAGAGCAGTTCTGGTAAATTCTCTCTCCTAAACTGACCCATTTCGGCAGTTCGGTTCACGCTCATTTTGCAAACAACAGGTTTGACAGTGCAAAAGGAGAACTGCTTTGCTTTGATGCCTGGGGTCTGTTACAAGGCTGCTCTGGATCACGTCAAGACGGCGGGACCACCAACTATATAAAACCCAGTTATCTTGCAAAACGAGGAAACATAAATGACGTTCTCTCCGCAGTACAGACAAGTTTGGGGATTGAACACCCATAGAAAGCGATCGAGTACATCTATTTAACCTCCGAGGAAACAAAAAATAAGGGGAATACGTGACCAAAGGGTGCACGACTAGCTAAAAAATGCAGAGACAGTGACCTCAGACAGCAAATCCAGTGCCATGGCCGACAGCAGCTGAGCTGCTCCGCACAGCTCCCCGACCAGGAAAACCTATCCAGTACACACGGCCGTGCTCCTGTGTCTTCGTTTGGAGGAAAATATCAGGTTACGGAAATGGGAAGCTGAGTATCAGTCCTTCAGATTTCAGAGACAAGAGGAAAGAAGGACGAGGCTACGTATTTTGACTACACATTAACTTCGGTATCAAAAAAATTTCCAGGGAGGAGTTGTATTTACGTGTAATCACTTTTTTCCTTGAATATGAGATTTAGGAATTTAATTGATGGGTTGTGGCTCTCTCTGGTAAATAAGCCACTGTACATGTCCCGTCTCTTACTGTGGCAATGCAGGCAGCCTACCCCTTAAAACAAGCAAATCAGACAGCCAGGACTCCCGCACCAAATACCACGCGAAGAAAAAACTCACAGCATAGTGTCAGGAGACTGTCAGCTGAGCTAAATTTTGTTCAGTTGTAAGATACAATCAAAACCACAAGTTCTGCTGTTCAGAGAGATGCCACATGGGACGAGCTTACCCAGAGGGTCCTCCAGTGAACGTCAGGAGAATGAGATCCCATTTCATCAAAACCATTCCCTTTGAGAGCTCCCGAAATCAGTTCAACAAACCAGGCCTGTCGTTAACCTACCTTTAAAAGCTGAACTGGCGGGGTGGCGCTGCTCTACCACACAACCCAGCAAGTCGTATTCAGCAGTTCTGTGTCCCTAATAACTCAGTTTGCAATAGGTTTTCAAACTTGGAGGCCAACATCTAACCATGGCTATCAGCAGGCAGGTGGGGGCACCAGCTCCACCTTCTGCTAAGGAAGAAAGAAGCCTCTTCCACCCTCCAAGATAGCACAGGTTGAACTGAGCCCATCTTGGCTCACCTCTCTTTAACATGCCCATCATATCCCTCTCAGGAAAGAAATCGTGTACCTTTTGTGAAGCTCTAGTGGTTTCATTAGCAGTGGGAAATACGGAGGATTTGCATTTCAAGCAGCTTGATCAGGTTTTAAAATATATATGTATATATATATATTTTCTAATCCTCTTGCATCTCTTCTCCTCTACAGGACATAGTGGCAGCCTGCTGAAAGAATGAAGCTGGACACAAGCATCAAAGCCCCATGGTGCTTCTCCCTGCCGCATCCAGTAGCCAGGATGGATGCGCAGTCTTGAACTTGGCATCCTGAACCCCATGCACCTGACTTTGCAATGGTCAATGGTCGCCGCCAGATGACAGGTAATCTCTCTCCACCACAGCGATATTTTTTTAAGGTTTGCAAAGTGCAAAAGCAGCAGCAGGAAGGACTGCGGGGAAACTCGGCCAGAACCCCCCCCACCGCCCCAGGACACGGTTAAACAGGAGCAGGCCAAAAGTTCACTTGGCTGGAAAAAAACATTAAGATGAATTCATGGAAGGAAAGTTCATCAAGGACTATCAGGAAGAAAGGCATGGCCTCTGGTATCTCAAGTCAATCAATGGAAGCTGGGACAATGCGCTGTGGTGTCCCAGACATAAACTCTTCCCTGGCCCCCACTCTCGGCTGCTGCTGGGAACTACAGACGGGGCCAAACAACTTCCCCTCAACTCAGTACCCTCAACATTTCTGTTAGCTAAAGGTGGGCTTGTCTTCACGATAATGCCATGGAATGTGCCACCCTACACAACAAGCTGCAGGAGCCAAGTCCAAGTTGAGGACTCAGGTTCGGAGACACCAGGATGAAGGTTTCCTGCCCCATCTACCTATGTATCTGACGCATACAAGCTACAAGACAGGCTTTTAATTACATGAGCACACACGGGGTTACCTAGACCCTTGCCTAAGTCAGCACCAAGAACGTTGTACTCTTCCTGAATGAGTGCCTATTCAGCATTTCCGTCTCCCCTCCCTAAACCAGCTGTAGGCACAGGTCTCAGTCATTACAAGTTACTCAAAGGCTGGCTGAAGGACAGTTATGCATTTTCCTCGGGGATTATTATTCTTACTTGGTCCCTCAAAAGTTCACGCAAACTCCCAGTACCTCTCCGAGGGTGGCATCGTCCCCAATTTTACAGCCGTAGAAGAGCAGCAGAGAGCGAGGCAAACAGCAGACGAAGACTTGACCTCCTGCAATGACTACATGACGCATGTTTGAAGAGCAGCCGCCCTGGACTTCAGGCTGCACCTCCCAAGAGCTCGACAGTCCTCACATCCATCCCCATGGCCTCACACAAACATGGGAGGAGATGCAATGAGCTGCCCCAGCCATGGTTGAGGCGACTTGTCCGGCATCACACCCAGGGTCCCTGGCAGAGGCAAGCATGCAACTCGCCCCCCTACAGCAGCAAACTCCTCTAAAATTAGGGGTTTCTCCCCCTGTTCCCACACCCACTGGCAACACAAATGAATGATCTTCCCATCAGAAGGGCTGGGCAGGCCTGAAAAATGACCTCCCTCCCCCCGACACACTTTTTTGCACCACAATGGAAAGCTGAAAAATGGTTTGATATCAAAGAAAACATTTTGTTCTGCCAGAGAGGCCGCAAAGACCTCAAGGTCAGAAAGTCTTGGAAAGGCAGGTACGCGTGTTTATTTCCCAAAGGCGCACAAAAAAGCTCATCTCAACAAACCCGAAGGGCTGCATTTAAAGAGAAGCCATGTTTTTTTAAAAAAAAAATTAATAAAATATATGCAAACCAGCTCCTTTCTCAAGCCCTGCTCTCCAAACAGGCCAACACTTTTTGGCATCCGCTCAGTAGATAAAACTTTCAACGCACATAGTTGTAACCGAGCCAAGCCGTAAGTAAGCGAAAAAGGACCGCTCTGCAAGGGATGGGAGGCAGCACCAGCAGCGAGCTCCCAGCCCTACAGGCAAAATCCTAACCTCTCAGCATCCCATTTCGTGACGCACAGCCATGCCGAACGCTTTGACCTGGCTTTTTTTGCATCCCTCCTTTGTTAATGATACACTCTAAGTAAATTCTCACTCAGAAATTATTAAGCTGTGAGACCATTAAGGAGCTATTTCTCACATCCTACAGCTGTGACTCACAGCTAAATCAGAGATAATCGTTAGTCACCTTGCTCACGATAACAGCAAATTAATAAACAGTAACCTGAATGACATGACGTTTCTCCTAATGGACTTTTAAGATACCAAAGTGTTCGAGTGCTGTGACCGAAGCCCAAGTTCAAGGCATGGCATATCATTAGGAGCATTAGCACAGGCCCTGCATGCCACTTATCTTTTGTGGGTGCGTAGTTTATCGAAAACACCTGGTTTCAGATAGGCAAGGTCTTTTCATTTTTAAAGGCTATTTAAAGACACCCTCCAGGATCAACATCAGCCTAGTTGAAAAAAAAAAGTATGCCAGAAAAAACCAAAATCCCTGTGGCCTAAATCGAAGCTGCAGCTGCAGTGCACATGTCTGGGTGGCGTGGGGTCTTCAAAATCATTCCCTGTCCTGCCTAAAACCACTTGTAGGGGCTGCGCAAGGACAGCATGGATGGAAACCCTCGCCTGAGTTAGAGGTTGCGGTACAGATTTGTAACTGCCTGTGTTACCAATCGGCACAACCTGAAAACCAGACAAGGCTGGAGTCTGTATTTATCCAAGAGTACAGCGACAGGACAGGAAACAACACGCTGACTCAAAGTGCTTTAACTTGGAGCTGGAGAAATTACAGTCGGGTTTAGGTCCACACATCCTGCTAGAAAACATACCCTGGTTCTCCTGCTCCCACAGCATTACCAGGGGACAGCAGACAAGCCTTCCTGCACTTGGGGAAGGTCCACGGATGTCCCCAGCTTGCAGCTTCCGAGGCTGGACCACACCAAGCTGATTATTTCATTCCCCATCCTCTGGACGGCTCAGCCTCCCAAACCATGGAAAGAAAGAGGCATTCATATTTAGGAGACCGCAACTTTTTCTGGCTTTTCTTCCCTGAAATTCCCCAAATTGAACATCCCTGCTCTTACAGAGCGGAGTATGGTTAATAAACATCGGTTTGGCACACTGGCAGCACCACAGAATACTGCAAGCTAATGAAACGTCAAGGTGAGGTAACAGACTGGAAAGTAACTTTCTAATAGCAAAGGATTTCAAAAGAAATAGGGAGAAAAAGGGAGAGCGCTACAGGAAACAAGAGAAGACGAAATAACAGCGTATCGAGATAGTTGATCTTCTGACCTTTCTCTGATCTTTGAAGAGACATAAAGCAAAAGAAGTGATAAAAAATAAACCAAGAAATACTAAGCACACGATGAGCAAGTAGGAAGCAACCACCTTTTACTGTCAGGGTGCAATGAGTTGGGCGCTGTGTTTCACAAAATACATCACAGCTGTAAACCCAGGACTTTCACATCACTGGATAAAACATGAGAAAAACTGTCTTGAGTAATTCAACCCAGACCAAGCCACACCAGTTCCCTGAAATCAGGGCTCTGCTGCCTGCTGCACTGTCGCCTCTGCAAGTGTCGCTGTGAGCAGCTTACCCAGAACCGCCTGGAACATAAACATCCTTTCAGATGCTTTGGTCGGTATGTGCAAGGCGGTAGTGGGGAATAAGCGTGTAAGGAGATGAACACATGGCTTGGATTTTTAAAATTAACTTTTTATTTCACTTGCTTTGCAATTAAACTGATGAACTTGCACATACATTACCGCCCAGCCTGTGATATCACTCAGTCCATCTGAACTCACTCTCTGGCTGCAGTTTTTTCCACATGAGAATACTTATGTTTTAGGCAAAGAAACTAAGCCTCTTCCTATTTCCTTAGGGCCGTCACCTGATCTTGTGGGTTTTTTCCTTCTCTTTAAATAAGTTTAAAGAAAAAACCTAAATTATTTGTACACATTAATTTATCTTTAAATAAGACCACATAATTTGCAACTGTGTACTTAAGCCCTACACGAGCAAAACCGAATGATCAGAAGTTACAGCTTTGTGACCCACTGGGCTCCAGAAACTGCACCCCGGTGAAAGCAAGGCATGCCACGTGCCACACTCCTCAGCTCCCTGGAGATGCTGCGAGGACACCAGGCAGATGACAAAGCTGTAACACTCACCCTGAAGAAGGCGGTTTCACCGCCGGGCTTTCGTTCCCCCCTGAGCACCTGTAAGGACATCCAAAGAGAAACTCACTGAAAGCAGCCTGAAAGGATGACGTCCACCCGCTGCCCATGGCAAAGCTCTGTCAGCCACCTCCAAACACCTCAATCTCACGAGATACGTCGAGCTGCATTTTCCACGCACCCGTGGGGACGCGCAAGCCGGGCAGCCGGTCACCCCGGCCAGGGGCCAGCCCTTCCCGGTCAAGGCCGTGCCCATGGGTTTGGGCTCGCTGGCACGCTGCTTCCCCAGAGCACACTGCACCATCTGTATCCTCCTGCTCCTTATGAGAACGCGGCTCAGCGGGGAGAGGTAACAAGCCGCGGAAATACCAGCGGCGCCGCAGGTGGAGGGAGAACAAGCAGCTATTTCGACAGGGCAAAAAAAGAACCGCTCAGCCCTGAACACCACGCTGTGCGAGAGCCCACACAATTAACAAGGGCAGTCCCACAGCTCCACGCTCCTCACTGCAATTACTTTACGGTGTACTTACTCCCGAGAGCAGGATTTCACCACCGGGGCACACAGGAGGCCTGTGTAAGGAACATAAAGTCTTTAAGGCCATCATTAAAGGCTGCTGTTCTCCCCAAAAAGTCGGTCCTGAAACTGGTCAGAAATAAAGGCTTTTTGTCAATGAGGTCCGTGAACAGAAGGACGCTGCCTGGCACATAGAGGACCTCACGTCTCTTGCAGGGTCGTGAGCAGAAATTAAGAGAGCATTTCCATACTAACCAGATAAAGAGAGATTCCTGCACAGCAAGTCTTGGGTCTTCAGCAGAATTAAGACAACCAAGAGAATGTTCATTTTAAAAAGGACAACACATGCAGAAATAAAAAAAGTTTTCTTCTTTGTACCTTACCATAAGCTTATATTAATAAAGGGGTGCGTAATTAAAACATCCTCAAACTACCCTCAGACTCCAGAGAGTGTTCAGGCTGAATTCAGGCTTTAAATCCTAGGCTTACAATTATTCCACTTCCAAAACAAGACAAATAACACAGCCAGTCCGTCCCGCAACAGCTAGCGCTGCTACCCCTTTCCAAAGCTGACAGCTAAGCAACATCCCCTGCGAAACCCATTTTGAGAGGGTCTCGGACAGCGAATAACACTGGAAACATCCAGCCTCACAAAACCTCGTCTGCAGGAGAAAGATTAACACATCACCCACACTGAAGAAGCGGTGAAAATTGAGATTTTATTAGTAATAAGGATTTTTATGAGTAGTAAGGATTCATGTTACTGGGAGAATGAAAATCTGGGGTCAAGTAAGGGGCAACAGAAGGACGAGGTGCTGTGCTAACAGGGAGCTCAGTAGGGCAAATTGCTTTGTGCATCCTGTCTTCGTTTGCCATTGGGCCCATCTTGGTTCTTGCAGCTACAAAAGATGCCACGGAACATTCACCACCACGTAAAAACTCCTGTGAGCTGCACCATTTAGGCTGCCAGTTGCAGAAGCACATTGTGGCGTTGGCTGCTCCTTCATTAAACAAAATCTCGGATGGGCTGTCGATGCCTCAAACCCTCCTGAACCAACCACACCGCCTGATTGCGCTGAGATGGAACCCAATTACCCATGTATGTATGCAAATAATTGTGCTGATCAAGGGAGCTCTATCAAAGTGAAATGTCTTATGCCATGCCTTTGATATGAACTCGAGAGGGTTGAAACCCGTGAGCCGCTGAGACCACATTGGGAGCGAGAACTTCACCTACGCTCTGTGTAACACACCTCCCTGGCGACAGACCGAGAGGATCGCTAATGGGATATCATCGCTGTTTCATCATAATTACCAAAATCTCTCGTAATTAGCGAAATCACGCCTTTTCTCATTCTATCACATACCTAGCAGATAAGCACATGAAAATACGCCTACAACTGTCAACCCGATAGCATCTGTTTTGACAGTCACAGTACAAAGGTCAGCCACAATCTTGCTTAGAAAGGTCATTTTCCAGCCCAGGGTGGAGGCAAAGGAGAAGGATTATTCTGGAAATGCAGTAATACCTCCCTGCTGCCACAGCAATAAACAAAACTCCCATACACGGCTCATGTCTTGCACCTCCCCTCCCTGAAATAATCCCTAAACCACAGCTTTTCACATTTCCAAGAACACCCTGCCGCACAGGCACGCTTTGTTACGCGTGGTTTTGGTTGCATTCCTATCCGGACAGATTACCAGTGTGTTCGAAACGCGTTATGTCTATCTGACAAATTTATGATGAGGCAAAAAAAAAAAAAAAATCAATCAACCGTCAAAAGCAGCCTGAGACACTTACATCAAGTTTTCTTACGGCGCTGATTTAAAACCTGGAAAACGTGTGTGCAGCCAGAGGGACCCAGACTTCACATCCCGAATCCAAGAAGTAAGGGAGGGCAGCTGGCAAGCGGAAAACCATTTCTCCCTGTGACTGTGATTTGCAATTTTAATTTCTAACTGACTTATGCTCTGTGTATTATTATTTTTTTTTCTTTGCTGTCTGCTTCATTTTTTTAAAGAACTGGCTCCATAGCGATGCTGAGAGCCCACGGGGGGTGGTGGCGACGGCTGTCCCACCAGCTTCTCCCCACGGGTGGGACGCGGGGAGAGGAAACTCGAAAAGCCGGGAGGGAGGCCGTCGCTGACTCAACCTTTGGCCTCGCCTGGGAGGCCGCCGGGACAGCCGCTCTCCGTGGGGATCGGCAGCTTTCGGCATGGGGTGTTTGCCAAAGGCCGGCGGAGGGATGCGGGACAGCCAGGGCGCTGGCGGGACCCGCGCCTCGCCCACCCGTTGGCACCAAGGCGGACCTACTCATGGCAAGAGCCTTCATCCTCAGCACCACAACGTGGCGGTTTCCGTGTCCTCCTGCCAAACGATGGCTTCGTCCCAAGAGGAAAACCCTGGGTCCGCTGCCGGCGTTGAGCAGGAGGCGCTCACCGACGCGACCCGCTCCATTCCCCTCAGAGAAGGGAGCCCCCACACCTCGGGGTGGGGTCGGGAAGGGGGTTTCGGGAGAGGGGTTCCTCAGGGAGGCGGACGCGCCCCGCAGCCCCCCGCAGCCCCCCGCGGCGCGGCCCTACCGTCTGCTGCCGGCTCGGCATGGTGGCGGCGGCGGGGCCGCCGGGCGGGGGGGGGGCGGA
>VXBO01005310.1:72934-111274 GCA_013400135.1 Rhinoptilus africanus
CGGCAAACGCCGGGCGGGGAAGCGCCGCGGCGGCTCCCCCGAAGGACACAGGGGATAACACACAACGACACCCCCCCACCCTCGCCCCGGCTCAACAATGGGCATATAAAATTCCCTTAAAGATGAGTTTGGGGTCAGCTGCCATCGAATCACAGAATGGGTTGGGGTGGAAGGGACTTTAAAGCCCCCCCAGTGCGCCCCCTGCCCTGGGCAGGGACACCTCCCACCAGCCCAGGCTGCTCCAAGCCCCGTCCAGCCTGGCCTTGAACCCCTCCAGGGATGGGGCAGACACAGCTTCTCTGGGCAACCTGGGACAGGGGCTCACCCCCCTCAGGGTAAAGAACTTCTTCCTAATATCTCATCTAAATCTCCCCTCTCTCAGTTTGAAGACACTGCCCTTCATCCTACCGCTACAGGCCCTCCCCCTTTTTCCTGCGGGCCCTTTAGGTGCTGGAAGGGGCTCTGAGGTCTCCCCGAAGCCTTCTCCCGGCTGAGCCCCCCAGCTCTCTCAGCCTGTCCCCACAGCAGAGGGGCTTCAGCCCTCGGAGCATCCTTGTGGCCTCCTCTGGCCCCGCTCCAACAGGTCCATGTCCTTGTGCTGAGGGCTCCAGCGCTGGACACAGGACTCCAGGTGGGGTCCCCCCAGAACGGAGGAGAGGGGCAGAATCCCCCCCCCCACCTCACCCTGCTGGTCACCCTGCTTTTGCTGCGGCCCAGGACGGGGTTTGGCTTTCTGGGCTACAAGCGCACATTGCCAGTGAGGGTTGAGCTTCTCGTCCACCGACACCCCCACATCCTCCTCCTGAGGGCTGCTCTCCAGCCATTCCCCAGCCAGGGCGCCTGCAGACACAGCCAGGAGGCAAGCTGGCTCCCCGCCATCAGGGCAGGGAGCAGGGAAAAGCCCCTTTGGCTGCCAAAACTGGGGCATTCTGCCCAGCTGCCTGCCTCTACGGTAAAAGCCATCATCATCCAGGTAAGGATAGGTCCTGCTTCTGGCCAGGAACCCCCCTGCTTCAAGGAGAGCAAAGAGGAACAGGTTCCCACACAAAACAAAAAAAATCACCTTTGGAGGATAAGGACATTAGGAAAAAATTATTCACGGAAAGAGTGGTGAGACGCTGGAATAGGCTGCCCAGGGAGGTTGTTGAGTCGCCATCCCTGAATGTGTTTAAGAGTCATTTAGACGTGGTGTTGGTGGATATGGTGTAGGGGAGAACTTTGTAGAGTGGGGTTGATGGTTGGACTCCATGATCCCAAGGGTCTTTTCCAACCTGAATGGTTCTATGATTTTATAATAATAATAATAATAATGCTGAAAAGCAAGCAGTGCTGGAGGCTGGCCCCCAATCGTTTGGCCAAAATGCCAAGAAGGTTAGAAAAAAACATGCAGGGGTCCACGGGCACAGAAAGCTGAGCAGGTGAGGGGAACAGAAGCTCGTGCCTTACAGCTTTGCCAAAAAGCCTCAATTTTCCACCACTGGAAAAGCTCAAATCCCAGAACGTTGCTGAACCGGAGGACAGGTAACCTCCTGGTGGAGGGAAACCACACTACAAGGGAAACCACACTACGTTCTTGGGATGGCCCGGGAGCCAGCGACCAAGATATGTTCCCAGTGGGTGTGTAATTCTGCGCGTTGTGTTACTTGTGTGCACCTGGGGATGCGCAGCCCAATCCAACACGGCACTTGTTCTCTGACCACATCCTCCCGATCCCTACCCATCCAGCCATGAATCCAGCCCAGGGCTATGAGGACAGCTATGCAGACAGCGCTGCCTCTCCTCTAGGAGGAGATAACTCACTTTTAACCATGCCCAGAAGAGCAAGAGCTCTTCCCTAGGTCCAACACGCAGAGCCTGCTTTGGGCATGGGAGCTGTGGGCATCTCCTGGTACCTGTTCATCACAAAATCACCAGCAGGCATGCACGTCCTTCGGTGTAAAACCACTCCTGTTTCATCTCTATCCTTCATTCTGGCAGAGTTTAAAATGCTGGTGGAGGAATCCAGGAAAAGGGAAAAGATGGTGGGATTTTGCAAAGCTCCCTGAGATAAGTGGGAGAAGGACCCTTAAAACAGAATACAGGAAACCCCAAGGGAGAGATGAAAGGAAAGAGAGCGGAATAAATGGGGTTCCTCAAATGAGGTTTTGCTGGAGGAGGAACAGGGCCCAGCGTGGGAAAAGAGGAGCAGGGACAACATGGAGGGGAAGGAATGGGGCAGGAAGGAGGCAAGCAGCACTTGTTGAACCAACTCCTGAAGCCAGGCAGCTATTACAGTGCTATCAGCTATCAACCGAACTAATCCGCAGCGTAATTCTAGCTAAACCCATGGTATTACATTTGGGATTAACTCGGCTAAGTAATACCAGGGTCACTTTTCAGCATCTCACATTTCGTGCTTTTCCTTAGATTGGTTTTTTGATTGTCCAGCTGCAGATTAAGTTCCTGCCATAAAAAACAATACAGCATGGTTGGAAGAACAGGCAAACAAGCCCGGACGCATTGTCCATTGGAAAAACACATCCTGGTACAAGGAACCCTCCCGCAACCATTTCCTAGCCAGGCTACACCTCGTCCCCTGGAGGACATCAGGCAAAGGACACATTAAATGAGTGAAAGCCTGGGGGTGCGCAGCCAAATGGCAGGAGCTGCTCAGCTTTCCAGCCAGCGTGGTGGCACCCAAGCGTTGTCCACGGCTGCTTGGTCTATTTGGCTGCCGCTCAGAAGTGACTTTGGGCGCCCTGATTTGGGCCCGGCCTAGAGTCAGCACCTCATCTTTTATTTGCACATGGATTCGAGTAAATTTGTTAACGTGAGAGCATCAGAACTGATCAAATCAATGTTGACCTAGCAGGAAAAGTATGGAAAATCTCAGGGAAAATACAGGTTATTACAGATTAACCTTAGTTGCCATTGTATTTGTGGCTCTGCTCTAAGGGAGCATAGAAGAGCCTGTTAGCATCTCTGATGAGTTAATTATGCGTCTTAATTTCCATAAGTACTATTATTAGGTGGGGGTTTTTTTTGTTTAGTTGGATAAAAACATTTAATATTCTCCTTCTGCGCAATGAATTTTAAATTCACATCTTTACAAGCTTTAAATCCCTCTGTGTATCTTCAGTAAAGAAAAAGGTTTGAAAATGTGCCTTACAGACCAAAGCGAGTGGAGAAATAAGTTTAAGGAAGAAAGGGGAGCAGCAAGAAGGGGTCTGCGCAAAAGAAAAGGCAGAAAGAAGAGCTTCTGTAACCAAAGACCACTACAAACCATTTTGGCCTGATACACAACTAGTTCCAAGGAAAAACAGTTATTTCTCATTAAAAACTAAGAGCAGAAAGGTCAGTGGAAAGACAGAAAACTCGTGTTACTACGTAACAGGAAAAAACAGCATTGAGAGCTTGTAACACCTCCATGTTTTCCCTAGATATCTATCAGTGAGACAGAAAAGGAGTCAACGTTATCTCCTTTTGTTGCATCATTCTTCATTTCTAACTTCATTAACGTTGCCTCCCTTCTAGGAATTAAATTGACTGCTCATAACCCGCCTGGGAATTTGAGCAAATAAGAAACATTTTGTGTATAAAAATCAAGGGGTTTTTTCCTCCTCTTTTTCCCAAGCACAATGCAGAAGATGGTATGAACTTCCATAACACTAACTTCTAATATTTAAATAGATATGGTTTCTGCCTCAAGTTTTTAATTCGCGCATGCTTTTCAGGGAAGTAATTGATGAAACTTAATCCAAAATTAAGCAAAAAGGAAAAAAAAAGAACCCCAAACAAACTAATTGCTTACCTCGAGAGACATCCAAATTAGTGACACTCAATTAAATTTTCATTAAAGACCGTCTCGGGCTATTTAACAAGCTCTAAGAGCTACAGCCCACCGCAGCTGGGGAAAGCAGCAGCACCACAGCAAAGCAGGCAGGGGGTCAAAATCTCTCAAGATGGGGAAAAAAAAAAAAGGCACAGGGGGGCACTGGAGCAGCCTCTCTGCTTGGTAAAAACCAGCTTCAGGAATGATGCGGCAACTTTGGGGGATCGGAGGCTTTTGTTCCTCTCCTTACTGGGAGGGACAGAAGAAAGTTATGCCTCGGGCATCCGCCCTTGTGCACGCAGAGCAGGGAAAAGTCTGTATCGCCCTGACACTGAGATCTCAAAGAGGTAATAAATCTCCAGACAAAAAGCTTTCTTAAGAGCCCATTGTGCAACATACTGTTCCACTAACAGGGCCCACGGAGAGCAAAATCTATATATAAACTCCACCAAACAGGCCCAGTGAGCAGCTACTCGGGAGGCGTTCCCTACAGTCATCTTCCCCAGTTCAAAATCCACTGCAGCACCTTCCTAATCAAAAATCCCATCCCGGCACAACCCAAGAAGTTACCCCAAAGTGCCAAGACTCACGGGAAAGCTTGCAAGCCAGGCACAACCACTGGTTTCCTCAATACCCACCTCGACAGGCCTAGTGTAACAAGTTCACTAACAATGAAATGTCGCTTCCCACCTGCAAGGTGGCCGAGGTGGAAATTAAGACAGGCCACATCCTTTTTGCTCACAGGATAGCATTGACCCCAGAAGTACCGCAGCATTTGGGCCAGCCTCACGGAAGGAGAGGGGTGGCCCTTGCAGTGTTCTCCCACAGGAGAGGTACAAAGCGGGAATCATTGTCCCGGATTTTGCACAACAATGTACTCTTAAATCCTTGCATGAATTCCCTTACCTTCCTGACACGTAGCTGGAAAAGCATCGCCCAAATTAACATCGGAGCCTCAGGAGAAGGGGCCCCAAGATCAGCTGCAGTGTTATGAGTGACACCATTCCCTCTGTGGCTTCCTCAGAAGAGAGCCCACGGGGTAAATCAGTGGAGAAACACCTAAAAAAAAGGCAGCCCCAGGCTCAACAGCTTTTGGTCATATGCAGATCCAGGTGAGGCTTTCACCCCAGTTCATGGACCATCCTTCAGTCACCAGGAGTCTAACAAGTTCTGCTCATCAAATACTAAATGCATTAAGATTAGCACCTTTGAAAATTAAATATTCCACAAATCAACATACGTAATACCTTTGGCATCAGCCTGCCAAGATACCAGCTCCGATACTGAACTGCCCCAACAAGCAGTTCCAGCTTATCTAACTCACCTTTCACCCGTGGCTTTTCACAAACAGTTTGGAATCCCAGGTATACAAGTCAAGTATGGATCTGCAGCACTACGACCTCACTCGGGAAACACCAAATCAAAAAGTTTTATAAACTACAAAAGCAAAATAAAGCACAGTATGTTGGAAGCACTAGAGATACTGGCTGGTAGGGCACTCCCCTGGCATAAGCAAATTGGCCTTTTAATGAGACCAGGAAACACTATTTTTTCCTCTCCTCGTTCTAGAATTCAAACACATGAAATCATCCCCAACTTTTGGAAAGCTGCTGGAGACAAACAAAAGCTCCAGAAGTGACAACAAATCAGCCAGAGAAACCTCCAGCTTTGGCAACACCCACTAGTGTTGAGGATTGCTACGGCCAGCAAAAACTCTAAGTACAAAACCAGTTTGCCAAGATTTCACAATAGGAGAAATGAGCCCAAGACAGGAACAAGCTTTGCACGGACCTGGGTCTTTGCATCTTTAAAGCGCCATCCAGAAGTCAGGAAAACAAAACACAGCTATCATTTTAGAATAAAAAGGGAAGGGAGAGGAGCAGAAGGAATGGCCACACTCAAAGGGTTGCAGTCAATGGCTGAATGTCCACGTGGAAACCAGTGACAAGTGGTGTTCCTCAGGGGTCAGTACTGGGACCAGTGCTGTTTAACATCTTTGTCAGAGACCTGGACAGTGGTGCTGAGCGCACCCTCAGCAAGTCTGCTGATGACACCAAGCTGTGGCACGGTCAACACGCTAGAGGGAAGGGATGGCATCCAGAGGGACCTGGACAGGCGGGCCCATGCCAACCTCATGAAGTTCAACCAGGCCAAGTGCAAGGTCCTGCACATGGGTTGAGGCAATCCCAGGCACAAATACAGGTTGGGTGGTGAATGGATTGAGAGCAGCTCTGAGGAGAAGGACTTGGGGGTGCTGGTGGATGAGAAGCTCAACATGAGCCGGCAATGCGCGCTTGCAGCCCAGGAAGCCAACCGCATCCTGGGACACATCAAAAGCAGCGTGGCCAGCAGGGCAAGGGAGGTGATTCTGCCCCTCTGGTGAGACCCCATATGGAGTACTGCATCCATCTCTGGAGTCCTCAGCACAAGAAGGACACGGACCTGTTGGAGCGGGTCCAGAGGAGGCCATGAAGATGCTCCAAGGGCTGGAGCATCTCTGCTGTGAGGACAGGCTGAGAGAGCTGGGGTTGTTCAGCCGGGAGAAGAGCAGGCTCCAGGGGAAACTTATAGCCCCTTCCAGTCCCCATTAATGTCTTCCAATCACCGAGGCAGGATATTAAACTTCAGGTTAAGCTCTCACACATCTTGGCCTCCCTCTGTAGCTCACCACCAGCTAGCAGGGCAAGGGTGAAGAGAGAGCTTTTAACAAGCTGCTATCTTCACAGCTGACAATTTAACCTTTGTGCTCCACACAATTCCCATTGATGGGCACAGGCGCTGCCCCCATCCACCCACACACTTCTCATATTGCTTCAGAGCTTGCTGATCCCCAGATCTGGGATTTCCTGGGTTGTTGGGTGGTTTTTTTTTAAATCTCTGTGCCTTAGTGACACAACCACTAATACTCACCATCAGGCTCTTACCTTCCTACACGCCCTCCAGTCTGTAACTGGCAGCTGTGAAGGTTCCCAGTACAACGGGTCCAGCCATTGGGATGGCATCCCCACACAGCAAGCCCACGGGCAGAAAATTCCCCAAATCATTATGGAAATGGTAATAAGGAAGAAGGTACAATCACACAGCTGCTTCTTTCACTCTCCATTTTAGAGCAGGTACAAACATTTGCCCTACAAGCATCACTCAACACTCAGATCTCTAAGTTCTGACAGGGGTCCTTGATTTTTCTCACCCACCTCTTCATTCTTATTTCTCTTTTTTCTTTATTTGTATTGCTCTTTTTTTTCCCTTCGCCTGTCTTTTAAAACCTACAGCGCCTTAGAGGTTTCTCTGCCAGCCCTGCGCAGAGGCCAGAGCAATCTCAGCTCCCTTTGGCAGGCGGATCGCGGGGTCTCCTGGCGTGCGTAGGCCACGGCTACAGGAGTAACAGCAGGTGATGCAACCAGGACAGGGAAGGATTTAAAGCAGCAGGCAATTCGGAGCGCGTCACAACCCCAAGCCATCACCCAGTCAGGGCAGAGGTGAGCCTCCAAACCCCCATCGAAATGGCTCGATGGCCCACTGCGGACGCTGGGCTGTACATGCAGCTTCACGTAGGGAGCTAGCGTGGAGATGATCAAGCAACGCCTGCTTTCCCAGCAGCGGAGCTAGTGTTCATCTCAGGACACAGGCACGCAGGTTGAGGTTTTGGAGACACCATGCAGGTGACGGAGCAAAAAGCCATTGGGCAAAGACAGAATGAGAACTGAAAGGGCTTTTATTTGCCTGGAGGCTGCTGGCACTGACACATCTTTAGGTTGGATCTTTGCAAGACAACTATGAAATATATCCCTACCGGGGCTTGGATGACGTTCTACAAGGAAAGGAGTATTTGTCAGGAAAATGGCAACAGCAAAGGACTATTTGTCAGGAAAATGGCAACAGCAATAGCCAGCAATTTGTCTGACTGACTTTCCACAGCTGGTCAGGGCAGCTTGTAGATCCACACATGAAGGAGCTCAGCCAAAGCAAGCCTTTGACGCTGCAGCTTGCTCTACTCATAAAAGCGCGCTGTTTTCTTTGCGCTCACCTTGAATGATGAATTAGTAGCATTCAACTTTGCCAACCTCTTTGGAAGCAAGGGAAGGTTTCATATCTTTTTGTGGTGCGTCATATTGCTGTAAAGATATCTATTTATGGTGCGTAATTTTCTGCTATAGATCCATTGCCTTTGCCCTATGTGATTTCTTGTCCCTATCACAGACTTTGGCCCATATCCCTACCCTGTCCCCTTTACAATACTGGAATAAAGATTTCAGTTCCCGAAATTAACTCAAAGGCTCATTTTCACAGACTCGCATTCCCTACATGCTGCTGCAACCTGGGAACTTGGGTGAGGAGATTAAAAGCCACATACGCCTTCTTCCAAAAGCAGGTTAGCACAGGAAAAGGCACAAGATAGCCAGCCTGGTAGATAAGACTGCCACCAAAGCAGTCATAATTGAAGAAAAGTCAACAGAGGCTAAGGAAGGGCCAAGGAACCCCAGCCTTTCCAGGGACAAGCAGTGTTAACAGCTGGAGAAGCACAAGCAGGTATCAAAGCCAGCTCCTACCACAACATTTTGATGTCTTCTTTCCTCTTGCAAAGAAACCAGCACTGCACAAGAACAGCTCTACCCATCACCCGCCCTGTCTCCAGGCTCTGGGCAGTCACGACCACGAGGTCTCCCTAGCACCAAGCTCTTCGTCAGCCAGCACGGTGAACAACCCCACGGTACTCCCTGGCTTTGTTCACCCGTTTTCATCTGCCCTTACACCTGTGCAAGGACAGATGATTTAGGATCTGCAATACACTACCGAATTTTAACACTTTTCCCCTCTATGCCATTTCCTAGTGTAATTAGTTAGCCTGCCTGGTAACCCGTGTAACTAAAAGACTGCCATCAACTACGATTCCTACAGTAAACCACGTTAATGAAAACTTTTGCGAGACTTCAGGTTTGGTGAACTTTATGACAAGGTTGTAATATTTAGAGTAACGTAGAGAAGTCTTTTTACCATTCTCCTAGAAAAGCCATCCTTAATTGCAGGCAATAAGCTTTCAGAAATCAGGATGTCATTATTTACTAGTCTTGTTGGGTGCTTGATCCAAACACATCGATTCTCTACAGGAGAAGTAGTGTCTTTGAAAATGCACGTTGCAGAAAAGGAAATACGAGCTAATAATGTTTCTTTTCTTTTTAGCTGTTTCCTTCAAGTCACGAAGAAAACGCACAAGCCCACGCTGCCAACTGTGCGCCAGGACTCCCTTGGCAAAGGAACAGCAAGTGATATCTCCTCCTGTGAACCTCAAACATCAGCCAAATCACTGGAACAAAGGAAGAACAGGCAAAGAGCAATGAGAACAAGCACATCTTCAGCACCTGCAACCAAACAACCGTGTTGCTCCTGGCACCCGCCACAAGGGAGAAGAGACATACCGAATGTCTTATTCCATACTGGCTGGGCCCAGCAGAACCAACATTCTACCAGGACACTTCATAAAGGGTTGTTGGTATGTCTTGGCACACAACTGTCCATTAGCTCACCCCGTGTCCAGCTGGAAGGGAGACTAGGATAGCAGTTTGGTGGTTCACATCAGGCCAATCCTTCAACAGAGCATACTTGGGTGGTGGAGGGTCCTGCTAGAAGTCTTGGATGACATTAGATTGAGCATGTACCTTCCTCAAGGTGGGCTGCAAGGATCTGCTCACCCTCCCTCACATTAAAGCCTTTAAAAAGCCATTAAAAGTTAAAAGAACACAGAGCACTGAACCAAGGCAACAACTATAAAGCATGTTCTGCTTGCTGAACAGAAACCAAGAGACTTGACTGCTGGAGAGGGGACAGCAAANGAACAGCAGCTTTCCTGCTCAAAGTTCAGTTCTGTTCAGGCTTCAGCAGAGCTTATCACCTGGAGTTACACTGCTGGCCCAGCCACTCAACCTCTGGTGTCAGCATAAGAAAGGAGATGGAGAAAGAAGAGAATTTTGTTTATCGTTTCACTCAGTTTGGGGCACTGGGTGCAGCTGGTAGCAAACAGGTAACCTGGTCAGGCAGATTGAACTGCTTGAGAAGAACCTCAGGACATAAAGAAAAGCCTCTTTCTCAAAATGGGTTCACAGCCCTCCAACTTTCAGCAGGTGACATTCATGCTACAGCAAGCTAAGTGGCCCCAATAACTGTGATACCATTAAAAACAACCTGAAAGCTCTCCATTGTCCTATGGGATGGAAGCAACTTCTCATTTACCATGAAAGCTGTCTCCTCCTGTTTAGTTTTCTGATCTGAAGGCTGCACGTGAGAGCTTAAATAGGTCACATGAGCCTCTGCAGTTAATTTTGTCTTGCCTCATTCAGCTGGAAGCCTGCAGCTCAAAGCACCACCTCCAGATTTGGCTTTTACACCCATCTCAAGCCCCATGTCGAAAGCTGGTTTCAATCAGCAGATGCAGCACCTTCTGGAAAAAAACCTGAAAAGGACTTTAACCTATCAAGAACCCATTTAATTTACTGCCTCCTTCCTGTCCAACCAGGGACACAGGGCACAGGACAGCCAGGCCATTGTCACCCTGGGAGTGGCATTTACTACCAATTTTGCACAGCGAGGTTTTACAACCAGCAAGCACGGAGATGGTGAAAGGGGAGATTTGCTGCAGGGCAACACAGGAGCATCCACCTCACCTGACTTCAGCCCCAGAAGAAGACAGACAAAGGGGGAACTTTCTTGGTATTAGCTGTGGAGGCGCTGGATAATCAATCCCTGGGGAGCTGAGCTGTAAACCCAAACATCCAGGCTGGTGGATCCAGGCAGAGCCGCATTCCCTACAGATATGCCATTCTTTGCCACACAAAGCCTTATAATTCTGGGTTATGCGAAGCAAAATCTGAACCCCAAAGGCTTTCCTGCAAAGCCAAGCCACAGCAGGACTTTGCATACACTTCATGCTTGAGAGGGCTGGGAGCACACAGCCCCAGGCGCTGGGTTTTATACAGCGGTACGGGATCGTAAGAGCAGCAGACATGCAGGCAAATAGAGAAATGCAGAATATAATTAGTAAAGAAATTTGTTATACGCAAATCCAGAATGACCTGTGACATGTGGTGAAAATGTCCTGCAGCAGGAGATGGAAACCAGAGCACAAAACCTCCGCAGAGCGACAGAGACCAGCTCTCAACCAACCAAATAAATATAGAAACCTCACTTGCATAATGATTAACCTTCCCAAGAGGAGAGGCAGGGGAAATCTCACTGCCAGCAAGTGAGCCATGCGTAAGATCTCATCTGGAAAACCAAGTACAATTGTGGTCATTTATGTTCACAAGAACTGAAGTGAAACAAGAGCCAGTACACAGCAGAAATGGCAGGGGAGGAGGAGAGTCAGGAGGAGAGATTAAGAGGGATCAGGTTATCAGATCTGGCAAAGTAAAGACTAAAATGAGATGCAAGTGGCAGCTCCAAGGCTACCAAGCAGGTCAATGAGCCTATGTTGGAAGATAGATCTGGGACACAAAGGCCAAGTATAAAGTCAGAGGCTGGAAATCAAAAGACAAAGGCTTTCAAATCTCTTTTGGCAGATACACCAGGAACTAGCAGCTTAGGGGTTTGGTTGTGGTTTGTTTTTTTGTTTTTTTTTTTTAAAATCAATAGGTGGATACTCAGTGGAAAGACATTCTGTAAAACAGTGGCTGTGAAGGACACGTAACAGCCTACAGTATCTCCTCCCCTGCAATGGCAGGACAATTGTGGGATGTCCCTTAGAACAGCAGGTTGTCCATCTGACTAGGAGTCATCACTCCTTTCTGCAAGCTCGGCAGTAACGCTTCACATGCATTAAATAAAATACACCTAATTAAAAGTAGGAAAATAAATAAGCACAACAGAGTGCCCAGAAAGGATTAAGAGCCATTTCCCTGTGTTTTGTCCAGAACTCTCCACCTAAACTACCTCCTGTGTAAGAGGAGACATCGATTACAGATACGCTGCTTGACTTTCATTTCCATAAAAATACCAGAACAATGATCAAACTCTTGTAGGCATGAAGAAGCCAGCACTGCGATGAGTAACAGCTTGCCACAGCTGCCCAGTGCCAATCACCCTGCAAACAAGCCTGTTTTGCTCTACAGCAGAAATGAAACCTGGGGATGCCAGACTACCACAAGGGCTAGCAAATCCTCAGGCCGCTGTTTCGGATGGCAGTGCTAGGGATGCCTACACCCATAAAAGGGAAAGCAAGCACAGACCCAGAACTCGCAGTACCCGACATAGAGGGTATTTCACCCTCCAGGTGGAAAAAGGTACCCCGCAGAGTCCTACCAGGGTCAGATCCGAGTCCAGCAGTGTTCAACGCCTGTTCAACATATGGGGAAGGAGGGAAAAAAATCAGTGCTTAGGAGCTGGCACCACATAAGAGATGCACTGAACGACAGATGAGAGTGCCCTTGACAAACCACCAGCAGATAGAGGATGCCATAGAGGGCAGGGGGATGGAGGAGAGGACCTCTCAAAAACTCCTTTCTACCTTATTTTCCTATAATGCCACGCTTTAAAGCTGTGCAACCGATTGTTTAAACATATTCCCTCTACCATTCACCTCTCATAAATTTATTCTAATGAAGCAATTATTCATCAAAAATTACCATAATTAAAAATACAGGATATTGGAACTTCATAAACATCAGAATACAAAATTGTTCCATTTTTTACAGATATTTTTACGTAACAAAAATACTCAGAGACCAGTAAATAGCCTCTAATAGCAAGAGGGATACATTATACATGGAGGACAGGGTCGTCTTTGAGAAACCACCGTCGAACTGTGGTTGCTAATACTGTTAAATACTGTCAGGAATGAGATGGAGATGCCAGTGAAGAGCTCCAGACACACCAGCCTGAAGCTCAGCACCTATTAAGGAAAGAAATGGGATGCTATTGTTGGTGGTGTCAGTGAGGGCACGTGCGTGAAATAAAAACCTAGAAAACCTAAGGATCATCATTTCATCGCCTTTCAAGTCAATGGTGCAGCCTTGAATGCTGTGTGGTCCAGTAAATACATTTATAGGCACAAGGTAAAACCAAGCCAAAACCAGAAGTAACCATGATAACAATTAGAAGACCAGAATGATTTCAGCACAAAGAACAAATAGGCAAGAATGGGCTTCTCCCATCTGGGGAAAAGAAAATACAGGCCATAAGTAGCATAGGCAGGATGAAGAGAGGTCAAGTGTTTAACTCCTCTTCCAACAAAAATGCTCCAAGGAATCAGACGAACTGCTGGTGTTCAGGCAAACACGACACTGAAACAAGATCTGTATCACACAAAATGACTGAACTTCTCCAGAACACTTGCCAAGCTCCAGCATTTGCATATGGTAACTAACTCCGCTCATCCAGTATGTCGGCAAGCTGTTACCGTTTTCAAAATCAGGGCTCCTGGAAAGGTGGCTGAATTTCCCATCTAGCAGGTGGCAGGCTCAAATGAAACGAAAGGAGCTGGACCTTCACAAAGCCTACAGCCCAGCTCCAGCACAGCAAGGCAAATCTCAGGCTTTGGGTTCAGAAAGCAAGAGGACAGCCATGCAGAAGAGAAATTCATTAAGAGCTTTATATAGAGGTAAACACGAACCCACTTTCCCTAACCCAAGAAAAACCCTGTAGCCACAAATGGCCAGTAATTAAGAGTTCATGGGGAAATATTTGCTCAACCCCTACGCATTTGCTTACGCACCGCGTCTCACTGAAAGCCAGAGGTCACCAGGTTAAAGGACCTTCAGCCTGACCCAACCCAGTTCCTCTTTCCGGGGTGCAGACTTTGCTTCCCGGGATCAGCCAGATCCCGTTCCTGTAAGAGGTTCGGGATTTGTTACCGCATCCAGTGAAATGTTTGAGCTACAGGTCACTAGAGTGGAAAGGCCTGCAGACTTTTCTGACCCATAAATACTAGTAATAATCGGTGATTCACTTAGTTCCTTCCATCCTAGTCCTTCAACAATAATCCCTCCCCTGAACATCAATTATTTGCTTTTGTTAACTAAACACAGTAAGATGCATGCTCAAACCTTTCAACAGAATGTCAGAAAAACAATGCTTGCTTTAAATTTTTCTTTTTCCAAAGGAATTGTTTAAAAAATAAAAAAAACCCGCCACCATAAAGACCATACGCTATCAGCCTGAACCTCTGTGCCTCCTCCGTCTTGAAATCAAGTAAAAATTTCTTTTTAAAGTATCAAAGAGGGGAAAAAAGCTGCGTGGCCTTTACAAACACATACCTGCATCAGATGTGGAAGCAGAACCTAGCACTGGCCTGACGTATTTCACAGCCAATGAAAACCCTCTTCAAAAGCTTTTTCAACATCAGAAAGTAAGTAATTTAGAAATAGTTTCTCAGGATTATACAAATCCCGGGAAATCAGGCAGAAAAAGAGGACACGAGCTGAATTGGATGCACAGGAGTTGCTGAGTCTTCATGAAGGAGATTAATTTGAAGGTGGCAGCATACCAGACAAAACACATGTCCCCCCCATCAGCCAAATCAATGCAAAAAACAGATGAAACAGATGGGACTTTTAAAACAAAGAAACCGCCATCACACAACAACATGGGTGATGAACATGCAGCTGGCCTCAAGACAACAAGTTCATAGGAGCAGGAAGGGTGGTGAAAAAAAAAATATCTCCAGAAATCTCAAAGTTGTGAGCTCTCCCTGGCTCACCCCCTCCTGGTGCCACGCTTTGGTGAGTTTACCAATGCATACAAGTTTGCGTTTGTACGTAATTCTTCTGATGGCCCATAACTGACTACCTTTTGAAGGCCGTGGAGGACACAAGCGACCTTCACTCCAGTCCAGTAAGGTCAGGCCTTAGGATGGCCAGGCTCAAAGTGACAATCAGGAGGAACAGCCTACAACGAAGCCTAAGAAAGCAAGAATTTAACAATTCAAAGATAAACCATTATAGCAGCAACTGCAAACCGATATCCGATAACACCAGCTTCCTTTTCAAAAGTTAGACAACTAACAAAATGAATATTTAATATATTATACATCTAAAAAAAAGGGGGGGGATGTGATGAGATGGTGGTGATTGTGTTCTCCCCATGGAGGTTATACATGGGTTTAGTGTTTTAATTTTAGAGCCATTCCATTCCTTTTCCTATGACTATACTGTTGGGGTGGGTTGACTGTTTGTTTTCGAAAACAATTGATGCTGGTTTGTTTATTTCAAACCTTCTTAGAGACTAATACTTCTGAAAATGATGAAACAGCCACGATCAAAGACGATGCTGTTCCAGTAACAGCACGCTTACAAAAGCGCTGCATACTCAGCACATGAGCACGCTGGAGGCAAAGCTTAATTTTTAATCAGAGAATTAACGACCTAAGTAGCTAAGGGATGCTCAATAACAAGGATCTCTTGCTAAACACCTACAAGAAATGACAGGTTAGAAAGTATTGCATGAGGTATGTTTCTAATTCTTTATCAAATAATCAGCATCAATCTCTTACTGAGAGAGTGATGATGTTTAGAAAAATAAAACTGCGGCAGATTCTGGACTGCACGAACACATGTGTGTAACTCACCCCACTTCAAAATGTGGGACACTTCCGGACATTTTGCATACTACAGGAATATCCGCAAAAGCCTTGTCAGGAAACTATCACTGTTTTTAAAACCAGGGCTCCTGGAAACAAGAGTAAATTTTCACTCAGTTCAAAACATGAGAGTAAAAAAACCTAATTAAGGCATTTTATATTAATCACCAAGCAATCTGACAACTCAAAATAATCAGACACCAACGCAAGTAACAGCAACCCACCAAACATATTCTGAGGCAGAACACAGCCGTGATACTCAAGATCGTCTCATCACTGCTCACACAAGAGAGATGAAGAAAGAGTGTAGTTTTATTTCACAGCACTAAAAATCCAAAACAAGTTCTCAAAATTCATCCAGTTAGTACCGCGTAATACAAATTCACATTGCATCCAGTGATTTGACAGCACGATGCCAACCAGAATTACAGCAGCAGTAGATACTAGGAGGAAAACGCTAATTTACCAGACAGATTAGTTAAGCTTTAGACATTTAACAAAATAAAACACATTTCAAAGGTATTTAAAGGCAGCATCCAAGAACACTGTTGGTATTTTTCATCAATGAAAGCTTCCAGTTTGAGAAAGGTTGCAAACAAAGTCCTCAACGGATGACGGAGATGAGGTGATTTGTCCAGAGCCACACGATGGAAGAGAAAGCACTGTTTTTCTTGCAGGACTTTTGCAGGATGTGGTAATCTGCAAAGCCATGAGATATGGCAGCCTGTTCAAACACCGCTCACTGAGCTACCGCCCAACTTCAAGGAAATATTTGGATCCATTCTAGTTTTCCTTTTTAGTACATAAACAGATTTATATACTTACTAAATAAAAGGGTCATACTGAAGTCAGGACAAGAGGAAATGGGTTCAAGTTATGCCAGGGCAGGTTTAGATTGGATATCGGGAAACATTTTTTCACTGAAAGGGTTATTAACCATTGGCACAGGCTGCCCAGGGAGGGGGGGGATTCCCCATCCCTGGAGGGGTTTCAGAAAAGGGGAGATGTGGTACTGAGGGACATGGTTTAGAAGGGGTTTTTGTCAGGGGGGGTTAATGGTTGGACTTGATGATCTTAAAGGTCCCTTCCAACCTCACTGATTCTGTGATTCTAAGTCACTTTCCTAAAGGTAAGAATCAGTCACACAAGCAAGTGCACAGAACGCTTACGTGTCCAGGCACTTCTGTTGCTACAACTGTGCAAAGTTTCCACCTTCAGCCTCCAATTCTGCCAAAGGAGTGAGTCAGCACATCTTTTAAACATGGATCAGAAACCAAATAGCACATTTTCCTTTCCAGTTAATTGCTGACAGCCACTGAAGATCCATCTGTTGTGCTGCAGGTACTCCCAGGCAAAATAGGAAATAGCCTCTGAAGACTCATTCTTAAAGCCCTTTGCAAGGAATTTAAGCGTACAATCAACTTGGTAACACAGAAACAAATGATGCTCCACTGCAGAAGGAACTTTTTTGGTTCCTCCACCTCACCTGGCACACGACCAAAAAACCCAGTCAAGTGCCACGTATTTCTTCTCCATAAGGAAGAAGGATTTATCTTTTAACAAACATGTCTTCAAACATCTCGCTGAACTGACAAACAGAAATCCTCCACTCATCTCCAGTAGTCAGGCTTTCATCCCTTCTGTTCAAATCATGAATCATCACAGGCCGACTGACTCACAGAAAAATATATTTGTTCAAAGGTGAATTTTCTCACCCTCGCATCTGCTATTTACCAAATTTAACTGCCCTTAAACAAAGGCTCGTTTCTTCGCAGCTTGCCTCAAAATGTTGCAATAAAGTTTGTAGCAGGCATCTGTCCCAGCAATTATGATCAGTTGACTTAGTCTGAAGGCAGGATCATGTGAGAAAGGAGACATGCAAAGCTGATAGCGCGGCAAGTGTCATATGCCGGGGCTGACAATTATCCTGACCTATATACCTACATTTCTCTCAGCATCAATACTCCTCTGGAACCATTTCACCAGTTTCACAAGAGCAGCTGCAGAGCTAAGACAGGCAAGGAGCTCACCGGGATGTTAATGCTGAAATATCCACCACTTTTAGTCGGTATCTTCAGCTATCAGAACCTTGGTCTCCACAGGAATCCGTGCAGGGCTCTATGTCCCAAGCCTTAATTCAGAGTACAACAGTAAAAAACAGGTTTTCAATTGCTCCTCAACTTACAGATATGTAAACCTTAAGTGCTTTTATACAAGCCATATTAAAAAAAAAAAAGCTGCAGAAGCTTAAGTCCTCAAGAAAAATAAAAAAAAGAAATACACTAAGTTGAACTCCTCAACTTTGAGCCTTTCTCTTACCCATTTTTGCAGCAGTTAAGCTCCCATTGCTGAAGGTGAGCCTACAAAAAAGTTATGCTGCAGCAAATGAAGGTATAAGCGTTTATAGTGCTTCTGATACCCTGTGGTAATCACTTACACCAACCTTTCACCCCCTCCCCAGCAAACACAGCAAACTACACCTTAAGTGTAACAGTGAGCACCAGAACACTCATTACAGGGTGTGAGTATGCACTTCAAGAGCTACCAGCACCATAAATCCACACCCTCACTTGCTTCAGGGCAATTTGTTCGCACAGCTATTCCCTTCTGCGCGATGTAAGGATTTTTATCTGACTTACTGCATTTGAGACATTTCTGGACAGTTATCTTCATTTTTCCTTTTCTGCCACACTGTAGAGCTGTAAAATACTTTCCAACTTTTAAGTGTAGCTGCTTTAAAAGATCACCAGTACTCGTATGCAAGTAATTTCTTTAAAACCAGCTTCATTTCAAGAACACGGAGGCACAACAGAAGGCCTATGTAAGCAACACTGTGTTCTGTGCATTAAAGCTAGCAGAAGCTAAGTTTCAGCGAGGTACTTTTTACAGTCCAAAACCTGCCTAGATTTCGGGTTACCAACAATCCTATTTCAAGCAGGAGGCTGGACTGGAGACCTCCAGAGGTCCCTTCCAACCAGGAAAACTGTCAGCACCCAGACAGCACTAAGATGTTCGCAGCCATAGCAGAGCCTAACCTGAATGCCCTCGCCCAAACCTTTTAACACAAGAAAGTGACGGTGTCAAGCGAAAGGACACACCAGATTACTTAGAGAACAAAGGACACACCAGATTACTTAGAGAACAACTGCTGCATGTCCCAGAGCACCTTAAGAAGAGTGACCGCTTCCTACTAAATTTTTTAAAGATAATTTACTTACTCTGTAAGCTAACGTGCTATGCGGGATGGGTCAAAGATGACTTCAAGAATTTTAACTCCTGGACCCTTTTCAGGCAGATAAGGCCTGCAGGAACACTGCAACTCCTGCTGCTTTAAACGCCCAAGAGAGATGTTTGTGTGATGCTTTCCAAGCAGAAGCTGGGCATCTGTGGAGAAGGACTATGTACCCTCTCCCTTCCAGAGGCTCAGGAAAAGGAGCAGAAAAGCTCACAGGTTTGAACTCATGCCTGACACAGGAAAACAGCAGCTAGCAAAACAGGCAGCACAAAGCAATACTGAATCATTCTAACCACCTTCAACTCCGATAAAGTAGAAGTCACTCCAGCTCCAAAATCCATCCACGGCACATTCCTAAAAAGGAATGACCAATGAAATCACTTATTCGTACATATTAACATAGAGGTACCCTTCATCTGACATCATATATTTGTTACGAACGCTCATCAACACCCCTGTTACAGCATTTGGGTTTGTAATTCTGTTCATGTAATACATGCACGGAGTGCTCCGTGCACAGTGCACAACGTCTGCCAAACCAACCCATCAAATCTGCCAGTTCAGAAAGTCAACACAGCAGCAGAAAGTCATCAAAAGTGCTTCTTCACAACGTCTGCCAAACAGAACCGAGTTAAATTTGCACAACACCCACTCCGTTTCATTCCGTCAAAGTTCATCAACAGCTGTAATGTTAATTTTTGGTAATTCACACTCTTCTTTGAAATGGCAGTTTTCCAGGATGTCCTTGTAATAGTCCTTGAGGTCCGCGTAAGTAGAGATGGTTTCGTTTGAGTGATGAAACAGCATCAGTTTTTCATTCAACAGCACCTGCACTTGATATTCTTCTTTAGAGGTTTTCACTTGATCGCAGTGGTAAAGCACAAATACCAGGTTGGCAGCATAAGGCACAATCCGGCCGCTGCGAAACTTCCGATGGGTTTGTCTGACATAATTGTTTGCCTTGAGAGGCTCGTCATCTTTGAAGAAACCCATAAGGGCAAGCAGTGGCTGAAGCGTCTCTGCATGTCCAACTTGTACAATCAAAGGTGAAGAAATGGGTTTTGAACTAAAAAGAAGAAAAGAGCGCAGAGGATGAGCAAACACCTGGGCTTTTAAACAAACATACCAACATATTGCACAGCTGTCGGCAACGAAGGCTTAAGGAAGTAGACTTTGAGCCTCTTTTACTCCAATGCCCGATAAAAACCTGCTTGGGAATGTCGGTATATTACAGACTTTTTTGAAAGCATCCAAGCTTCCTAAATTTGGTCCCAATT
This sequence comes from Rhinoptilus africanus, assembly GCA_013400135.1. Classification (NCBI taxonomy): domain Eukaryota; kingdom Metazoa; phylum Chordata; class Aves; order Charadriiformes; family Glareolidae; genus Rhinoptilus; species Rhinoptilus africanus. The sequence goes on from VXBO01005310.1 coordinate 92,824, forward strand.
AAAGGTGTTGGTTCGTACACAAAATGTTAGATGATGTAATAAATGTAGCTAGGCTACAGCTAGAGCCTAATATAAATACAATAAACAAAAGCAAGAAACATGGTGTGTGTCCATACACTCAGCACATCTCTCTGACTCCCTGTGTGAACCTAGTCGCTTTTGCTCTGCCCAGGTATGGGAAGATCCAGTGACCATGCTACACTTAATATACTGGTTTGGGAATAAAGAAAAGATTTTTAAATAACATTGCCTCCTCCCATCAGGAATTTGAGAGAAGCGCAGCAAATCACCAAGTCAGCTGCAAGGCTTTGTTAACATTCAAACCAAGTCAAGCCCCTCATTTGATGAAGCAGAGTCCCCTTCCACTGCCAGCATGTGGGAAGGCTCCAGGACATCACAGAATCATAGAATCGGNAGTGTCATCTGTGAATTTACTGAGGGTGCATTCGATCCCCTCATCCAGATCGTTGATAAAGATATTAAAGAGAACCGGCCCCAGCACCGATCCCTGGGGGACACCACTTGTGACCGACACCAACTGGATTTAACTCCATTCATCACCACTCTCTGGGCACAGCCATCCAGCCAGTTCTTTACCCAGCGAAGAGTAACTCATCATTTCTGTTAGCACAGATCCATTGCAAATACATATAGCCATTCCCCCATCGTAGGCTGTTTGGAAAAACTCCCTGAGACTTTTTTTTTAAAGCCAAATAAAGTTTTCACTACAAGTTTCACAGATTTGCTTTAGTACAAATTTATGGCTAAAATACAGCTTTTCCCACAATACTGAGTGATGTTTAATAGAGTCAGTCATTTTTTTGTTTGTTTTACCCTTGCCGACACAAAAACTACCTGAATAACAAAGCATAATGAACTATTAAGTGAGATCACCCAGGACACAATCCACTTCACAAAGACCAATAATTTATTATTAAAAATACCCTTTTTCTTTAGCTATTCTAAATACTCCAAATGACCCAGAATTTTTCAAAATCTTTTGTACAAGTTTGCTGCAGCTCAGATTAATTTAGGCAGAAAGAGAAGCCCCCACACTGTCATCGTTTTAGATCTGGATTATAAAAAGTTTTCAGCATTAATTTTTCTGGATTTGAGGATCAAAACCCTTCTCCAACTTCTGTAATAAAGGGTAAGTGACAATTCCGTTTCGATATGAAAGTTGAGTCTAAGTACAAACTTACTGTCACATTAAGAAACTACAGTAAACCCCTACTACCCCCTGACCTAACTACAGCCACATGACTGCCTGCACAAGCAAACAAATTACTTATTTAACACACAAACCACTTCCCTTCCTGGCACACCACCACCAGCGCAGGATTTTAAGGAGCATTTCTTGCCTACCTCTGTGACCACCGATGCTTTCAACTGTGCTAGAACAAGAATCGAACTGGATAGCAAAATACTGCCTCTTTTTTTCCCCCCTATAACACGCTTCGGCTGTTTGGAAGGCACATTAGCACTTACTGAAGTTTAGTCTGAAGACAGCAATCCAGTTGTTGGAGGAAAACAGCTGTCCCTCCGCAATTTATTAGTCCAAATAATAAGCAGGACTACTGCTATTCCTAATTTTTGAGAATACCAACTAGTCAAAAAGATTATACTCCCTCAGCACGCAAGCCAGCAATTAAGCCACTGATTCATACCACAAACGTAGCCGAAAACAAAGAGAGTTTGTCCGACAAGAAGTTACATATTGTTCACCCAAAGGAAAGGTAAGAGCTGGTTTTGCTGCATGAGGAAGCATCAGCCAAGATGAACATCTGCCCTTTGCTCCACAGAAGCATGATGGCTTTTTGGGACCATTTCCAAGTGACACTCAGAAGCCCAGGGTCACTTGCTCTAACACATGTAAACACAGGTTTCACTCTCATGAGACAAGAGGTGATTATTTGGCACACTCCAGCTGCCAGTGAAGTCCACCCACAGATAAGACACATCTTGATTGGCCTGAAAAGGAGGCGTTTCCTCTGCTCCAACCCCAAACCCAAAGCAATTGAAAAATGGTTAACTGGGGGACTTGCCTGTAGACTCAAACTTTGATCAGGATGTGCTGGCACAGGATGGGCTCTGGGTTACCAGCTTGATGTAGCCACGGTGCTCCTGCAGCCTGAAATATACCTTGCGCCGTTCCGCTCCCTGCAGCTCTCTGACTATGCTCCTTAGACATGTACGCACAAACATGCACATACTCTCCCCTTAGGCCAAAAACATCACCTAAAAAAACCGTATCAGAAACCAGCCTCTGTTTCCCGTTCCAAAGCAGCATTAAGACCACAGAAAGGTTCTGTATGGAGGATGTCACATTTTTTTCTACCTGTGTCTTTGCTGCACCAAAAGGTGTACATTCACCATAGCCCCTCTCCAACATCAGCGGTTCTGCCTACAATTCTTCCCTCGTTATTCATTACCCCTTCCCTCATTTTAAAAGACTGTAAAGCTTTTAGATCCTTCAACCTCTTCTCTCTTCGCTTCTCCCCTATTCTTTGTTCCCTCCTCTTACTCAGTCGACTACTTCATTTATATCCCCTCCCTCCACACAAACCTTCAGGGAAGTATTTTTAGGTTTTAGGACACATTCACATCCCTCCTGCCAGACAACAAATAGGAACAGCAGCAAAAAACCACATGCCTAAAGACAACGACAGGAGGCTATTCCTTTGACCTGCAATTTCCAACTCTGAGACTTCCTGGGCCAGATGTGGCTTCTATTTAAGGCAGGACCTCTCAATGACTCCTTCCTTTGTCAAATCTCTCCTTAAATCCAAGTACATTTCTAGTACGCACATCCTGCGGCAAGGAGTTGCACAGCTTCGCATGCTGCTCTTCATTTTTTCTATTTGTTGATGCTATGTACCATTTATTCTATCGCAATAATATTTATTCCAAGCTGAGAAATCCTACCTTAGGGTTCATTAGTCATTCCACAATTTTTTCAAGTGAGCTATATCCTTTTAGATCAGAGTATTAGAAATGCACAATACTCAAAACAGTAAACTAATCATAAATCCATGCTGCACCCATGATGCTCTATGTTTTCTTAATTCACAACATTTAACACCTTTTCTAGTTTGCTTACAGAAGTCAAAATACTTCCAGACAGTAAAAACAGCCTCAAAACTCAACTCCTAAGCAGTAAGTTATTGCAGATTCCAACCCACAGATAAGATGATGGTTTCTACCACGTGGGTTACTTCGCAGATCTGCATTTTTCCAGCCCAGTTAGTCTCACAAGGTCCTTTTACAATCCTCCTAGTAGAACAATTTATCTCCAACAGAAGTGCTGCATTTGCAATGCCACTTAACTTCTCACCTCTTTTTCCCAGTCATTTCCAACATGCTGAGCAGCCCAGATCCTTGCAGATCTATCTCCACTATTGACCTGCCCCTGCTATTAACATCAGCCACCTACCCCTACTCTCCGTTTCTTGTATTTTTATTATCCCATGTAAGAACCATCCCCCTTAACCCCAGTTGCTTGATTTCTTTTGACAAGGGAACCTGTTGAAAGATGTTTGGAAGTCATGACTCTGTTTTCCTGATCACCTTATTTGTATACCTGCTCATCCTTCCCAAGAGCTCCGAGAGGTATATTTTCCGTTCAAAGAGCCGTACTGACACTACTCTGCTATATCGTATTAATCAAGGTGCATATCAACACTAGATTGGCCCGTAATTCTGATCCTCCCTTGAAGCCGCTTTTTTAATTTTTCCTTTAATTATTTGTTTGAAAATTATCACATCTGCCGGCCCCCCGTAAACTTCTTGGCTGAAACCAACAGGCACCGGCTGTTATTTCAGCTATTTCGTTCAAGTTCTTTTAGCAGCCTTGAAGGAGTATCACCCAGCTCTACCAACTCACCACATTTTCATTTCATCCCAGCTGCGCACCTTTATACACATCTGCTTCCAAATGTGGCGGTCTCTTTTTTGAAGTTTACCAAGCAAGGAAGTTGGTAATGTAAATATGCTGCTAAAGTCCCTAAAACAAGTGTTAAATCAGCATTATTCACTCCATAGGGAGTGTATTTCACACACTGACCCCACCCCTACAAAAAGGTTTCAAAGCTGCTAAGGAAAAAAAAAAAACTGGCTGTCAGCTCTGGCTTTAAGTAAGGTTTGGCTTTATTTTCCAGCTGATGCTAGCAGGAATTTTGAAATGCAAATAAATCACAAAAAGTATGTTTGACTTCTTCGTTAAAAAAACCCCAAAACAGCAAGACATACATTTCCAGAACAGGAAACAAATTATAGCATATACATGTATACACACACCGAGAAGTTTTAAAGGACAAGGAAAGAAAGTCTCATGAAGACTAAAGGAGGAATAAACAAGGTGCTCATTCTCACTGTAACTTGAGTTTATTTCACCTGCTCCAGCCTCCGGAAATCCTCGTGCTGACAGGCCAAACCACCTCGGGAGATAAAACAAACCTCTCCCAGTCACAGCTATCCCACCGTATTATTTTAATGAGGATTAAAACTGTTTCCTTATATGATACAATCATGACTTTTCAATAGCCTCTTTAACACGCTACACTTGGTTTCTGACCAGCACCAGCTATCTGTTTTCTAAGACTCCTCAAGAACTCCCTGTTCAGTCTCTGGGGTCAGAACTCCAGTTCAGACGGGGATTCATATCACCTAATAACAACAATAAAAATCACCATCAAGGTTAAAATAGCAACAGTGATATTTTTAATTATGGGGAAATCACCAAGATTGCTTCTTCAGAGCATGTGCTGAGCAAAGGTTACTTACTACTGCCCCTACATTTCTGATAAACAAAAGACAGGAGCGCAACGCACAAGCAACAAACCACTGATAAATTCAGAACAGTAGCGCAGGCTAATAAAGTATTAAACAGAAGGCCTGAGTCTTCCACACTCAATCTTCTTTACTATCGATTAATGACTCAGCATCACGTGGAAGCATCAGCCAAAGTTCTCAACATCATGCTCTGGCAACTGCTAATGATATTGCAATTCATTTTTTTTTCCTCCCTTTTATTTAGTAGTAAACGACTTGGGAAAGCACACTGAGCAGCAGGGGAAAAAAAAAATTCCATTTCCAATTTTAAAGGGAGATGAAGAGACTGTACATAAAACTTTGCTATAAAATATTAAGACCCTGTCTGAAAGCGACTGCCGACAACTGGTTTCTTACTCATTTTATGGGGCACTTCCAAACAAGCAGAAGTGACTGTCACTACACAGAACATGAGCAGGGTTCATTGAAGAGATGTGTTGACTTCAGCTGCTGAACTGACTACACTGTAACCCCCCTAAGTAAATCTGACGACAGTTGAAAATGAAGAAGTTACTGAGCAATTCATCAGCACAATCCCAAAAGCTAAGTCTCACCATGGAAGAAAAGGCACTGTGAAGAGGCACAGACATGGGATTTATCGTTCGGGCAAATTCTAGTTGTCAATCTCGGCAGACTGGCGTTTAACCCTCAGTTTTCTGCATCAGCCCACCCATCTTCAACAGCAGACCATTCCTACTCTTCTAGAATTACAGATATATCACTTCAGATGTGGAAGAAGTAAACTTTCTTTTCAACAAAGTTTAATTCCTAAGCACCAACGTGACTTTCAACTAGAGATAATCCAAACCCGAGGAGATAGTGGGATAAGAAGAAACATTTCCTATAGCAAAGCTCAGCCAGCCAACCTTCAAACTTCATGTAAAAACTCCCTCCAACAAGTTCAAAGAAGGTAAGTTTTAACAACCGTAAAAACTTAACTGTCTAAGCAAGCTTAGACCACATTCTGTCCCTTTTCTCCCCAGGAGGAAAGCTGGCACAAAACACTCAAAAACCTCTGCTTTCAGCTATGGGATGAATTCTCCATCCCTTCTACCTCCCCTTGTGATTTATTTCTGGAAAAAAATGCTGGAGGAACCCTAAATCTACCTAAGAAAACAGCAGAGGCAAGGGAATGTAGTGGTGGGACTTGGAGGGCAGCAGAAATACCTAATGGCAGGGTTGCTCCGAGTGTTATCACCAGGGGGAAGAAGGGGGAAAAAAAAAAGTAAAAATCTGTGAAACAGCATTAAGTCCTCATGTATCAAAGCTTCCACCTTAAACAGTAGAACAGAAGAAAGCTGTGCTCATTCATTTCCACAATCAGTACCCACACAACAAAACGCCATCACAAATACTAACAAGATAAAAATTTTATTATTTTCCACCAAGGACATACATGAGCTCGCTCATGGCAAAGGCAAACTTGAAAAGCCAATGCATTTAAAGCCCTGATTAAAAGGCAACAGCTCCATCTAGTCCCACAGGAGTCAGCCACCCAAAGCCACCCTAGGCTTCACTGCATTTCACTTCAGAGCTTCTACAGTTTCAAAGGCTCGTTTCTGAATGATCCCACATCTCAAGTTCTTACAGACCTCAGAGATTAAATGCATTACTGCAGCAGCAGCATGCTGATGGTAAATGTTAAACCACTGTAATGAGCCAAAACCAAATTGAGAGGGTAATGCCACTTGTCAAACCCTTCCTGCCCAAGGTGAATACTGGTTAGACCAGTTCATTTGCCTGTTAGTTGCCTGGGTATTGTTGTGCTTGGGTTTTTTATTTCCTTAGATAAAAGGATATGACTCTGTAAAAGTTGCTGAGATATCTTTTCAGAGCAATCCTGAGCAAGCAAGTATTAAGTAATTAATGTGAGACTAAGTTCATTCTGGGAGGTTTGAAAGGCACAAGCAATGCTTAAAATACCTAGTTCTAACCAGATGGATGAAAAGGCACATTCCCAGGGGAGGTCCCCTGGACTGCCCAGGTATCTGAGATAAGTCAGCAAACACACATGCAATTCAGAAATGCAGAAACAAGAATACTGCTGAACATCCTACAAGGACTTACGGAGAACGTCATATCTCTACCGTGTTTCCCTCAAAGCATCCCTAATCCTGCCAGAAGCCATATCTTTGAAAGACTGAGCTATCAAAACCACACATACAGTATGACACAAAGCTGCTGTTTGAGACATTTACAGCTTATTAGCAAAAGTCATCCTATTTCTCTGACTTACTGGAAATGAAGTCAAGAGCTGCGTATCTTTCAGGTGCACTAATGTAAACTGTGTGATGTACTGAACTGTACAGGTGGCACACTGTTCTGTGAGCACGTGAACACCTTATTGCAGGGATCAGTTCACCCATCGCACGCACAACACCTCTCCTCTCTGAACAGATACAAAACAAATTTGTTTGACTTCAGGGTAAGTTATGTATCACTATGTAATTAGCAGCTCAGGTGACAAGCACCTAGTCCAGAAGCTTTCACCATAGGCTCTCCCAGTACCCCAAAGAGCCAGGGGACATGGTGGGGACACTCCTGAAGCCACATGGAGCCACCCACGCCTCCATGCCCTCTGAGAAAGGGACCCTCTGGGGACCACAGTACCAACGCCTCTGCGAGAGCTGCTTCATACCTTGAAGTAAGCCCACGCAGTACACATCTGGCTACAAACTGCCCTGCACTTCAAATGATATAAATTACTGTCTACCTGTCATAGCCCCGGTTTCCCTTGGAAGCTGCTCTGCTACTGGGTGGGTGATCAAACACACTGGTTTACAATTCCCACCAAGGGAGGGAGGGAGGGCATCCTGAGCCTGCTGACGCACCAGAGAGACGAGGACCTGCACGGTGCAGATGTGGGATCCCAGCTGCAACCAAGAAGTTCTGTTACAAGAAATGACTGAACAATTTGGATCTGAGCAAAAGGGGTTTTTTAAATCAAATTATATCATTTCTACTGCATATGTGGAAGCTTTGTGCTCCGTTCCCTTTGTACATACTATAAAGATAGTTGCGAACAGTTAATAGTTTTTAGATCATATACTGAATTCTATCATACTGAGTCATAGTTTTGAAAGGAGCAATTAGGGCACAGCAGTAAATGACTACAGAAAGGTCATCAATTGTGTTGTGAACTGACCTGCAAAGGAAGGCAAATTACGTGAAATAATAAAAGCTACCAATAAATTGGCAAACTAAGCTGTTCAGCATATGGCTTAGCCTGGCATAACTACAAAGATGACCTTCAAAGATCACCTTCACTCCACTTTGAATTTGAACTAGGTTCAAATTCAAATAAGTCTCTGGTTTTTTTTTTTAAATACCTTGAACTTGCTTACTCTCAGACAAAGCCACCAAATATTTTGCAATGTGTATGTGCAGCTAGGTTAGCATTTTCAATCATTAGCCACGCTGCACAAAGTATACCTCCCAATTTCCAGAGCCTTATGGCTATCCATTTGGACAGTACAAGTAATAACAAGTATTTCATATTCTCTTTCATGAGCAAGAAAGGCAGACTTGCTAAATATCTGAAGCTAGAAGAAAAAAGTGTCAAACAGCTTTAATGAATAGCTGATTTCCTTAAAAGTGTGCCACAACCAATCTTCAAATCCACCCCTGCCCAAGAGAGTAGCTGTTAAGGTTGTGGGTTTGTTGGTATTTTTTTTTCCCCACAGGATTAGTAGCTTTGTACTGCATTAACTACCCAAATATATAGAATCATAGGGTTGGAAGGGCCCTCTGGAGATCCCCCAGTCCCACCCCCTGCCAGAGCAGGGTCACCCAGAGCAGGGGGCACAGGAATGCGTCCAGGCGGGTTTGGGATGTCTCCCCCTGGGCAGCCTGGGCCAGGGCTCTGCCACCCTCAAGGGAAAGAAGTTCCTCCTCAGGTTTAGGTGGAACTTCCTGTGCTCAAGTTTGTGCCCATTACCTCTTGTCCTGTCCCTGGGCACCACTGAAAAGAGCCTGGCCCCATCCTCCTGACACCCACCCTGTCAGTATTTGTAAGCATTAATTAGGTCTCCCCTCAGTCATCTTTCTTCCAGACTAAAGAGACCCAAATCCCTCAGCCTTTCTCCATAAGAGAGGTGTTCCAGTCCTCTAATCATATGGATTTCTCATCAACGCACACAGTTCTTGTTGGCAGATCAGCCAGATCACAAATGTAAGGCACATCTGGGCACCTCACAGAAACCTGAAAAGCAATGCACATCTTTATGCCTTCTATGTACAGTCCTCCTACAGATCCATACCCTACTCTGCAGCAACAGGGGCTTCCTCCTGCCACCGTAGCATTTCCCCTTTCTCCTCCCAAGCTCAGGGTGCCAAGTCTCCCAAGAAGGCAAGAAGCCAGTGAGCAATGGGGTTGAGCTGGCCGTCCCAGCAGTCCTATGCAACACAGAGACCAGATACGCCTCTTGAGGAAGGATGGGGCCCATCAAGTCTGAGGTCATTCCTACCATCACAACCACGTTAGCTGGGGGCAGGGAGGGGGGAAATCGTAGCAGGTTTTGGTCACTAGCTGTAGCTCACATAGGAGCCACAAAGAACTCAATGCTTCTTCTGAGGTAAGGTGATACATACGGATTGCTCCTCTGCATCCTCGAAGCACCTCTAAACACCACAGCTTTGGGAAATTGGACACTTTCTAAACAAATGCTGACTGGTAACAGCAACCTTTCAAGGATTATTCCATAGTAGCACAACTGCAAGCAAACATGCACGCATGTATCACTACCTGGCGGTTTTACCAATATAATGAAAAGTAGGCACGCTTTCAGTAACGCCCAGGCTTCAGTGCGGGCAAAACCCAAGATTTAGTGAAGAGCATTTCCCCATTAGCTTCTTTGCCACATAACTGTGTAGCAGGAAGACTTGGGAAAAATGCTTATGTCTTCACAAAAATAAAGTGCTTTACAGACTAAGACAACTGCCCAAGTATGCCGTTTCAGTCCAACAAATCACCTGGTTTAATTTTATATTCAACTCCTGTGATACAATTTTATTTTTTTTGTAATTAAGAAAATTTGTATGAATGAGAGTCCTGGCTCCCAACCTCTCCTAGAAATATGAGCATAGCATTTCCTTACCGACTGGTAAGGAGGTTTGGAGAACTGTGGTCCTGAGAGACCCGGTGAGACTTGTGTAAGCTCTCAAGGAATAGATGCTTTCTACTGAAGAATTAACCTCCATTAGACATCTATACTCTATTGCTACTGAGGGTGCAGAAGAACAGGGCCCATGCATGGGTGTGCTAACAGAAGATGGTTGCTAATACAGCTACTGATAAATTCAACATTGGACTCAAGCTCCTGAATAGATATTCCAAGACCTTCCCACCAGCTCTATGGAGCAATCATACACTTTAAATCCCTTTCACAGCCTTCAAAACCATTTTGCTGTACAGCAGGACCCACACAGAAGAGACTACTGCAGTTTAAACCAAGAATTCTACTGGAATTCATATGACCAAAGATCCTAAAAAAGGTCTGAAACTTGCACTGCAAATTGAAGGCGGGACTAATTAGCAATAGGTATTTATTACCACTTACATAATTTTCTTAGTAGACTACTCAGCAGAAGATATTTTNTTGTAATTAAGAAAATTTGTATGAATGAGAGTCCTGGCTCCCAACCTCTCCTAGAAATATGAGCATAGCATTTCCTTACCGACTGGTAAGGAGGTTTGGAGAACTGTGGTCCTGAGACCCACTGAGACTTGTGTAAGCTCTCAAGGAATAGATGCTTTCTACTGAAGAATTAACCTCCATTAGACATTTATACTCTATTGCTACTGAGGGTGCAGAAGAACAGGGCCCATGCATGGGTGTGCTAACAGAAGATAGTTGCTAATACAGCTACTGATAAATTCAACATTGGACTCAAGCTCCTGAATAGATATTCCAAGACCTTCCCACCAGTTGTATGGATGGGGGCAGTTGACAAGAGCAATCATACACTTCAAATCCCTTTCACAGCCTTCAAAACCATTTTGCTGTACAGCAGGACCCACACAGAAGAGACTACTGCAGTTTAAACCAAGAATTCTACTGGAATTCATATGACCAAAGATCCTAAAAAAGGTCTGAAACTTTCACTGCAAATTGAAGGCGGGACTAATTAGCAATAGGTATTTATTACCACTTACATAATTTTCTTAGTAGACTACTCAGCAGAAGATATTTTCCCCAGAAGAAAGAAAAGCGACCTTTAACAAGACAACTAATAACGCAACTAAGTTCGGTGAGGAATCAGATTGCAAGGTCAAGAATCACTTCACGGAAGAAAGAGGGTTACAATAAAAAAAAAAAGGTTTCTCTCTCTCAGCTGTAGAGTTACACTTCAGCTGTAACTGGAAATGAGAACAGGACTAAGCTATTGAATATAAATACTATAAGTATGCTACTAAAATGCAGCGTTGCCAACACTGTTCTCCCCTGCCAAGCCTGGAGCAGAACGGATAACACATATCCCTCAGCTCCTTGCTGGAACAGAAATGCTCCCCTTTCTGCTTTTGGATAGCCCAATCTAAGCTTTCCAGGAAGAACAGAGAACTTGGAGCAAAGATAATGTTCTGGAAGTAAATTTGTTGTTCTTAAATTTTTTTAAAGCAGACAGCTAGTTACAAATCAGTGTTGAACAACTAAATTGAAGCTACATTGAAGCAACATTCCTCTAAAAGACATTTCATCATCCCAAAGGTTCACTTTCTGAGCGATGAACTTCTGCAAAAATATTTAACCTGTTGCCTTGAAGTTGCACAATACCATTAAAAAAAAAAAAGAGATACTCATGCAAAACCAATCATTTTCTACTGTTATAAATACAGGCTTTTTTTAATCATTATTTGTATGGTTTCTTGCTTTCATTCGTACTCTCATATTGCCATGGGATCCGGGATAAATCTCTCTCCCTAGACGAAAAAGCATTAGTCGCACCTTTGCTCTCTGGATCACAAGAGACACAAGCTGTGCCAGTACACCGGGGGTGGCTGATTTCCACACACCCTTAAGTGAACCGGGTGATCCAATTCAGATTACGCTCAAGTCTTCAGTGCTTTGAGACTGCCACCTTACGTTGTGGGACGGAGCGACACACTCGTTCTGTGCGAGGCGACGCACCTCGGAAGCTTTCCGCTCCCATTGAGGATAACGCGGACTAAACAGGCTGTTCACCCAGCTTTGAATTTTGCAAGATTTTTAGGCTCCTGATCATTTTAAACACACGCATTAACTCACTACCTGCTGCCCTCTGTGGTGGCAACACGAGAGCCACAGAGACTGCAACCAAATTTCTGCAGCCAAAGCTGAAAGACAGGGTGAAGTTTTCTTGGTCCTTTAGTGCTCTGCCGCAGGCACCTGCTCTTCCCCAGGAAGCCTGCTCCCTCTTGTAATTTAGTGAATGCTGATCTAGTTCTCAATAAATCAGAAGTATAGATAAAGATTTAGTCACCTATGGCACTTTTTTTATTATTATTAAACATACAGGGACATCCTATACACTGTTGAGACACACCGCTGCAACTAGTGGTATAATTTAAGGAATGAAAGGCTGTCACTGTTCAAAGACTGAATTACACTAAAAGAAAACAAAATCGGTCACCCTCCATACACGAGTCTGCATTTTAGAAGTTATTTTTCAGATTTCAGAAGGACAGAGGAGCATTAAGGGTCTTGCTTCTCTGTTCTTTTAACCTGCGCTTCTTCCTGATCTTCTCATTCCCAGTTCTTACTTTCTTGTTTGTAGAGACAGGGACAGCACATGACAGAGGCAATCACAGCATCATCGTGCTTGTCAATCTCTTCACGGCTGAGCATTAACGATCTGTGCCCTGGTGTATTTTTCACTTAGCTCTCTAGTAGACTGAAGAAAGGATGCAGTGAATAAGTTTATTTAAAAGGTGATTGAACATTTACCTCTGCTTTGACTCCACCACTACCAAAACAAGAGGTACCCCTGACTCCCACACAAGCCCCACATTTCCAGACACCAGAGCGATCATTCGACAGCACAATTTCTTAAGCCATCTTGGCTGGAGCAGGGTCACTATCGCCAGCTGCCCACCTTTCATTCACAGCAACTCCTCCTCAAAGCCAAACTTACTTCATGTTTGCAACCTCCAAGTTTTAACCCATTCATGGCAAAATGAACAAAGGTGTCTCTTTTGTGCTGGCTGCTCCACAGCACAGGTAAGATTCAAAGGTCCCTGACGGCAGCTGTCACAATGCAGAGTCCTGTACGCACCCATCCTCAGCTCTTATTTCCAACCCCTTATGGTCCCCTTCCTCATGTCATCATCAGAGTAGGACCAAGGCACCAATCTGGATGCAAATGTTGAGAGACCCTGTGTGTACACCATGAAGGCAAATTTTCAAAGCATTTATGTTCTCACATACTAAGTCGACACTGCTTTAAAGATCAGTCTGATTTTCCAGGTGAATCCTGAAAGTAGTTAAGATAAACAGTATGTGTACTGTTTACCTAGTGGTAACTCCTCTTTAGATGAAAGAAACCATGTCATGTATTGAACATGTCAACATTCCTGTGTTAGAGCTCCAGCAATGAACACAGGGTATCTCTCTGCATCCCACACTAAGGGACAGCAAAAAAGCCAACTGCCTGTTTGAAAACTATGCTTCAGCTGACTTACTACACAGTTCTACCACTGTTCATGTCCAGCTTGGATCTGCAGTCAGCAAACTTTTCAGGGAGCAAAACTTCTTTGGTGTCTTTTCTGCTACAATCAACTTTACAGATCATTCCTCCAATCCAAAATGTGAACGCTACTTCTAATTTCAGCCTGACAACTAAAAGGAAAAAAAAAATGTTTTCCAACAAGTTATCAAAACAAAACAATAGAAACAAACATCCTCAAACATCCGTGACTTGTGCTTTTCTTTCTGAAACTTAAAAGCCATTAACATAATTCTGCTGGGTGCTAGCAACATCTACTGTAATATACTGAATATAGAAATAAAGTGCCAAGGACATTAAGAATGCAGGAACATCTACTACATGTAACTAATGTTTACATATCAACACCAAAGCTGAATTTGCTGGTTATAAGTTAAAGTTACTTATAAATTGGTTTCTATCAAGTATTTAATGGCACAATCTTTGTACAATCTTATGATGTAACCTTGATATAGTGTACTACTATAAACATGTGCTAAGGCATTCATTCATGTGATTGATCACTCAACTATGAATTTCTGATTCCTCATTTTGCATGAGGAGCACAGACAAGTTACAAATTAATTCTCATACAAACCACTGCATTTAAGCCCAAAGCAGCACGCTCAAAAAAAAAATATTATGAGCCCATGAAAGCAGGCAATTCTGTGACACAAACATCCCAACCTGTAACTGAAGCCTTTGTCTTCTCCATGCCACAACAGATCCCAGTTCTGTTCCTATTTTGCACCTCCCTACTATACCAATTCACACGAGACAAGATCAAAACCAAACAGATACTGCATCACAACTGCTGACTGATAGCAGCTCACAGGAGTAAACACCACACAAAAATAGCACAGGCATCTCACCTCTAATTTTTAAGGAAGTATCGGGATGGTTATGCCAATGAGACTACAAAGGCAGTTTGGAGCACTGCAACTCAGCAAAGAGAGTACTGCTACCACTGTTCTCTGACACAAAGTGACTGTGGCCAAATCACAGCAATAGATGAAAACAAACCACTTTATCTGACCACCACCCTTTGAAGACACCTGGTTATCGTATCTTCAGATGTCTTAACAGTTACTTGCAAGGCCCAGTATCTTCCTACAGTTACACTGTTGTTCCCAAACTAGAGTTTTGCTGTAAAAGAACAAGGATCGGAAACTAAATATCCCAGACAGTTCTCGGACTGGCCAGCTGTACTACTGACTTCGAATTCATGGAACAAATAACACACATTTACCACAACTTCAGGACAGAAGTGTCTTTTTCTTGTTCTTACAAGGCACGGAGTGTATCGCCTAAAGTCTGCTTTGTTACAGGGCTGTTTTTCTGTTACAGCTCCAGCCTCTTGGATCCTGCAACGAGCTGTTCTGGTCTAGAGTCACAAAGTGTTTGGACTGAGCTGCAATCATTATTTTTCCATAATTATACTTCAACACCTTTAATACGAACTGCTTCAATAACCCAAAAGACTCAAATCAAACACACTGAGAAAGATGGCCACACTGGAGTGCTTAAGTAACTAGATAACAGAATGTATCATGGGGATGCTTTGAAGCCACAGTCTTCCATTCTCACCACAAATGATTTTTAACAAGGATATTTTAAACAAGCAGCTCATTGTTTTAACTCAATGGCCTCTTTTCAAACCGTGCAGGAAAAGGAGATTATTATCAGACACAGCAGCTGGCTGTCCCTTGAAGGCTTGCATGGATCAGTAAGTTAAAAGACGGAAGTACATTATCTGGGCACAAGACGATCAGTGGAAGAAAAAAAATATATACTCTTTACAGTAATACCGCTCTATTCAAAATTTTACTCTCATCATTAAAATTCTCCTAGCTCAAACTCTCCTAACATTGTTACATTTAGAAGTAAAGTACTTAACATTCATTTGAGCCTAGAAAGCTTGTAGCCAAAGCACAAAGGTCTTTTTATTTACCTTTTGCTCTCTTCCACCGCTTTGTCCAAATGCCGGAAGATATCTTGGAATAAAATGCAGCTGGAGCGACTATTGATGTCATAGCCATATCCTCTCTTCCAGTATTGCTTCAGGTCATTCAGGTATTCCAGTACCTAAAGTTAGAGAGTTCACAAGTTTTTATTATGGCACAGAGGGAAAATAAAAAAATCCACCAGAACACAGAGCAATGATGCTACCCTACACTGCAGGAGATCAACAGTTTTTTGACACACAAGAAAAACCAAAATATCAAGGTCTTCGAGGACCTAGATGACCTCATTTGCTGTCCTCTGAAATCAAGGCACTTTATCATATAGGCAAAACAAAGCTGTCCAGAGCATCTCAGACATTACAGAAGTAAAAGTACTATATGAATTTAGCACAACAGCAGAAAAACCACATTTTAATCAGGACAAATCAAGACTGCATCAGTATGTGAGTCTGAATGAAGAAGGGAATTGCTGTTCTGATACTTGATTAATCCAGAGCTCTTTGGATACCAAAGAAGTGCTTCATTACGTCAAAGAATAAGGGGCACGTAACTTACAACTCCTTGCACAGTCAAAAGTTGTATCTGAACACAAAGGCATCTTTTGAAGGCTTCTGGAATATCTCTCTCAATTAGCACCTACCTTGGCATCTTCTTCGCTGAAGAGTGAACACCATGGGGAGGTCACATTTTTTATTGCCAACTCGTATGAGCAGGTGAGAAAAGCCACTTGAACAAGATCTGCAATAAATCCAAGAAACAAGCAAGAGATCAACCACTGCTAAGCAAGGAGCAACTTTCTCACAGCTTGCCAATCCAACTACAATTTAGCAACGCAAACAATGTAATCCAATAAATAACTGACAGTCCAAAGGCCAAGCACCAAAACCAAGCAGCTTTCAACATTATTACACAGAATCCATATTTCAGACTGACAGCTTTTCACGTTGCATTGCTACGAGGGGAAAAGAAGGCATTGCCCATCAAAGGCTGCACGTCTGCTGATGTACATGCCATATATGTCAATCGCTAGCATGGCCTCATCACCACAAAGGACAGGAGAGTCAACATCAGTAAGGTGTGTCCGTTCAACTCATCTTCCTCATTAGTGGCCGAGTTTGAACAGCAGCATGCTGCAACTTTGAGACTGTGCCTTTAGAGACATGCTGGAAAGGACAGCAACACCTATTTGGGGGGCTCCCCCACTGCTTCACCAGAAAGGGAAACCTGGCACTTCACTTCTGGACAAGTGAAATTACAACACGGACATGTCTGTCCACCTTTTCCTGAGGTTATTTGTGCGCTGGAATTATAACAGGTTTTACAAAAGCTGCATCTGCTCAACAAAGCAGAATTAAGAGAGTAACATGCTCATATCCCTCCAAATAAAGGTAAATAAAGTTGATTTCACCTACAGGAATGACATTTTCAAATGTCTTTTCCTTCTGACCACTGGCTAACAACCATTCATTACTGCAACATCAATACATATTTGCAGCCTTACGCATTTAATTAGAGGCAGCGTCTCCAATTTACACCATGTTTTAAATTACCTATTCTGCCTAACTACTCAGAAGCTGTTCTCATCCAGACTCAGAGATGAACGTAACAGGCACTCGTTACCTGCATTCAGCTCCTCCACCGGCAAACACAAGGCGCTCGCGACCTTCTCCAAGACTTCCCTCATCTCCGGCCCCTCTTTGAAGGCATCCACCTGGCACATTGCCGCATCGTTGTCTTCCACCAAGGCAACAAACTTGGCGCAGTGATCAAAAAACCGCATCAAGGAATCGTTAACTTCAACCTCCACCTCTGAAAGCAAACGCAGGCCTCAGGGACGCAGACAGGGAGAAGCACCACTGTCCCCAGGAGCACCAGGGACCTGGCCATCCAGCCACCATCCTGGGGACAGTCCCCCCACCCTACCAGTGTCCCTGTAGGGGGGGATGTGGTGTACAGGGTCCCCCTCACTCTGGGGATGAGGGACATGCCACTGGCCTCATGGCTTCCCTCAGCCCTTCGGGGAGGGCACGGGAGTCCCTCAGCCCCTCGGGGAGGGCACGGGAGTCCCTCAGTCAGGGGATGGGGGACATCGTACTGGCCTCATGGCTTCCCTCAGCCCCTCGGGGAGGGCACGGGGGTCCCTCAGCCCTTCAGAGAGGGCACGGGGGTCCCTCAGCCCTTCAGAGAGGGCACGGGGGTCCCTCAGCCCTTCAGAGAGGGCACGGGGGTCCCTCACTCTGGGGATGAGGGACATGGCACTGGCCTCACGGCTTCCCTCAGCCCCAGGGGGAGGCCGCGGGGCTCCCTCAGCCCCTCCGGGGAGGCGTGTGCGTGGGGAGCCCGGTCTTACCGTCGCTGGCGAGGCCGAGGGAAGGCCCGAGCCCGTCTCGGAAGGCGGCGCCGCTCTGCAGGCAGCGGTGCTTGGAGCTGCTGGCCAAGGCCAGGCGGCGGCGGGCGGCGAAGAGGGCGGGGAAGCGGGCGGCCAAGCGGCGGGCCAGGTGCTCCATGTCGCGCCGGCCCTGCGGCGCCAGCCGCCCGTCGAGGCTCTCCTCGTACCACATCTGCCAGGCGGCCAGGGCGGCGGCGGCGGGGCAGGCGGCGGCGGCGGGGCGGCGGAGGAGGCGGGCGTGCAGCTGGCCCAGGCGGCGGATCTGCCCGGAGGTGGGGTAGCGGGTGCCGTGGCGGAGCAAGGCGCGGAGCTGCAGCGGCGCGCAGGCGGCGGGCAGCTGCGAGCCGGCGGCGGGGCCCAGCGAGAGCGGGTCCCGCAGCAGGTGCGGGTTCACCTCCTCATAGCGGGACTTGGTGCCGAAGTAGCCGCTCAGCCCCGCGCTCGCCAGCGGCAGGAGGAGGAGGATGGCGACGGAGGGCAGCGCGGCGGCCGCCCGGTACGGCGCCATAGCGGCAACTGCGCGGCTCCCGCAGGAAGAGGCGGAGCGGGGCCGCCTCCTCTCGCCTTCCCCTCGCCTCCGGGGCCGCGC
>VXBO01005310.1:111370-135567 GCA_013400135.1 Rhinoptilus africanus
GGACCCTCCTCCCCTCAGCCTCGGCCCCGCTCTGGAAGGGCTCTCTCCCCTCACGGCCGGGCACGTGTGGTAAAACCCCCTCTTTTTGCCCCATTTATTGCTCCTTCACAGGCGCTAAAGCCCCCGATTCTCGTTCCCGCCGTGTGCCCGTCCTCGGGTGGCAGCTCTGGGTGAGGCGGGGGAAGGCCTGGGTGACGGCTCCCCTCGGCTCAGCGTGGCTCCCCTCAGGACTTCGCCCGTGTGGAAAAAGAAAATAAATGCCTTTATGAGCCGTTTATGGCCCCTCACAACGCTGAAGACCCCAATCCTCACACCCCTTTTGCCCACGTTGGCAGGGGTTGGCCTCCAACATGGAGCTGCGTTATCGTTCTCCACACCCGCCAAAGCGTTGGGTGAGTGAAGTGAAGATGTGGCTTCTGAGGGTGTTTTTTGTCTCTCTTTTGCCCCAAAGCTGTTAAATTCCACTCACAGCACTGGTCTGAGACAGGAGTGTGGATCACAGGTTGCCAGGGATGGCACTGGGGTCAAGGGCACTGTGGGTTTTTTAACATGGCTTTTGTGTTCCCAGCAGGAGTGGGTTCAGGTGGAAAATACACGTCTGTGGAAAATTCGAAGGAGCGGGAGGGCAAAGTTCGCAACCTGGGATGCTTCCAGCCAGGAGCCATGTCTGGAGAGCCAGTGGTGCCAGTTATAATCCTCAAATCCCACTGGCATTGCTGGTGACATGGCATGGCAGCATTGTAATGACCTCTCCAGAAAAGCTTAGAGAGGCTTAGAAAAGCAAAGAATAGAGGCATCCTGTGGAAAAGCCTGAGCACGCCAGTGACGTGCCAGGTTATAAAACAGCTTGGGCAAGAGCCTAAGCAAAACATCCCCCAGTGCAATAAGCACAAACACCCCCAGTGCTGATGATACCTGTTTTCAAGAAAACCCTCGCTACTAAATAGGTATCGGCTTGTAGCTAAGGAAACTGAGTTATCTGTAGGAGAAGCAAGGCTTGAGGTTAACAAAAACATTTCACGTCTCAGGACTTTTGGACTGAGCACCTCCTCAGGACACCTACATCTTATACACAGAAAGATCAGGTACTTTACTCCCAACCTACACAGTCAGGCTATTGCTTATACAGTTGATAATTTTCACTGAATAAATAGATTTTCATTATATATTTAGTCAACTAGTGAAATTCTGTTGGAAAGTACGTCTCTCACCTGTCTCCCACCTCATCAATAACCAAAACAAATTGTTAATGCAATTATACGCAAAGGCTGAAACAGGCAAAGTCTTTAAAGCTGAGAGAGAAGGGGGAAAGAAAAGCATAGGAATAATTGTTTTAAAGCTTCTGGGTGAAATTTTGGGCGCTCTGTGTTAAACTAGAGTGGTGTGGCATGCATGTCTGATTGTGATAACGTGCAGGGCTACTTGCCATGTTTCCTGGTTGCTTTGGGAAACGAAATAGTAAAGTATGCAAAGTAAACTGTGTTGTTGAAGGCTTTGGCTCGACACTTTGCAGTGTGAAAGGTTACTTCTTACCAAGCATAACGGAGAATTTTAGGATATATAGCAAAAATTGGTGACAGTGAGGATTTTGTTCTGTTTGTTTCAGAGAGATGCAACTAATAAGGGGTTGGATTTGTGATCTCTTAATACCTAGCAGCAAGTTTGCCAGCTGTCAACAAATTAATCTCACTTGAGAGGCAATGCACTCAGTTGTTCTGTTGGGGCTTCTGTTTCAGCTGCATCTCGGTCACAGCGCGAGGAACTTCGGTGTTTCTGTCACCGTTCATGGCCTGTTCGTCTGAGCCTTGCACTGCATGTTGCGTTTCCTGCGCTGGGATCTGGAGGGGGTTGTAGGTAAGTACCAAACAAGCACAGCAGTGAGGGACAGACGGGTTTGGCACTCATAACCTAAGTTACATTTCTGTCTCCTCTTTAGAGGTCAGAAGTATTTGAAATGGTAACTTCAGGAAAGAGGAGCAAAGTCTGATTCTCTATGAGGACACAAAAGATGATTTTGAACAAACACATACAAACCTGACAGTATGTTTCCAGTTCTGCATAGGATATGGCCAGTCCCTAGACTTTTATTTCCTATTTAAAATATTCCAAGGAGTGCTTTCATGCACAAGGTGACTTTACACCAGTATTCTTCATACCAGTTTCAATCATTGTGTGTATCACAATATAAAGACTCAACTGCTGTCTTTAAGCTACGCTAAGGATCTGAAAGAAGGAGAACAATCCCATTGTGATTCAGAAGATATCTCCCCAGTGGAGAGGTGGAACACCCACTGCACCTCATTTTAATTGACAGCACATTAAGCAGATAAACAAACTTAATGATTGCATATGCATTTCGCTGGTCATGGAACTGTGCTGGAAAGGGCTCAGCTTAAACACAGAAAATCAAGTTTGTGTGAGAAGGTGCAGCTAATAACTAGTTACTGTTAAAAAAAAAAAAGGACACTATTGACTATAAAACTGGTAATTCAAAATCAGTGAGACAGACAAAATTGTTTGAGCATTTGTCTAGTACAGCTCTTTTAGATGTAAATGGTTCCTCAAAAATGATTCTTAGGAACTTTCCAATTTTACAGAGCTGGACTAAATTTGTAAGTAAGCATTTCAAGATCAGTGCAGAGAAGTAATTCGGATTTCAGTTTGAAATGAGGGGGAAAAATCCAGATGCTCCATCATCATTTCATATGATCTTCTTTAGTTTATATTAGGCATATCTAACAATAAGTGATTCCTGTCATATCATCTTTTATAACAAAATCAGCATGAAACTACCTACAGTGCAGTTTTCAGAAAACACTGTCTAGGTTGTTTTGAAACCTATTGAAGATATTTTATAAACTACCAAGACAAATATAAATTCCATCTTCTATGTAATTATGCCAATGGCATCCTGGCTTGCATCAAAAGAAGCATGGCCAGCAGATCCAGAGAGGNCTTTAGAGGGCTCTTCACACCCAACACATTCTGTGATTCTATTCTATTCAGTGTAACAAATCTGTAATTGGTTTTAGTAGAAAATTGACTTTGTATATTACAGCCGTGTGCACACGAGCCTATGTGTGTGAGAAAGAGAACTCATAGAGTTTTTCATTAGAGATTGTAAATCTTCAGATTTTAAAAATGTCAATTTAAAAGGTAATTAAATAAAAACTGATTTGTGATCAGTTTCTGCTCCAGAAAGGGACTTCTATGTCCTGAATTGTCAAGTGAAGACATTTACACCCCACTATGATCCCTTACTTGCTCCTGTCACATCACATTAAATTGTCACATCCTATCATATCACATTAAATTGTTCAGTTATGTCTTTTGGGTGCTTTAACAGGAATTTTTCTATGTATCTATTAAGATTAGGAAAAATCTTATCAATTACATCTTGTTCTGTGATGAGCCTCCTCTAATTGTTTCCCCTTCTTAGTATGTTTTTGAAAACATGAAGAGAAAGACCTGCTTTTAAAACATGTTTTGTATTTGATGGCATCTGAGTCCATAGAGGTCTTTGTGGCCTCTGGCCACGTGGGAAATTTTTGGGTGCAGTTCTCTGCTGAAAGTGTTGCATTATTTGAATGGTCGCACATGAAGCTGGGCTCTTTTCAGAACTTTTGTGCAGGGCGTTCGTCAACTCCAGAAATAAAGACAGACCAGATGACTCGGACACCTCGTGCCTACGCAGCGTAGGTCGAGGTATGTGAACATCATTGTTCAGATAGCTCTACGATGTGTCAGAGACAAACAGACACGTGAGTTAGAAACTAGGTAGATATCAACCTGCCTGATGCCACTTAGTCAAGCACAGCCTCTGGGTGCTGAAAATACTGCTTTTCCTCCGTCAGAGCTTGTCCTCTCATACAGCATATCTTCTCTCTGGACAACGGCTCCACTTCATACCCTAAAACTCTGGACAAAGTATTTACATAGCAGCCAAGCGGCCATTTTCACCCTCCACAAGTATTGCAATGTCTTTTTTTGGTCCTGCTGTCCTCTTTATGTTTAAATTAGAAGCCAAAAAAAACCCCACCAAACATGCCTGCTCCAAATGCAACTACGTAAAGTTGTTGTCTGTTTTGTTCTCCTTTTTCTTTTTCCATCTTCAAGTATTGTGATGCCGAGGGTGGTTAATTCATGTCACGTTTCCATTTACGAGCATTTTTTTGTTCTCTTACAGTGCAGTCAAATAATTTTCAAAGAATCGTCCTGAATAATTTCCTTATTTCTGCTTCGTCTATGGATTTTCCTTAGAGGTGCGTCAATTTCCAAGCTGTGTTCGAAATGCAGCTGAGAATGTTAATGCACTAACCTCCTCTGAAAACACTTTTTTTCTTAGTAAGCCTTCCTGTTCCTCAGTGTTTTGATGGTCTGTAATTACCACTAATGGCAATATATTTCTTTGGCAGTCAAAGGGCAGAGAAAACATATTTTAATATGTCCCCAGCTGAGTCTATGTTATTAGCTGGTCTTTTCAAAAGCAAAGAAACTGCTCCCGTTGCCAGTCTGCAGATAATACAAATAATACAGAATTCACTGCCTGCAGCTGTAGAAGTGAAGAACAGCTCTAGGTTTTGGCTCTCTGTGTAACATTTTTAACACCAATGATATTAATTACACAGTCCAGGGAGGAAAAAATGTAGGCCTCTAATTTTGTCTTCTGCTTTCTCTCTCATGCAACCTGTCCTTACTTTCAAGCAACAGACCTCCAAGCAAGCATCTCTTCCTGCTGGCTGCCAGCCATTCCTTATTATCTGACAGCCAGCCATGGTTTTAGGAGAAGAAATAAGAAAAGTTGTTAGCCTTTGAGCTTCACAGTCCCAAAGTAACAGGGAAGTAAGAAACACGGATCTGGTGCTATTCAGACACCCTGTCCTCACTATTGGGTGTCAGCTTCAGAATGAAGTCTGCATAGCTTCAGCAGAGGTTGCTCAGAGCAGAAAGCTGTCCTCTATTCATTTGATCTTTAGTTATTTCCCCCTGTACTCGGCACTGGTGAGGCCCCACCTTGAGTGCTGTGTCCAGTTTTGGGCCCCTCACTACAAGAAGGACATTGAAGTGTTGGAGCGTGTCCAGAGAAGGGCTACGNTGGCTGGCTGGGGCTGGGCTAAGTGTAGCTAAGGCACAGACGGCAGCTGCTCTTGGCCTGGGCAGGAGGCGTGGGGCAGGGTAGAGATAAGCCGATAGCAAGTTTGATCTGGCGAGGTGGTGTGGTGAGGAGGCGGAGGGTGTAGTCTTGGAGCAACTCAGCCTGCTTTTGGATCATGCCTTCACACTTGGAGGTGATGCACCAGCACGTTAGCTTTGGGAGTTTCTTGTGCACTCTGTAATATCAATGGTAACTGAGCTGCTTTTATATCTCCTATGAGGAGGGTGACTCTCTTCCCTGTGAACTTCACTGGTTTACGTGCAGCTGTTCACGTTTGTGTTCAGCAAGCAAAGTTGAGGTTCTGCTGCTGCTGGGCGGGAGGGTGGCATCCAGAAACCCAGGCTGTTGATCCTCTGTCAGTTGGCATCACATCTCTGCTCTCCAGTGCAAAGCCATGTCAGCAGAGTGGCGCTCAATTTGGATGCATGTTTTTGTACCCTAGGTGCAAAAGAGCTTTAGTCTGGGGGCACTGCCAGATCCTTTTGGAGTGTACACTCTTCAGAGGCACTTTCTTTTTCTTTTGGGGGGTCCTTTGTCTTCTGGGCATGTCGGCAGGGAGCAGAAATACATATGTAGCTCATATGGAAAGCGGTGGTGTTTTACGTAGCTGATGCCACATTCTGGTTAGCAATTAGAGAACCAGAAAAGGAATGACGCACGCGCTGATAATTATTGCTTTCCACAGAAAGGGTTGAGTTCAGGTCTCATCCGTTCTATCGTAATGGAGAGAGAGGGACCATCTCTCAGTGCTTTTGGTTGCTACCTGACTTGCGTGTCATTCCTGTTTGGGACTTGCAGCACTGTGACTTGCCAACAGTTGTCAGTGGGAGGCCTAGGACTGGGCTGCTTGGTCTAAAAATCACCTTTCCAGCCCCTCCCTCCCATTGCGAAGGGTGGCTGCTTTGGAGCTGCTCAATGTGGTCTCCTTGAGGTTGGAGTCAAAGATTTTTCCCAAGGTCCCCAGGCCTGCTTTTCCATCTGGCTAATTTGTTTAAATAGCTTATAATTAGGGAGGAGCCACTGCCTGCTTGCTGACGGGACTTTGACCTTGATTAACCCTGGGTACGACTACATCTCTGTGAATCTCTGTTCTTCTGGCATTTTGCCACTCTGCTTTTTCAGTTGGCCACCCAGCGCCTGGGATATCGGTCCCATTTGCTCACGCGTGGGAAACACAGAGCTCTCGGAAACCCTGAGTGCTGTAACATCCCTGGGATCACGGCTCAGGTCTCTCCCTTCTGGCATGATATTGTTTAAACGGCCTCATCAGCGTGGCTATGTCATGATGAGGCTGTTTGTCACATGGCTTGTTCTCCCAGAAAATATAGAAACCTTTGGGGATTGTAAGTGGTTTGAGCTCTTTGAAAGCAGAGTTTCTGGTCTTGCAGTGTGGCTTCACCCTGTGTGTGGGCAAGTCCATCTGCATGACAACCCCATAATTACGTGGCTTGTCTTTCTGGATCTTGTCAAGCCCTTCCAGTTCTGGAGCAGTGTGATCCCATACAGCAAACACACTCACACCATGGAATGGCTTGGAGTTTGAAAAACACAAGGATAAATTCTGAAACCCTCAAAATGCAGCCAAGCTGGGGTTTCCGAGAGTGAAAATAAATAATAACAGTTTCTTTTTCCACATAATTAAGAGGAGGAGAGAAACTACACAGTGTGGATCTGTGCTTTATATATAGAAAAGGTAAATTTCTGGGTTACATTTTCACCAAGTATAAGGCATGAAAAAAGCTCAAAGATCGTAACATGCTCAAGACAAGGGATTAGTTAGAACAGTGAATCATGAAAGAATTGGCAAGTGTAATAGTTAATCCAGTGGCAACCTTTTTTTTTTTGTCATTCTATCAGACTGGGTTTGGGCTCGAATGGCCAAAAGGAAGCCATAATAAATGAAGTTTGCTGACAGCACAAAGCTTGGCAGTGACCAAGTACAGAGAACGACCAGGCAGAGATGGGCTGAAATTTAAGTTTCTACTGCAAACTCATCAGCTCAAAACAACAAAGGAAGAGAAAGGCTTGAACAGACTGGCTGATCTCCGGGCAACTGTGAGCCATCCCTACGGCATGGCCACGTAACAGCAAATAGGAGTTTAAGACAGGTCAGAAGAGACATTATCAGTGGCAAAAAGGAAAGATTAACACTACCCAATGTGGGTATTGCTGCCATCGCATCTGGAAAGCTGTGTACACAGTGCTGGCCACCCACACACAGCCACATTTGCCCAAGTGCAGAATTTCACAGAAGCGCTGCTGGGGTGGTGTGCGTCTTAGGAGGGGACACGCAAATGGGGGCAAACTGGACACCAGTAAACATGGGCTGCACACGAGGAGGTTTTTAATCTGGAAAGAGCAGCTTTGGGAACAGCCTTCCACCAGTAAGAGTAAACGACCTAGCTGACAGCAAGGTAATTTACCAAGCTCAGTGAGAGGAATGAGGTGGTTTGCCTGCATCTGATGACAGATACTGAGCTCGGTGAGACAGTGTGCTTCAGTCCTGTGCCCTGTTCTACTCTGCTTCAAACCAGAGCTTCGAGCCCGCAGCACACTTTTACAGCCAAGCTTCCCATGTACCAGGACAGGTTGGGGGTTGAGCTGCTGGAGAGCAGCTCTGCAGAGAGGGACCTGGGCGTCCTGGTGGGCAACAAGTTGCCCATGAGGCAGCAATGTGCCCTTGTGGCCAAGATGGCCAGGGGTCTCCTGGGGGGCATTAAAAAGAGCGTGGCCAGCAGATGGAGGGAGGTCATCCTCCCCCTCTGCTCTGCCCTGGGGAGGCCCCACCTGGAGTGCTGGGTCCAGTTCTGGGCTCCCCAGTTAAGGAAAGACAGGGAACTACTGGAGAGAGTCCAGCGGAGGCTACAAAGATGATCAAGGTACTGGAGCATCTCTGATGAGGAAAGGCTGAGAGACCTGGGGCTGTTTAGCCTGGAGAAGAGAAGACTGAGAGGGGATCTCATCAATGGTTATCAATATATAAAGGGTGGGTGTGAAGAGGATGGGGCCAGACTTTTCAGTGGTGCCCAGTGACAGGACAAGGGGCAACGGGCACAAACTAAGGAAATTCCACCTCAACCTGAGGAAAACCTTCTTTTCTTTGAGGATGATGGAGCACTGGCATAGGTTCCTGTCCATCCTGCTCTGGGTGACCCTGCTTTGGGAGGGGGGCTGGACTAGATGATCTCCAAAAGTCCCTTCCAATCCCTATTGTTCTGTGATTCTTGCAGGGAATGCAGGATAAAACAGGGAAGTTACAGTGACAATGCTGACAGGATGACCTCCCCTGACCAGTGCCATCCATCCCCACATGAAAAGAGGGACGGAAAAGCTCTGAAAGAGCTTCAGAAAAATTCAGCGTCAGGAGTTGGCGTGAAATGAATCCAATTGTACCACGCTGCATTCAAAGCCACATCTTGTTAAATCATTCAGGATGAAGAACTGGTAACAGGGTCAGTTTGCCAATTTATTCCACAGATGTATAGTCATGGCTGGTCAGCAGTTTTCTAAAATTACAACAGTCATCTAAGACAGATTTTCCTCATGACCAAGCCACCTTTTTAATAGAGTCAGTAAATAAAATGTTGTCTGGAAACATTTCTCCCTATCCTAAGGCAGTAAATTATCCTTATGATACTGCTTTATATTCCTTCTACATTTTCTATTTTCTTTTCTTTAAAAAAGTGTTGATCACCCACATCAGCGTTAGAAAAACCTAGGCCACATTAAATTTTATCTGCCAGTGGATGTAAGAGGCTGTTTTACAGGTATTTCTCAGGATCTCTGAGAAGTTTGGCGGTGATTTAAGTTCCATTCAAAATTTCTTTCTTATCTGCTAACTTTGTAACTTTTTTTTTTTTTTCCCCATGGGAGGTAACAACTGACTGCTGGCCCACTTTTCTTCTCTGTGTGCTCTTCACTGCCGAGAGCTGTCTTCTCATCTCGATTTGACATGGTGAGGCATTAAGAAGCCAGGGAGATTATTGTACTTGCCAATACCCTCGCACAAGAGGAGAAGCGAATATCAAACATTAACTTCTGGATCCCTTCAGAGCTAAAATGAAGACGGATGGTTGTTCTGTCCTCCGCAAAGTCGCAGCCGTGTCGAAAGGACAACACAGTTATGGTAGCAAGGGCAGCCCGTACCAACTGTTGGTAGATCTCGCACTCAAACTGACTGCAGATCTGTTTTCTGCACGCACAGTTTGTTTAGTTTTATCTCTTGGGTATTTAGCTGTTTTCACGTTTTCCAGGTGGTGTGGGTTGCAAACAAACCATATAATCTGTGTATGCTGTAGGAAAAGTTTTGCTCCACCCAAAACCAGGCTGAGACCGATGGCAAACAGAGCTTTGCAGAGGAAAGATGTTGATTTGCTTTGCAGCTTTGCCCAGAGCTCAGCTGATCCTGCTTGCGTTTCAGAGTGCAGATTCCAATAACGGGAATAAACCGGCACGTCGGTCATCGGGTTCTTTCTTTTAGCACCGTTAGCAGTTGCAACACAAAAGGAAAATGAAGAGAAAGAGGCATTCAGCTGCAGTTAGCTGAGTCTTAGTCTTTTGTCCAGAAAATCCTTAACTTCCCCATTGAAGTCTGTGGTAACAAATTAAAACTTTTGTCTGCTTGCCCCTCAAAATCAGTGCATGTCAGTAACGCTTTTAGCTTGGATAAAGGAAAAGGGAGTTGTAGGTTGGATTTACCATTCATTAAGGTAAATTCATTTACTCTTCTTTATACAGGGCTGAAAAATGCTGCACAGTACAATAACAGTGCCCGCGGCACAGGCCTAGAGAGAGGGAGGGTAGAGAAATGATGCTAAAATGTCCTGCTTCGGGAATGTGCTGAAAGCAAAGAGCTATGCAAATCGCCTTATTTTCTTTATTCGTGTATGAAGAATCCACTCAAACTCAAATGAAAAAAAAAACCAAAAAGGAATAATTAATCTAGAAAATGCTTGGGACTTTTACCGGCCTTCAGGTTGCTGGGTGTTTGCAGAGGCTGTTGGGTTACAGAGAGGTCAGAGCCAAACCTTTCTTGGCAGCGACAGGCGATGCAGTGAGGGGCCCTGGCCCCAGATTGCAGCCCAGGGGGTTCAGGTTGGATGTGGGGAAGCACATCTTCCCCCGGTGTCGGGAGCAGCCTTGGGACACATCCCCAGGAAGGCGGGGGGGTCTCCATCCTGGAGGGGGTCAGGGAAACTCCTGAAATAGCCCATGAAAGAGGGACCAGTATAGCCCCACAAATAAGAGAAGGGAAAGCTTCTTCTGAAGGAAAACAGGAGAGTGTATTACTCAAATTCCTTTAACTGCATACCAGGCAAAAATAGTGGTCCTGGCAAGTTTTCCTTTGTTGTTATTGAGGTGGTTGAAGAAACAAATCCTTGTGCATGGTCTTGTAGAGAAACAAGCTGTACATGGGGGAGTGCAGCTTGATAACACGGTCAAACTCAAGCATTTTTCTTCTTGCTTTTTTGGGGGGATTATGAGGTCTATTGAGATTTTTCTGAAAGCAGTGAGCTGGTCCGTTCAGGGGGCTTGAAGTCAGGCTTCGGAGTTTCATAAGCAGTAGGATCCCATAAGTCACTGCTTTTATGACTGGGGAAATACTGCTGTGCAGAACAGGAGTTCTTATTTCTTTTGGCTTAACATTTGATTGAATGTCTGTGTTTCCTTCACTCGCATCAGGATAAAATCTTTGTGGCAGATTTCCCTTGTGGGAATTCACTTTTGCATTTGATATGTCAACAGCGCATGGCTGCATACTGATTTTGTAAAGCCTTTTACTTAAAATGCCGGGATAATAATTTACTTTGCTTCAGTGCTCGTCATTGGATCCCCTGTTGCTCAGGATGGGGATGTGAAATGACCCTTATTGAAATCTGACTAGATCTGATCTGTAGCACTTGTTGTACAAGGTGTTAGTACCAAAAGCCATCATTTGGGAAGTTTCAGTACCTTTATTCCATAATATGATATTACACACATTCACTACATGGACACATATGCCTTTGAGGGGTAGAAAATGGTCTTCAATAGACCCACAACCTGTGACTGTCAAATAAATTTGCTTTTTGGGTCACCTTTCCTGTCCACTCCTCCCTGCAGGTGAGACCCCTCCACGCTTTTCTGTTTCCAACCCTCTGAGAGGGCAAATAACGAATTAGCAATAAGGATACGCAAGAGCCTGTTTGTGTACAATTCCTTGGCACAAACTGTAAACATTGGTCTTATCACTCGGAGAACGAACAGTTTTCTGCACAATATGCTGTTCATTTCAGAGAGTTAGAAAAGGCCTAGCTAAGAAATAAAATAACTGAGCTGAAAGTTGGTTCTGGTTTATCTCAAAGCAGGACGTATATTGAAAGGAATTCCTTAATCTTTATGAAAAACAGCCACCTACAATTATCATTCAGTAATTTACCATGCCAGTTGCTTTCCTTTCTGACACAGAATATATATTTGTGTGCGTGCGGTAAAGATATTTAATAATCACATGCTGCATTAACAGGATAAGAAAATTAATCCCATCCAATGTAAAAGTATAAATATCATTAGCTGAATGAAGACGAATGCGACATTCCTGGTGAGTGCATCTATTTTTGGGAAATCATGGGGTTGGAATAAGATGAAAATAAAAAAAAGGTGACACTTGGATCTTGCTGCTAACTGTAAAATATTCCCTCTTCCATGAAAAGGTTGCAGCTTGTTTCTTTCATAAAACCTCTGTTTTAACTTCCCTCTAATTTTGGCCTGAGAAATTCCAGCTAAACTTTGAGGTTGAAGCATCTTACTACAAACAGAGGTTGCCTATTTTTGCAGAGCAAGTTTACAAAACAGTCTCATTTGAAATGGTGGCTTCTGCCGTCCTTACATCACCCCTGAAATCCAAAACTATCTTTAAACTTTTTGTAAGGTAAAATTCAGGCGGTTGTACTTAGCCAAAGCTGTTGTTTATCTCTTGGAAAATTTTAGAAGCCAATCTGTTCGCTCTGTTACTCCAATTTAAGTAGACACAGAAGAGAATACTCATGGTCTGTGTGTTTAAAGATCCCGCCTGGGCTTTTCTGGTCATACCAAAGCTGCTGATGGCAGCCTGAATATCCTCTTTTGTAGCCGTTATAAATCTTCCTGCTAATGAATAAGTATTTTCTTATGCGTTGTTTATTTAATAAGGAGAAATGATGGTTGCATTTGAAACTATTACGCTATTACCATTTAAAGCCCCTTACATATCTTGCACAATAAAAACGCGCTTCTCGAAAGCTTTGATTATGCCAGCCAGGTTTGGAGATCTCCTCTTGGATAATTTGGCAATGTTGTTACGGTGTCTTTTCCCAGATGAAAGCGCTCTGCATTTGACTCCTGAGCATATATTGGCATTTGGCTCCTGAAGCAGCCGTGAGCAAGGCAGGCAGAGTCAAGGAGCCCATTAAAGTACGTGTGGTCTGAACAAAGGCTAATTCATTACCGAGAATAACTTTGAGCTGACACAGAAAGTCAGCGCTTCTTCTTGGCGTTGGAAAGCCACCTAATTCTTCCAGGACCTTACAGCACGTTATTTTTAGCTGAAAATAATCACAGGCTGTTAAACACAAAGAGAACCTGTGAGAAGCCCTGCAGCACCAACCACGGCACCGGGAAAAGTCTCACTGCAGCAGTTTTGTGCTCCATACGCCCTGGCAGAGATGTATGGAACGTCATGGCTGACCCCATATGGTCAGTCCTACATGAACTAGACGCGCCTGCATCACCCAGGGAAGATAAATAGTCCTTTCTAATTACCCCCTTTCGAATGATTTAGAAACAAACAAACAAACCGAGTTATTTCTTGAGACAGAAAGGAGACATTAGGAGCCAGCAAAATTGCTTCGGTTTGTTCTCTGCTCTCCATGGAGATGGCCATCGTGCCGGTGTGCAGCTCTGGTCTCTGAAGGGAGAAGGGTGGGATCTATTCTCAAACGTTTTCTAAAGGTTATATGGGAGGTCTGGGGCGGGGGAGCCCAGAAATAGCTGAGGGCAGCTAGACCCATGATGGCAGAGTCAAGACTGATGTCCTTGTACTTGACCTGAAGGCAAAGCAGACCAACCCTGAAAAACGTGTGGTCATCGCCAGGAGGAAGATGACAGCTATGGGCCACTTCTTCCAAGGAGATGAGCTAAGACTGAACTGGGTGAGTCGGCTCAGAGGGAATATCGTGACTAGGAGACCTCACGGGAATGCCTGGCCAGACGCGAACCCAACGACCTTCTGAAATCATCAATTTCAAGAAAAAAATACAGTTAAATAAAGAGATTTATCTTGAGGTATCTTTGATTTCTCCAGTGGTAAAGACCGGCTCTGGGGCACAGAGGAGGGCAACCAGTGTGATGGGAGCTGCATCCTTTGAGCACGGCCTTGTGGTCTGAGCATCAGGCGGAGGAGGATACAGGGACCATCTCAGACAACATCCAATAAAGTCTTCAAGGGGCAGCGGAAGGAAAGAAAAGGCACGCTGAGCTCCCAGCGAGGTTCCTATCCAGGGCAAGGAAGAGATGCAGTTGTGTTTGTTCCTAGTTTGGAAGGAAATTTTTGCAACGCTTTGCTGCTCTCTGCCATGCTTCTTGCAGAGCAGCCCCAGAACACAGAGATAATAAAGCTGTTGACATGTCAGGACCAGTGGGTTTTAAAATAAGCCAGAGAAGTGCCTTTATAAGGGAACGGTACTTACATGGAACAATACGGTGCCCCAGTGCACCGCATATAAGGGGGAAGACGCAATGTTTTCCGACAGAAAGGCATGTGTCCTTGGCTTCGTTTGCTGATGCCAAGCAGGTCAGGGCCTGGAGCGCCCAACCCACGATGAGACTGGAGGTGACTCCTGCTGCCAGTGGGAGGTGGAGCAGGGACCCCGAGAGCTCCAGCACTGTGGTGACACTGTGATCCCACGCAAGAGACAGGATCATGCATGATCCTCCTCCAAATCCTGAATAATCTAGAATGACCTGTTTGGTCCTTGGATATTTTGCAGGGATATAGGCCATACTGCCCTGACTGCAGCAGGTGGTCTGAAGCAACGCATCTTTGCAGGGGATAAACACTAATGATGAGTTTGCAAACACCGTATCAAGAAGACTCTGTGGTACCAGCTGCTCAAGCAGAACTTGCTGCAAATTAAAGTCCGTGATGCTGTGGATTTGGAGTGGAGAAGGTCAGCAGGGCCAACAGTGTCCCTGGTCTCAGGCACAGGCCCGGGGCTGTTCCCTTCCTTGCCCTTGCAGCTGGTTGCTGTTGCCCTACGAGATGTTGCTGTTTCTACAGCTCAGAAAAAGAAGACATGCAGATGTTAATCTAGGATGTCCCTGGGACTGGGCACGTCCCTGGAACAGCAGGGCCAAGCCCTCTGATTTCTTCCAGCCGGTGTTTCATCACATTAGCCAGAAGAGCCGTGCGTTTCCACCCGGGGCTTTAGCCTCCGGTCTCAGCGCAGGGATGCTGGCACTTCATCAAGCTCCGTCCACAGGAGCAGGAAGCCGAGCAAACACAAAAGGCAGCCCACGTTTCTCGTGCTGCAAAATGGAGGCAAAGATACGCGTCTCTGGGCCAGCCCTACAGGAGGCAAACCCACCTTTTCTTTCCTTGACTTAGAGAGAAGGAAAAGGCTTCAGCAAATCAGAGGCAGGATTTGGCCAGCTGGTGATTTTGCATACAGTAGGTTGCAGATCTTACGTGGAGAAAAATGTTATTTAATCAGCGTCCTTTACTTTATTGCAATTAACTCTGTTATGCTAATAGAGTCTTACTGATTAAAGACCCTAAGCTTCCCTCTAATGGTCCTGAATTACTGCTAGGATAATGAGATTTCCATTTCTAAACGTCCTGTGCGTGCCATCCAAATCACATCTGTATTCATGTGCATTCCGAATATGAATTCTTCTTGCAACATTTATATCAAGCATCCTTCCTACATCCAAAACACCATGCCACATTCAGTTAAAAACAGCTTGCTCATGTTTTATCACTCAGTTTAGTACTATTATTATTAGCCCTGTGTTATTACTGCTGTATATTTAAGCGGGTGCAACACTTGGTGTACAAGGCTGAGCTCTGAGGGACGTGGGACAGTGTGTGACACCAGATGAGCTATTCGTTGGTGCTCATTCATCGTGCCTAATATATCCTAGTTGCACCAAGGGTGCGCGTACAGTAGTGATATCACGCCCAGTGACGGCAAACCACTGAAATCAAATCACTGCTGCAGAAATAATTTCTCCTAGCCCATGGCGGAGGCGCAATTGAAGTGTGCAGTGACACCGTATGACCAGCAATGTCCCCGTAAAAGTGAGTGCAGCAAATAAAATGATTGCCAGGAGGTCCAAAACCTCAGCTCAGCCTCTCACTTTGCCCGCTACCAGGTTACTGGCTGTCACAGCACCTTTCAGGAGCAAGCCCATGCCTTGGCCGACCCGGCTTCAAGTTTAATTTTGTTCCAGCTACCTCATTCCAAATCGAGAGCACAAATTTCTTGCTGTGATTTATGATTGCAGCCCGGCGCTGCAATAAAGAATACCTGCTTAATAGTCACCAAGGCTATTGAGTCTTAAATCTGGCATTTCACAGCATCAAAATGTTAAAAAGCTGGTGGCCATTATTAATGAAACTGAAGTCTTTCCTAGCCATAAGGGACCATAAAATTGTAAATAACTGAACTAATTCCATTTCAACAAAACATAGTACGCTGTGATCTTGGATACCAGCAAGAGGCCAAACATGTTATATATCCTTTTTTTACAGTCTTCACAATATTAGTCCAATTTGCAGAACAAACACATTCAACCCTCAGCCTTTGTGCCGTGACCCGTGAATAATACTGCTAATAGGATTGACACGTCTGACTGGCACTCTAGGACAAAACTCCTGTTGAATTTGGTGGGAGCCACTCCCACTTCCCATGTTCTTCCCGCAAAACCTCTGCCATCGTCTCCTCAGAAAGGCACTCGCAGCCCAAGCAAGCCGCAAGAATATCTGAACCACCTGTAGGACAAATGTGCTTTGCAGTTGCCTTTTCTTCCTTTAGCAGAGACATAAATAACATTTTTTTATAATGATAAATTTTGTAGCCACCCCGAAGGGGTTAGGCTATCTCCCACGCCTGGCAGTGCTGAGGGAGTTGTATGATTCTGAGTTTTATATGGCTTACACTGTTTTCCAGTCCTGCTGAAGTAGTGTGTGCTAGCTCCACTTGGATTTTGGTTTTAAATCTTCAAGCTGCCAAAATTTGCCATGAAAATAACATTAGCATCAGCTTTTCCCCTTGCTTCTTCGCTTCTCCCTTGTCTAAGGGCAGCCTCAGATTATTGTACCTGGAGGCTGTTAGAAGGAAAACTGTATCAGACCAAGGCTGGAATAACGTTTGATGGTTATCCTCACATGGAGAACCTGATGCCCTGTAAACCTCTCTGATTTTATGTATTTATCAAGTTGGCAAGATGACCTCAGTCTGTTTTATGAAAGGAGATGGTGTTTCCCTGGAAGGTATGAGGGGATCCAGACGGAGACTTGCTCTGTTTTAATTGTGTCCTTAATTTCCCTGGCCCACGGCATGACAGCAGCGGTGCTGGGAAGGGAGGTCTGGAGGTATGCAGAGTGAAGCAAGATTATTGCCCACACTCCATCAGGACAATAATAATATCTATTATTATTATTATTATTATTATTGTTGTTGTTGTTGTTGTTGTTGTTATTATTATTACCATCATCATCATTGTTGTTGTTGTTGTTATTATTATTATTATTAAGGGAGGCTTGATTTATAGACCTTATTCTAATCTGAGGAGCAGAGCTCGCATGGTGACTCAGGACACAAATCACTAAGCAGCTTTAGGCAGCGAGTTGAATATTAAAATAAATTATAACTCCTAAACCCATTTAACACAGGCTCACACCGACGTTAGTCCTGTTACCAGAGCTGCATTCACTAGGAACAGGAATTAGTTTTTAAAATACAGATCTTTTTCTTCCTCTAGTCTGGCTTGAAAGGCGAGTGCTGCCCCTATGGGGAAAACTGAGAAAATCCAGCGTGAAAAGGAAACTTGTGCCAGCACCACAGGAGGACAAAATCCCCAAACCATTTGGAAATGGCAATCCCTGAAATCACATGAGGTGAAGGATAAATACAGGGTGCAACCAGAAAAAGCCTCGGGGATTGGATCCTGAGACTGAGCAGGAAGGAGAGCTGGCACTATGTGACCACAACATCCCTGGGCTCAACAGAAAACCCCACCAGAGCTTGATTAGGAGCCTCCAGGTATTATTTTGCTCCTGCTCCTCAGATGCCATGGAGGTGACATGGTCCAGAGCTCAGTGTCCCAGCACCACAGGTGGACAGCCCTGTACCTCTGCAGAGTTTCACTCCAGATGCGTTTTTTTGGGTCTCCTGATGAGGTGACTTGAAGACAATCTGGAGGCACCATCCTGTTTTTCAACTTGACACAGGGTAGTCAGGAGGTTGAGGGAGGGAGCATGCCCTTCTGCTCCACACTGGAGGCCACGTCTGGGTACTGGGACCAGTTTGGGGCTCCAAGGGATTTCCAAAGCAGAGCAAGCCTGGGGACGCCTTAGTAGTGGTGGGTAGGGACCAGGGCACGTGATGAGAGTCTGGAGGAGCTGGGCTCCCTCAGCTGCAGACCAGGAGGTGAAGATCCAACGGCATATCCCTCTGCCCAAAGGGGTCCTGGAGGCTCTGGGGCCAGACTCTGCTCAGAACAAGAGCCCCAGAGGCACCAGCACAAGCTACAGCAAGGGAAACCCTGGCTGTCCTCAAGGAAACAGCCTGTCCCTGTGCAAGTGGGGTGTCCCTGGGAAGGGGTCCCGAGCGGTGGGGGATCTCCATCCGCAGGGATGCCCTGACTTGGCCAGACACGGCCCCCGGTGACCTGCTGCAGCTGCAGTGTTGGCCCTGTTGGGAGCAGAGTTGGGCCGGAGACCCTCACCTCAGGGAACCTGCAGCCTGTGATGGCACATCTGACCCCGTGGTGGGATGTTGCCTTCGACGTGATCATCTCCAGGACCTACTGGAGAGCGCAGAGCTCCGTGCTGGCTGGGATCTACTTGTAGCAGGTGGATCCAGGGAATTACTGAACGACTATGGTAGGATGGAGCAGGGACTTCACCTCTTCTGATCTGTGAAGCACTCAGTCCCCCTTCGTCTTCCTTCAGTGTTACTGTTACACCACCTTGCCCCAAGAAATCTGCCTCTTCCCAGACTCTGCCACGTCGCAAATTCAGCCTTGAGCACTTGCAAAGCCATTTCCTTCCCTTCGCACGCTGCTCTGAGAATAAACCTGCTGGGAAAGCGAATACAAGGAGCACCCGCAAGGTAATGGTCTCCTCTTCAGAAGGCTGGGAGCTAATCGGGGCTCCCCGAGTCACTGCGGAGACACAGCTCCGTGACTGCCCCTGTGAATCGGTGCTGCCGATTACTCAGAGCAAGGTTTTCTTCTTCTTCTAACTCCTGCCCACAGGAAAAAACCCTGAATTTTAACCATTCTGTAATTAATGCCTCTTAGGCTGCTACAGAGGCCTGTGCTGCCGGACCTACCCGAGCAGGCGTGCACCATCTGCAGGGAGGAGGATGCGGCGGTGCCAGCTCGGCGCGGGTCAGCTCCAGTCAGGCTCAGCAAATTCCCTTTTACATTTATTTATTTACACTTCATGTTAGGGGTCCCAGGGGAAAAAAAAAAAAAGCAGCTTTTGAATGAGCAGTACGAGCATCATGGGGAAAATCGAGGGCTGCAGCACGGGAGGTGGAGTTTCGATAAGGGTTTCAAAGCACATCAGATCAAAACTCCGACCGCTGCCTGCAAGAGATAACAGCCCTGCTGAGCTGCTCTCCTAACGCTGCCGTATCCGTCTCCTTGCATCGCTTGCTACCCTCCACCCCGGAGAGGGTAGCACAGGGCCCTCCAGCAGCCGCACTCCTCCTTTCCAACACAGCAAGAGATACGAAAAGCGCATTGACAGCGCCGGCATTAAAATCCTGGCAGCAAAAAGCATGGATAAAACAATTTGCTCCACTATCCGGCGCCAGGGACTGTTCTGGTGAGGGGTGATGCGCAATATGGGAAAGCCGTGCAGGTTTAAACAAGCCTCGTCGGGAGCAGGCGCTCGCTCCTTGGAAGAGGAGGCAGCACAGAGTGTCGGAGCCAAAGATGACGGGGAAGAGGGAGTGAGCGATACGAAAAGCTGCCGTTCTCTGGAAACATTGAAAGAAAACACCATTTTTACCTCACAAGAGCAGCAAACCCCGTTAGCAGCGATGGAAGCAGGGAGGAGAATACCCTCCTGTGTTGGTTGTGTGCTGTGGCGTGGGAGTCCCCTTGGGATGCCGGGGAGAAGCGTGTCTGGGGGCTGGGGGCAGCGATATCTGCGGTGGGAGACATCGGCTCCATCCTACTCCCAGCCCCACGGCTACTCATCGTCTCCCACCCAGGACTGCGTGGCGGCAAGTCTGAGCTGCTGCTTTTATTCCCCTAACACTTTGATGGGATGCCCTGTCACCCCTTTCATGGGAAATGCCTAGCACGATACTAAAGGGAATGCTGTACGGATCCACTGCAGGGATGAAATGGTGGTGCTGTGGACTCTCCTGTTTCTGGTCCCAAAGCCCTGTCTTCCCCTGGTAACTGTTGGCTTCTTGTCTCCTTAGAACTGTCTTGTCTTCCTCCTTTTACTGTCTTTCATGCCTCTTTTTCATTTTTCTTTCTTTTTCTATTCAAATAGGGAAATGGTGGCTATTGCCCTGCCTCTGTTAAGTGTTTCTCCTTTTATTTCAAATTTTTGACGCGTTTTCCCCCAAAGACACATGCTGTTTTAATCAGGAGCAATCAGCCATTAAAACCAGATTAATTAAAGAAATGAGTTTACGTATTTTTCTAATTATCTGAAACAAACAGGAGGAAAACTCTACGATCTTGCATTTATAATGCTGTTTGCCTGCAACAGATCACTGGATAATATCACTGCTGATCTGAGAAGATGACGCCATGTCACCATTAATCATTTGCTTGAATAATAAAATAGCTGAATTAGAATCTACCGCATCTTTTGGAAGTAGATATTTTAGTCTCTTTTACCATTTATGCTGCAGTTCAGAGCCCTGCTCTGTAGCTCCCTAAAACCACGATATGCGAATGCAACATGCCCTTTGCTTGACTCCATTCACAACGTATTTAATTCTTATTTCTTTGCTCTTCTGCAGCTGCTGTTGTCCTTATCACCGTTGGGGAACGGGGACAAAGCCCCACGGGACTGTGACGCGTTGTACAAATTTGGAGCAACAACTGCTCCTGCCATTTCTATTTCTAAGGCTTTCAAAAACGTCACGGTCGGTGCAACCCCATCCAGCTTCAGGGGTAGCACAGAGTCACTGAATAAATGATGATGTCATATGGTATAAAAATGATAGCACTATGGTATCGCAAAGGCACGGAGTTGATGATGCCATTTAATGTTAAGTGATATCATGGCTAAAGGCACTAAATGACGCAACCTACGTACGTGACGCCACCTGGTGTCATGTCGTAAATACCGTCGGTGAGTAAATGCCATCCTACGTTATCAAGGGATGTCATAAATGAAGTGGCCATGGCTGTGCTGAAAGGCGTACCTGCGGTGAGTGTGGTAAGATGAAGACGGCTACTGACATTTTATTTAAGTTAGT
Organism: Rhinoptilus africanus; assembly: GCA_013400135.1. Taxonomy (NCBI): domain Eukaryota; kingdom Metazoa; phylum Chordata; class Aves; order Charadriiformes; family Glareolidae; genus Rhinoptilus; species Rhinoptilus africanus. Next base: position 132,221 of record VXBO01005310.1, read on the forward strand.
TTGATATTAGCTCATTAAGTATTAGCATGCTGATAGCAAATGTATTCCGTCTAAATAAAAACACGCCTTCAAACTGAATGCCGTTAATTTATTAATTACTGATCAATACCTAATGTTTATTAATGATCGTGATCTATTAGCATTTTATAGAATCATACAATCACAGGGTTGGCAGAGACCTCTGGAGATCCCCCAGTCCCACCCTCTGCCAGAGCAGGGTCACCCAGAGCAGGGGGCACAGGAACGCCTCCAGGCGGGTTTGGGATGTCTCCAGAGACGGAGACTCCACCACCTCCCTGGGCAGCCTGGGCCAGGGCTCTGCCACCCTCCAGGGAAAGAAGTTCCTCCTCATGTTTGCTTTCCTGTTGGTTCATTCCTGTGTGCCTCGATTATGATTAATTGATTTAATCAAAGCGCCAGCAGGATTGATTAGCCCCCTTGGCTAAGCGGAGCCATGGGTCATCCCCTCCTCCTCCTGCAAGGGCATCTCCATCTGGCAGGGAGCCCCCCGAAATGATGTTATCTGGTCCTGGCGCACTCCCTCAGGGTCTTCCTCACCTTCGGCGCTTGGGGAGCGGTTGTAGCCCGGCAGGAAAGGTTGTTTTCAGGAACACAAGAGGCTCAGGAGGATTAAGGCCAGGCAGCAGCCCGGGACAGCTATTTCTAAGCCTCGGGGACGGCCCTTTGTCATTCCCAACAGGGAGGTCAGGCTCCCTGGGAATCAATTTGCACAGCCTTCAGGTTCATATTATTTGCCGGAAAATGCCAACCAAAGGGAACAACCCCAGAAAGGGAGAATTTATTATTATACAGTTACCCTGGGGGAAGTGTCAGTGACATTAATCCTATTACAGCGTTAGCAGGACAAGGTCGCAAAAAATGATAAGTCAGGGAGAACACAGCGCCCTGCCGAAAAGCCGGAGCCTCCGTTAGGAACGCCCCTGTCTTGATGCCATGGCACAAGGGGAGCAGATAGAAAGATATAAAGTGAGGGGGACTGTCAAGTCCCCCACAGGCTCCACTGCCCCACGGAGGATGCACTGGCACTCCCAACAAGGCTTTTCGTCCCGGGCATGGCTGGATGGGTGCTCAGCACTTGCCTGGCACCGCTTCCAGCAGATGCCCTCCGCTTTCGCCATCAGCTTTCCTGTCTTCCAAGGAGAAGCGAGGCAGGGAGCGGAGAGCTGGCCCAATTCCCTATTCCTAAACCCTTCCTGGCACGACCGCGCTCACACAAGCCAGCCTCGCAAAGCTTTGGTAAGAATCAGCTTTTAAGCCTGGTCAGCTCGGGGAAAAAACAGCAGCAAGCAGCTGGTGTTAAATCTACACACAAATAAATCCCTCCTCGGGGATGAGAGAATTGGAGCCGTTGATGCCTGGGCTGTCTTCAGCCACTAACCTAAAAAAAAGATGGAAGCAACTGAATTAAAAACAAGGTCGCCGGAACAAGAGTGAGGGGGAGGAAAGGAGTTGCCTGGAAGGATGCAGGAGGGCAGAGTTTGGTGGTACATGGGGGGTCCGGTCTCCTGAAAACTTGTTGAAGGCAGTATTTTGTTAGCTCGGAGGGTTTATAAGGTGCTTTCTCGCTCTGTGGGAGAAAACCAAGGAGTTCTGGCTCAGCTCTGGAGGGCTCTGGTCCGTGTCCGTTCACCTGCAGAAAACCTCCTCTGCCTGTACGTGCTGGCTCAGCACTGCCAAAACATCGGGTAACCCAACATGGCACCTGCCTTTGTCACTCATTTCCACGACGATACTCAGGAGGTGTCAAGCAAAGGGTGGTAAAATATTGGCCAGTGTAACATTCAGGCTCTCTTTTCCCATTCAGATGAAGACGACGCGTTTATATTTAGCCCATGAGTGCTGGGCATCGACAACTAGGTAAAAACCGGATTGTAAATTATTTGCCTGGGAGAAAAGTCACGTGAAATCTCCTGCTGGATTTCCCCAGCACCCTTCTTCGAAGCCACCCTCTGCCACCTGCCTTTCCCCTCCTAAGCAGTTTGCACAGGGCGAAAGCTGTTGTCTGGATCCTAAGGCCAAACAAAACTTGTTCCCTCTTCGTCAGGACTGATGAAAAAGCGTAAAGAGCTGCAGGTCCTGGCAGATCTCAAAATGTAACTTTCTCACTGGCTTTAAATATGAGTTTTATCGCACAGACAATTCTCCCTCCGAATGGCTAAACTTCATTTTAAGAAACTGCAGTATTTGGTAGTTCTCTACAGAGGACCAGGACACCATTGTGTTTTACCCGTTTCCAGTGCATAGATTATTATTTATCCAAGCTTAATTTTGATTTTGCTGGGGTAACGTCTGCAATCAGTCACTGATCAGAGTAAGTCACTAGGTGTTTTTCTTTGGATTTCTGTACGTTTGCATGCCAAGACCAGCAACGATTGCCGTTTGCTTGATGTGATTGTGACATACTGGCACATCCAGTCACTCCCATGTGTGATTTCATCCTTCTCCTGCCTGGGAGAGGGGTAGCTGGATGTGGCGTGGCTCTTCTATCTCCACAATCTGCTGGCTAGCAAACACCTCGGAGAGATAACAAACGCCTGAAATACAGGAAAAGGTTTAATCAGACCTTTCAGATCTTCCCACGGTGGGGAATAGACCCACGGGAAAGCAGTCTCAGGGCAGGCAGGTATCCCCATTGCCTCTGTGGGCACCACAAAATGCTTTTTTACCTTTATGGATAGAAAAAAAACCCTCAACTTTTTTTTTTTTTTTGCATTAAGGCACAGTTTCTGAAGTGTGAGGTTTGAAATAGGATGTGAGGCATTAGCGTTCACGGAACTACATTTTACCCTCTTTCTACCCGGAAAAGGTGACATCCAGAGGTCGCTCACAAGCCAGGTTGCCCTGTGATTTTGTTTTAACTGAGATTTTATTAACGACAGCTGACTTTTCACATCTCCAGAGCTCCTGATGTCATGACGGAGGTAAGCATTAGCCCGACGGCCAGGCGCAGCCCTTGGAAAGTGAAATAAAAGCAGACGTCAGGGTTTGCTCATCACTCTCAGGCCAGGACCCGGTCGCCTCATCCCTGGATCACACCTTCCCTGCGGAAAGGGAACGGGCCCCCCCGCCAGCACCCAGCGCGGCCTCACCTCCGGCAGGACCGACGCCAGCCAGGTTTAGCACCAGAACTCCTCACACCCCGCTACACCTCATCCGCTTGTTTTATGGAAAAAAATCAGCAGGTTTCACGGCCTGCCCTACCGTCCCGGGCTTTAAATCCCGCTGGATAAACGGCTTTTAGGCGCCGCCGTTCCCTGACAGGACGCCGGCCCCGCCGCACACAAGATGGCGGCGCGGGATGACCCGGCGGTCACGTGACGCGCGGT
>VXBO01005311.1:3004-18460 GCA_013400135.1 Rhinoptilus africanus
CGTGGTTTGCCAGGGGAGCCGGGGCTGGGGTGTGTGGGGCCGGGGGGGGGCTGCTCCCGACGGGGGCAGGATGGCGGAGCCGAGAAAAGCTTCTTTATAAAAGTCGGGTTTTCGAGCGCGGCAGGATGCTCTCATGGAATGGTCGTGGAATCACGGATTTGTGGTGGAATCCCAGAATCCCAGCTTGGAAGGGACCTCAAGGATCACCTGGTCCAACCTTTCTCAGCAGCAGCACCCACTCTAGAGAAGATAAACGCTTCCCTGGGGAGGTTATTCCAGTTTTTTGCCCTCGGTGGAGCTGCAGTGGCTCCGGGAGGCGAGTTGTGGGCCAGGATGGTGCTTTCAGGAGGGTTTTGTCCTTTGCGGCCAGAGCTTTCCAGGCTTAGGGGCTCAAAAGCGGTTCCTGGGAGGGCGCGTTCATCCGAGGGCTGCTCTGTTGGGTTGTTTGAGGTGGGGATGATGAAGCTGAGAGAGAAGAGGGGCCCACGTGAGCCCTTCTTCGGAGGAAAGACCGCGATTGAAGCATCCCCGAGGGCGGGAGCTCCGGGGCTGTCTGGAGTGAGAAGGTCCAGGCTGTTGGGATGAACTCGAGCCTTTTCTATCAGGTCGTAGCTTCCCACCGCACAGCTCTGCTGTTGTGATCCCTCACCTCGGTTTCCTTGGGTTTTTTCTTGAGTCCGGCCTGCTCCTAGCTTCAGTGGAGAGATTTGGGGTGAGTGATTTGCTAGAAGAAAGCAGAAATCGGCTCAGCTGATGCCGCGAGTTATCACACACGCGGCTCCGAGTGCTAGAAAGCCTCGGAGCAGCACAATTACCTGGCTTTAACCTTGAATGTGTCGAGAAGTGGCTTTACAGAAGCTTCATTTTCTGCTGCCTGGGGAAATCACAGCTTTCTTGTGCAGGAAGGTCTTGTTTTCTGGTAGAAAAAAGGTGATTTTCGGAAGGAAAGATCTGTGCAAGGCAATAACAGGAACTTGCTGCGTTTGCTGCGGGATGTGCTTGACAGAGGGGCTTTGCACCGTTTCACCCTGGTAACTCGGGCTGGAGTGAAACGCGGTCTTATCCCCAGGCCAGAAACCCGTCACCGTCCGCCTTCTCGGCAGCGTCTGGGTGTTGCCTGGGGGCGTTTATGGTTTCTGACGGCGTCGGNGAGAAGAGGGGCCCACGTGAGCCCTTCTTCGGAGGAAAGACCGCGATTGAAGCATCCCCGAGGGCGGGAGCTCCGGGGCTGTCTGGAGTGAGAAGGTCCAGGCTGTTGGGATGAACTCGAGCCTTTTCTATCAGGTCGTAGCTTCCCACCGCACAGCTCTGCTGTTGCGATCCTTCACCTTGGTTTTCTTGGATTTTTCTTGAGTCCGGTCTGCTCCTAGCTTCAGTGGAGAGATTTGGGGTGAGTGATTTGCTAGAAGAAAGCAGAAATCGGCTCAGCTGATGCCGCGAGTTATCACACACGCGGCTCCGAGTGCTAGAAAGCCTCGGAGCAGCACAATTACCTGGCTTTAACCTTGAACGTGTCGAGAAGTGGCTTTACAGAAGCTTCATTTTCTGCTGCCTGGGGAAATCACAGCTTTCTTGTGCAGGAAGGTCTTGTTTTCTGGTAGAAAAAAGGTGATTTTCGGAAGGAAAGATCTGTGCAAGGCAATAACAGGAACTTGCTGCGTTTGCTGCGGGATGTGTTTGACAGAGGGGCTTTGCACCGTTTCACCCTGGTAACTCGGGCTGGAGTGAAACGCGGTCTTATCCCCAGGCCAGAAACCCGTCACCGTCCGCCTTCTCGGCAGCGTCTGGGTGTTGCCTGGGGGCGTTTATGGTTTCTGACGGCGTCGGTGGGTGTTTTGTCGCTGATCCGTGGGAGCGTGGTGAATTGGAAAGGCAGCTGGACCCTGCTTCTGCGCGGGGCTGTTGCTCTGACTGAAGGCGCTTGCCAACGGAAACGCTTGCGTAGGAAATTATGTGGAGTTGTAAAGTCTTGTTTCCCACCGCGTGTGTTTGAGCTGATCACGAGGATGTGGCTGAACAAGCATAGAAATCCAGTCGTCCTTTCCTGTGGGGTCAAGAAGCTGGTCCGTGGGGTCGGAAGCTCATTCTTGGGGTCAAGAAGCTCGTTCTTGGGGTTGGAAACCGGTTCTTGGGGTCGGAAACCGGTTCTTGGGGTCAGGAATCTCATTCTTGGGATTGGAAACCGATTCTTTCGGTCAAGAAGCTTGTTCTTGGGGTTGGAAACCAATCCTTGGGGTCAAGAAGCCCGTTCTTGGCGTCGGAAGCCCGTTCTTGGTGTCGGAAAACGATTCTTGGGGTCGGGAAGGTTGTTCTTGGGGTCGGAAGCTGATTCTTGGGGCCAGGAGCCTTTTTTAACCCCGGACCGCTCTCTCTCTCCACAGGCCGTGTGTATTACTTCAACCACATCACGAATGCCAGCCAGTGGGAACGGCCCAGCGGCAGCGGGAAGAACGGCCAAGGGGAGCCAAGCAAAGTGCGATGTTCACATCTCTTGGTGAAACACAACCAGTCCAGAAGACCCTCGTCGTGGAGGCAGGAAAAGATCACGCGGACCAAAGATGAGGCACTGGAGCTTATCAATGGCAAGTAAATGCAGGAGAGAGAGAGGGAATATGATACTGTTGAAGGGGAAAAGTCATTTTGAGGCTAGAATTTGCACCCCGAGCCGAGTGGTTCGGTGTGTCGTGAACTTGCTAAAGCCAAGTTTTTTTTTTAAGCCAAGTGGCTTGAAAACGGACTTTTGTGTGGCCCGGCCACTCGGAGAAACAATTTTGCTGTATGATTAAAAGACGTAAAGATAGGTCCCAGCCCCTATGTCCTCCCCTTTGTGTTTGGTTTTGTTTGGTTTTTTTTTTTTTTTGGGTAATGTTATTTCAGAGGTTTGTTTGTATTTTCTTTGTAAACGTGTATTTTTATATTAAAAATAAAATCGATTTGAAGCTAAAACAAACGTTCTTTAAACATTTCTTTTTATTTAATGTCACTTGACTCCTTGCCCTAATAGCAACTTAGAGTCAGTTCTAATTAACCTCTGCTTGAAATCAAGGGAATTGACCTTGCGCGAGGCTGGACAGGTGACCTGATCGGCTTGTTTTTTTCCCTGAATATTCCGGTTTGTGATCTGGTCTAGGAGCGAGGGCGCTGTGTGCTTTCCGCAATAAGTGGTGGTAATCTTTGCAGCCTAGATTATTATTATTTTTTCTTGCAGCTCTGGTAGTAGGATTGGAGTGATGTCACCACTCTTTGGCATCGAGGGGTTTTTTATCTTAACGGAGGCATGTTCGGCTTTTCCCGCTGGTTTTTACTTCTTAGGATAAGGAATTGAAGGGGTTGGGGTGAGGTTTAAATCAGTCTCTTCGATTAATTGATGAAACTGAGACCAGGCTCTTTAATGGGCAGCTTTGTTTTTTCAGGGGGTGAGGACGCAAAGCTGCGAGCGCACAGATACGAACTGGGCTTGTCTTATCTCTTACGGCTTCAGCAGCAAGGGAGGGAAGATACGGAGGGTGTTTTGGCTGCTGCCTCCGTCCTACCCAACGCGAAACCGAAGGACTTTTCTTATTTGAAAGCCCTGGGAGGGGAAATTATCTTTGCTGAATGACTTGAAGCACCGAGGCGGTGACCAGCAGGTGGTATCTGCTCCCCGCCTTTTGGAAGGGGAGGTTAAAAGAGTTGGCGCAGATGGGAATTTTCTTAGGGAATTGTCTCCTTTGGGGTTGGGGTGGCTGAGAAAGCGTTAGGGGGTGACAAAGCGGGATGCACGCCTGTGCCAAGGGCACCAAGATAAATAGATTGAAATATTTCAGCCAAGTGGCAAATTCTTTCTTTGTCTTTCTCTTCTCTTTCATTTCTTTTTGAGAATAAAACTGCATCTTTTGGGGTGAAGTTCATCAAAAGGCCGGAGCAGAGCTTTCTATAGGTGGGAGGTTAAATGATGCACGTGTTTTAAGCAGCCATTGATGAACTCAGATCTTTGTAAGAGGGGATCGCGTTTTCAGAAGGGAAAGTTGTCTTGTTATCTCTGAAGAGGTATTTCAGGAGCTTGTGAGCAGGTAGGCTTTTCGACATATTGATGTTCTATACGTTAGTTGTCTTTAGAAGCCTGAATAACGTTATTTGGACTCAACAATTCGTTGTCATTCTTAGTTTGTGTGTTTTTCTTCGAGATGCCGCAGTTCTTTGGTACGGTGAGGGAAAGAAACAGCTTAAACTTCCCTTGGCTGGAAAGAATGAGATTAACCTTGACAGCGTCAGAGCCTTCTCGCTATCAAATAACTCTTACGTTTCGAAATCTCTCTGTGGTATCTGAAGAGGAAAAGAGCCGTGATTTAAACTCACTTCATGTAAATACCCGGCTTGTCTTCTTGGTAAGGGCCGTTAGGGAATTAATTCCTGTGATGGGAATATTGTCAAAAAAACCCAAACCCAGCCACCTTTCTATCTTCCTGGGAAAGTCATCGGGAACATCAGCTTACGAATTATTGTTTTACGGTGGCTTCTTGACAATTACTGTTAATTAAGTTTCTAGAACAGCTGAAACTTCTTGGGAGGACGCTTCTCTCCGGCTCCTGAGAGTCAGGCATCGGTGAGCCTCTCTGCACAGCTGGACTGTACCTGGGAAACGTAATTATAGCGTGGAATTGTCAAAGTAGGTCTCTGGGGAGGAATTTGTTTGCCAGGCACAGTACCACACATTTCCATGTTTTGTTCGGAGATCGGTTACGGCTGAGAGATCTCCCTCCGAATCCCGCCCGGGTCTTAACGCTTTGCGCAAATAAAAAAGCGAGAAAGAAATTTGATTAGGGAGCTTTTTTGTTCTCAGAGGAGAGGGGATGATACTAAAGATAAATGGTTTTGGTGGGTGAACTTGACTGATGTCAAATATTCCATTTGATGGCTTTTCTCCGCTAATAAGGGAGGAGAGGTGAGAGAGCTGGAGGGTTGCGTTGCCCGCGAATGGTTTTTAATCCATTAAGAAAGTTGCAGGGGAGGATTAAATGTAGGTTAGTTCTCCTGTGGTCTTCAAGCAGGAGTTGGAGGATTTGGCTCACCGGGGGCTTTTCCGGGAGGTGAGAACATTGCAGGGAACGCGGGACTAGGAAGAAATTTCAGATTTGAGCCTGACCCCGCTATTAAAGGCAGCAAAACCTTTTAGTCGCCTCCGCAAGCTTTATCAGGCGCCGTTTAAGAGGCAGTTAATTTGCTGGGAAGGTTATTTCCGACCATCTCTCTCTGTGTAGAAACCCGGTTTCCAGCTAAATACCACTTACGATCAGTTTCCCTTCGTTGTTTCTTGCATTAGTGTTGTTTAAATTTAATTTCTTCCTGACGTTGACCTCTTGGTGGATTTTGAGAGCCCTGCTCTTTACCAGCCTGTTTTTGCCCGCTGAGCCAACCGGGCTTTTAGTTTCTGGAAATGTAGGTCATCCCTTCTGCTGTTTCTGCTCTTAGCCCTCCTTTGCACTTCAGTTTCGATTAATTTTTCTTGAGCGCGGGTTCGTCGTCGCCTGCGATACCTCAGCTCTCGGCTGTGCCTTCTCCTGCGGCATTTACTACTGCCGAGGGTACCACGACTTCGGTGCTGCACTTCTCGCTTTTAAAATCATCCTGCCTATTTCGGATTTGTAATCCCGCATTTACGTCCTCCTTTTTCTGGTGGGGCTCGCTGGGTACGGCAGTTTCCTTTGGTTTGTGTTTGTAATAGGCGTGTGGGTTCGCTTGGTGCCGTTGGATCTTCCTTAGTCATTCAGGTCACGTTAATTATTCACATCCTCCTTTCTGCTGACGGCGCTTCCCCGCCCTCCAGCTCGTTATTTGCACTCTTCGTTAGCGTACCCCGGCTTCTTGTTGCAGAATTGGTCGGGATTCATCCCAAAGTTCGGTTCCTGAGAGCTTCTCTTCCCCGATACTCCCCGTTTCAGCACAATCCATCACTGTTCCTCACCTTCCTCTTTTTGCCCTAGTCTCCCGTTACTCAATTTCCCTTACGCCTGGAGATTTTTGGGGGTAGTTTATTAAAAGCTGGACAGTACCTAATCTGCATAATTTGTTCTAAACGGCTGGGATCGTCTGAGGAAAAGGCTCATTAATCCCGCTTTGCGGAGCCAATGTTCAGACCCGGGGTGCGGGTGTCTTGTGCTGGCGGAGGTGCTTTGGAACAACTACTTCAGCTTTAAAAAAGCCTTAGGCTTTATCCAGAAAAACCCTCATCTAGTTGATGGGCAGATTTTGCTCTTGGCCTGGTCATCAGCATAAAATTACGAGGTTTTATTAATTACATTCTTTTCTGAAGTGTGGTAGAGTGGTTTGCCCTGCACGCTTATGAAACTCTTTACCTGCTGATGTGACCAGGGCAGACGGTTTAGGATATAAATGTAAACTCTCTAATCCTTCATTTGGATGCTTTATTCCTTTTAACGTCGGTATATATCTTAAAGCCGTAATTCCTGATGCTTCTGGGTGCGATTGTGACGGCTCCTTGCTGGGGATTGGCACCTATATACAATCGGATGCGTATTTACGGTGCTGCAAATATGTATTTTTAGGATAAACTCTGTTTTGTCAGCGAGTAGCTGCTTACGCTCAAGCGGCTTAGTTTAATAGGATGAACCAGTATCTGTTTCTCTCCTGGAACATGACTGCTGTGAACTGTCTTCCACCCAGCTAAATAATCCTTTTTTCCCCCCCCTGCTTTTTAATGCAGGATAAATAGCTGTTGCCTTAAGTTTTGTAGAGTTTCAGACTTTGGGGGAGACTTTCTCCGCCCGCTCGCGTCCGCTCTAAGCGACAGGTAGGAAAAATGTGTGTGATCTCACTTAGGTGACAAGTTAAAGCAGGTTTTGCGCGTCAGGAATTAAGGAAACTTTCTCTGGCTTTTGAATTATATTCTGGACACGTGTTTAAAAAAAAATACATTCTAAACCAAGAGGTAATCAGTCTCCTATTCACAATTCTTTGGTTTTTTTTGGTAGCTTTTCCTCCTGGCCTGTACAACTGGAAAAGTCCTGAGCACTTTGCTGAATTTTACACTAGAGACGATTGAATCAGGGAGGAAAAGTGGGCTGTGCCGTAGAAGACTACTCCGAAGACTTAAAATCCCTTTGTTTTGGTTTTGCTGGCGTTAAACTGGAGTAAAGGGGTTCATTTAAAAATTAATAGCTTGCGTTTTCATTGCTGCTGGATACCTCAACGCCCCCGTTCTCTCATTAAGAAATATTTTCTCACCTGCCCCCCTCCCTCACAGGTATTTCTCAGGTGTATATGAGTATATAGCATTAAAACGAGCTAGAAAATACTTGTTTCTTCATCCTTTTCCATCAGAAACGGCTCTCTTCCTTTTGTGAGAGCATCCCTCCAAATAATAAAGCCTAACTCTTGAATGACGTGCCTGGCCCTTTTTCAGGGAAGGCTCTTCCACTCTTTGTGGCTGGAATAAACTATGCTCAGCCCATTTTTCTGTGTTATTTTTAGAGGTTTATCTGGCAAAGTGCAGACTCTTCACACGTGCAAGCTACCGGGCTTACATGGGAGTTTGGTTGTTGAAACCAGGAGATTTAACAGCTTCGGGGGGAGGGCAACAACATTTATTTTCTCTATTGAAAAAAAAAATCGGTGTTTTTTTTTTTGAAGGGGGAAGACTGCTGAGGTCTAAAAGGGAAGATGGGCCTCAACGATTCTTTCAAAAGCTGACAGGAGGTTTCTGGAAAGAGGGATTTAAAAAATGAAACAAAACTCTGGCGAGAAATAAGTGGATTTTAGCTGGTACGGAGAGTTGCTTTGGGTTGGAAGCTGGAGCATCGATTTGGGGCTGTTCTTCAAGGCGCAGGTGGATGGATGCTCCCTTGCTTAAAATACACGGATGAAGGATTTCTGGCGCTGTAATTTAGTCTGAACTCATCACTTCGGGTCCAAAGCGCGGAAGGGAAGCCCCTCTGGCAGGAGCAGGCTGCGTTGGGAAGCCGGAGCTTTCCCTGGCAGCCAGACCCACAGCGGATACTCAGCAGTTTGGAGGCTTCAAATCCAGCCTAAACCACCGTCCTCGTGCAGAAACATTCCTTGCAACTGGTCTTAAATTGGGTTTTGGTGGCTGCAAGTCGGCACAGCGACGGCTTGGGATTTGGAGTAGCCGTTACGCTCCTTTTAATGAATGGGAAGGGTTGAGTTGCGTGAAAAGGCGCGGGGTTTTCTCGGTGCCTCGAGAAGCCGGGAGAATCTGCTTCACGGGGTGCTAGGGGACGTGGCAGCGGCACTTGTGCTTCGCTCCTCCCAGTCAATCTGTAATTAGCGGCTCCACAATCACATTATCAAGCCATTCATTGGAAAATGGGATTTGTCTCCTGGCTTTTCTTGTTAGGAGCGAGCAAGGTTGGGGTTCTGCTGGTGCAGGAAGGTTCAGAACAGTCTCTGGGTTGAGACTACGAATATTTCTTAACTGACCTTTTAAAAAGCGGGCTTGACAAATAATTCGCTCCTCGGGGATTCTTCCTGCTCGTTCTTCTGGCAAGGTGAGCCCTTTGGAAATCAAAAGCTCATCTATTTTGAAGCCCAATAATAAATCCCCATGTTTCAGGGGCAGCAGTAGGCGGAATCACCTTTTTTTGATTTATTCAATAGAAGCTTAAATAGAAACGGGCCGCGGTGCGAGGAGGGAAACGTGCTTGGAAAAAAAAAACCCACAAACACAACTGAGACAAGTGCTTTAGGTGTTATGAAAGTTTAGTTCTGGCTCTGAATTCATTCAGGAGCTTTGAAAGCCTTTTATTTTTGGTTCGCGCCCTTCTTGCTGCAGGATGTAAAGCTTAAGGTGAGGGGTTGTTTGTTTTTTTTTCTCTTTCCTGACTACTTTTTCCTTGTATTTCCAGGCTACATCCAGAAGATAAAATCAGGAGAAGAGGATTTTGAATCTCTGGCTTCCCAGTTTAGCGACTGCAGCTCGGCAAAAGCGGGCGGCGATTTGGGTGCGTTCGGGAGAGGTGAGTGGAGCTCAGCCCGGCAGCGCGAACGCCGGATCGCGATTACCGGCTTGATGCTGATCTTCTTGGCGGGGGGGGAGTTTAATAATGCACCCCGCTGGTGGGGGAAGGAACATGAAAATGGATTTGTCTGCTAGGCAGCCTGCTGTGCAGGAAATGTCGTTTGATGCCTGGAAGTTAAACCAATTAGGAATGCAACTCTAATATTATTCTAGGCAGAGAGGCGGCGGCGCGCAAACGCCTTTCGTGAAATTGGCTTTTCCCTCTGGAAAAGGATTTTCCAGCTACACTGAATGGAAATCCAGTGGCACAGGGTAATGAGCCGTGAATGAGGAAGAAGCGGATAAGTCTTGCTAACGGCAGGGCAGATAAATGGTTTGGCATTCTAATCTTCAATGCGAAAGCTATTAGCAAATTGTGGCAATGAGAAGAATTCTCGGCCCGCCGAAATAATGTTGCCGGTGAGAGATTTTTCTTACAGGATTATTGATCGGTGCAGAGAGGGAGCGACGACGAAAAGCTCGTGGATGCTTCCTCATTAATGAGATTTGCTGGTGTGGGAGGAAGAATCTCTGGGTAACATTCAAAACCTCTTTTTGCTTTATCTTACCGGGGCTTTTTGCACTCGTTTCCACTAGGAGGAAAATATGAAAGCGACGATGTCGTGAGTACAGCTACAAAATTCAAAGAACAACCCAAAACCTTTTTATAGCGAGGGTGTCCGTGCATATTTTATTTGAAGACATGTAAACATGTCTTATATGTAAACAGATTTAATAGGATAAGGATAAATAATTAAGATTAATAACACTAAAGAGCCAGTATTGATCCCGATACCAGTATGGAATATACGAGGATGATACTCAGCCCAATTTATCAGGGGGAAGCTGGGTGCTCCCAGCAAATGTGGGACGCTGCGAGCGCTGCGGCTTCGGGAGGAAGGGAAGGGCTCCGGCACCGGAGCGAGGAGTTTTTAGGATGGCAGGAAAAACTCCTCAGCAAAGTTTTGAATTTCTATATAACGTGACGTTCATGGTATGAAATAATCCTGTTGGCAGCTTGTGTCAAGTGCCCAGGTTTCTATTCTCATCCCTGCACCTGGTGAGCTCGAAAACACCGAGTCCTTGAAACCCACATCCCAAAGCTGGCTAGAAAGTAAATATTTGAACGAATTCAGACACTAGAGTCTTATAAAAATGCAGGTTTCACGAGCATTAGAAAATAAATTAGTCCTGTGACACCAAGACATCTGGGAATACTTAAAACACTGGTGGGCTCGCGGAAGGGGCTCCGAGTTGCTCGTTCAGCCCCCGCCAGCCGAAGCCCACCCAGCTTTGGCAGGTGAAACTCTATTTCAAATGTAATTTTGGGTTTTTTTCCCCCCCCTAAAAATACTATTTTTAATCACTGTTCCTTTTTAGGGTGCAGTTCAGCAACGGTTGCTTCCTCGAATAGATCCTTTCAGCCGGGGTTAATCCTAGGGTGCCGTGTCTGCTATTTTGGGTTCAGGGAAAACTGAAATTGAGGTTCGTTGTGCTCTTTGGGACGGAAAGAAATTGCTTTATTTTATTTTTCTGGCTGCACCAAAATGTAAAGAAATGTCGCAAGAGCCGCTTTCCACTAGATGGCATTGGAACCACGTGTGGTGGCCACAGCCCTGCTCTCGCCATCCCCCTCTCTGCCTCTCCTTTTTTTTTTTTTTTAAATTTTTCCTGGGCTGAAAATGTAATTTGTTAGAACTTGGAGCGGTGGTTACTTGGGAGGGGAGGTTCTTAAAACATTTCCATTTGTCTTCCCTTCAAATAAGTCCTGTTTCCGCCTGAGGAAGACCACTGTGGTGCAGCAGCCGGGCTGATACTTCATCCGAAGGAAAGATTTCATGTCCAAAGGAAAGATTTCATGTCCTAGTGGAAAATAACCACAAAAAATTCAGGTGCCGAGGCAGGTCTGCCCAACGGTGAATGACACTGGCTTTGTAACCCAAGCTCCTGAGCCGGGCAAGCTTTTACTCTAGATTTTTAGCGATTAATCTAAATGCTAAAAGGGGAGAAGCGAAACGCTGGGAAGCCGGATGCATCAGGTCGCTTCAGTAATAAACCACTTTTTTTTTTCCTGGGGAGAGAAAAATAGCGAGCTGAAGCTATTAATAATCCCGAAAGGGGGGAATCGAGCATCTTTTGTGACATCTTAAGTGCCTTGCTGGAGAAAGGGGGTAGGGATGGATGGAGGTCGTAAAGGAAAACATAAATTCTGGAGATCAGATGTGATGCATTTGGGGTGTGTGGTCTTGGAAGGGGTCGGGAAGGTTTAATTCGCAGAGAGATGAATATGTTGCTGTGAGGTGGCTTTTCTGGCTCTGGAGATGTCTCCCAGCTTTCTGCAGCCCCCTCCGAATGTGCTGTGGGTTCCAAAGCCACAGCCCAGCTTGGAGACGAGCCTCATAAGCTTCCAGGAGATTTTATGTTGGGTTTTTGGCGAGTCGCCGGTCTGTCCATCACCTCGGGCAGCTGGAGGCAAGCTTTGGGCACGGCCGGTGCTAAGGGCAGAGAATAAGGGTTATCTCTGTGCCGGGGGGACTGCCACCTCCCGGCCTTCCCTCCCAGGCCTCTCGTCCTTCTGCTGAAGCTTTTGCCGAGACTCCCCCGGGGAGACTTTGACCCGTTGGCAGCAGTAAAACCTCATTATTTCGGCTGGGGCGGGCGGTTTTTCTGCTCTAACTTTTATCACAGGAAACTGGGCAAAAATACTGTCCCCCTTGAGCCCCCTCCTGTAGCAGGCTGGTGTCTCTGCTCTTGATTTGAATTATTCTGGCCGTTATTGTGCTGCTTATTCCTTCTTTCCCTTACGGTAGTTCCACTTGGGAATCCCCGTGCGGGGTCCTTTGGGCACCTCAGCCTTTCCTGAGCCTGGATTTCTAAACCTCCTGCAACTGGGTGACTTGGAGAGCGGAGCTTTAAGAGCGATTCTTATCTAGGTCATGACATTTACCCACGTGTGCCTCGTAAATTATTTAGCGCAGCTTGTAATTCACACCGCATCCGTCCCCCTCCCTGTGTCCCTGGAGGGCACACGGGGCGGGAAGAGGAACATCCACTTGTGCCAGTGAATCTGCAGAACAGATTTCCTCCGCCTTTCCGGTCGGCAGCTCTCCCAGCATCTTTCCTTGCTGCAGCCGCCTCTGTAGGATCTGCGCAAACCCCCCCACCCCCCGCCCCAGCCCTGTTTAAAAAAGAAAAAAAAAATCTCTGTGTACATGGACGTGTGAATGAGTTGTTTTGAATCATCTTCTGGGAGAAGATAAAAACAAACACCCCCTGCGCGTTATTAATTGGTGACTTTGTTGTTTGCCTGGAAGCTGTCGTCGTTGGAGGCTTGCTTGCTCAGAAAGATCTTCCGTTCGTTGCCGTTAATTGAACTTTCTGGTGTGTCTGCTCTCTGCAGGTCAGATGCAGAAGCCTTTTGAAGACGCCTCGTTTGCGCTGAGGGCTGGCGAGATGAGCGGACCAGTTTTCACAGAGTCAGGGATCCACATCATCCTCCGCACAGAGTGAAGTGCCTTGGTGACAAGTAGGAAGGAAAGGGCGAGGGGAAGAAAGGAGGAGAAAAAAAAAAAAAAAGAAAAAAAACAAAACAAAACCTACTCCAACCCTGCACTCTCCCAAAAAAACTTCATATCCAGTTTAAAAAAAAAAAAAACAAACAAAAAAAGCTCATTTCATATCTCAGTATCTTCTGTGGCACCCGACACAGTGTTTTTCACCTGCAGAGATGCACGGTTAGCCAAGGGTGAGGAGGCAGTCGAAATAAGGCAGTAGCATCTTTCATAAGCAGGGAGAATGCTAAAACCCACCGTTTCTGGCATGCCACCGCTGCTTGAGTTATACTGACGCGTCTCCCAGGCCGAGGAATGGTCAGTGCTAAAGGTCCCACTTCAGTGCTTCCCGCATCCCCCCCGCCGTCTCTAGACGCAGAGTATTTATTGCAGCGCGAAGCCGAGGACCTGCGAACTCTGGTGCTACGACGGGAAGGAACTCCCCCACCTCTCCCCCCTGCATGATCGTTTGGACGCGTTTTTAACCCCAGCGAAGGGTATTCGCTCTGCAGCCCGCTCCGTTGGTTGGTAGAACTGGTTTATTGAAGCCATTCGTTAATTGACCGTAAGATATCAAAGGCTGAGCCAGCTTAAGCATGGGGCGCCCATCCCTCTGTCTCCGTCCGTAGCTTCCCTTAGCGCAGCTCGGCGAGGACCGTCCCTCTGTCCCCTCGCCCGGTGGCACCGGGAGCTCTCTCTCCCCTCCTGCCATCCCTTCCGTTCGAAAACTTGAAGATGCCTTTTTGGGTTCTGAACACAAAGGAGAGAGGCGAAGGGCCGGTAGTTGCCACTGCAGGAAGGTGGGTAGCCAGCCCGAGCTGCGTAGCGGTACGTAGGATGCTGTGCGCTTCCCATTCCAGCCTGATTTCACTCCATTATTTCGACACCACGGTGCCATTCTGTAGGGCCGACTGTGTTGTGGATTTTCAGTTGTAGCTAGAAGGCTGGATTTTTGGGTTGTTTGGGGTTTTTTTTCTTCTTCTTTTTTCTCAAGCTCCTCTTGAGCCACTCGTGGTTTAAACACTGTAAGTCATTGTTTTCCGGTTACACCGCATTGCTTATGTTTAGTGAAATAAAAACAGGAAAATAAAATAATAAACCCCGGCTTTGGTCCAGCTGTATAGTTCCAGTTCTCTTCAGCAGAAAATAAAGCCCTCTCCAATTAAACATTTCAGGAGCTCTGGTATTGATTATTTCTCCTCCTTTGCCTGTAGAGATCTTGTTGCTTCTGTTAGAACAAACAAAAACCTCTGCAATATGCGCTGAGTCAGCTCTTGCTGTTGGTTTTGGGGTGGTTTTTTTTTTTTCCAAATGTGTCTGAAGCAAGAAGCTGATATTCTTTAGTCTCTTTTGCAGTTGGGCTCTCCCACGTTGCCTTGAGTCGACGTCTTATTTCCTGAGAATTGTTTAAATCCTGCTACAAGGGGTTACTTCAGATAAGGTAAACACGGTATTTCCAGTGCAATTTAATAACTATTTCCTACCTCTCCTCGGTTCTGCAAATTGAAGTGTTCCATTTGGGGGATGAAATCAGCCGTGACGGAGAGCGGCTCCTTGCTGCGTTGCGGTTTTTGGGTTGTTTTTTTCCCCTAAAAACTCCCATTGTAGAGGCTGGGGAGAGGCACCGTCTCCTGCGTGCTCTCTGCAATTGCCGTGCTCGCCAAACCTCTGAGTATCGCTTGCAGTTCTGCTTTCTGCTGGTTGTGCTGGGGAGATGGGAGAAGGCTCTCCCGCATCGGATAAAAGTTGGTTTCCATAGCTACGCATCGATTTTTTTTTATGAAAAAAAAGAAAGAAAGAAAGAAAAATGAAAAATATCCAACTCAGGGTGACAGGCAGGTGAGAACTTCAAAGAGAAAAATTACCTCAAATAACTGCGGTATTGTGAAAACAGGATCAAAGGTAAATAAAGGCAAGCAGAGATGTCTTCTCGGCCTGGAAATGGGGTGATTCAGTAAAAACGAGCGGTTTTGCGGTGGTTTTGCTTCCCAGCTGTGGTTGGGGTGATCCCAGTACCTGGCTCAGACCTTCAACCGGAGGTGGGATCGTCTCTGAGCACGAGTTAAAGGTTGATGAGGTGGCCGAGGAGGAATTTGGGGTGGGATTAAGATGCTACCAGTCGTTTCCTGTCATTGTCACAGGTTTGCAATCGTAGAATCACAGATCGGTTTAGGTTGGAAGGGGCCTTAAAGGTTCCAACCCCCTTGACCTCGCGGCAGCAAGGTCTGTGGGGCTGCGTGAGAAGGTGCTGCTTTCCAAAAAGTGCCTGTTGACGGTTGGGGATGATGTTTAGGATATTTATTACCACTGGAAGTGCTGTAAAGCTTGACGCTTCGGGGGCTCTGTGCTGTATGTTGGGTCCAAGGGAAGAATAAATGCCCTTGGGGTATCCTGCCGCTGTTCCTCAAGGTGGAAGCTGCCTAGTAAGTAGGTTTGGTGACCCTCGGGGCTCAGCGTTGTTGAGAATTGGCCGCATCCAGCCCCGCATTGTGCTGAGGAGAGCTTTTCCCTGGTGCTGGGCAGCGGCGTATCAGTAGCTGGCACTTTGTCCGGTGATGCTCATTTGGCTTGGTCCGTCCATTTCCCGGCAGCGAGACCTTGGCGAAACTCTTGGCCAAGCAAGCGCCTGAGCAGGGAGGGTGGATGGGAGCTTCTCCCGAGGCTCCGCTCGCCCCAAGATTTGGGTTCAGCTTCGCTCAGAAACCAGCGCATCCTCCCGGAGCCTGTTTATCTCTTTGCAGAGGTCGTTTGGTGAATGGAGATAAATCCAGGTGGTGGCTGCCGACGAGGGGTGTCCCCCAGGGCTCGGTGTTGGGGCCGGTTCTCTTTAATCCCTTTACCAACGATCTGGATGAGGGGATTGAGTGCATGCTCCATACGTTTGTAGAGGAC
>VXBO01005312.1:2718-17179 GCA_013400135.1 Rhinoptilus africanus
ATTTCCCCTTGGTGAATCCATGCTGAGTACTTCTGATGGCCTTCTTTTCCTCCATAAGCCTTGAGATGACGCCCAGAACGAGCTGTTCCATCATCTTTCCAGGGATGGAGGTGAGGCTGACCAGCCTGTAGTTCCCTGGGTCCTCCTTCTTGCCCTTTTTGAAGACTGGAGTGACATTGGCTTTCCTCCAGTCTTCAGGCACCTCGCCTGTTCTCCAGGACCTTTCAAAGATGGTGGAGAGCGGCCCAGCAATGACATCCGCCAGCTCCTTCAGCACCCTCGGGTGTATCCCATCAGGGCCCATGGACTTCTGAATGTCTAACTGACCTAACTGATCCCTCACTTGATCCTCCTCCACCCAGGGGAAGTCTTCCTCTTTCCCTGTTACTTTCCCCAAGGCCTGGGGCTCTTGAGGGCTGGGCTGAGTAGTAAAGACCGAGGCAAAGAAGGCATTCAATAAAGAATTCAAAAAGAAAGATAAATATGCCACAAAGAGACAGCTTTACGCATGGCCAAAAGAGGCATTCTGTTTGGAGAGAGAAAACATCACTTTCTTTTATTCCTTCTCCACTGGATCCACTGGAAATCTTATATTGTCTTTTCCTTGTGTCCTTGGAATGTTATTTACTTTTTTTAAACTTTATTTATTTAAGTTTTCCTTTTGTTGCTGAATTTCTTTGAAGAAAGTTATAAAAGATGTCATACTGGAGATAAGAGTTTGTACCCCTGTATGAGCCTATATGGACAGTACACATACAGCTGTAGGTATCATTTACATTAAATAACACAAAATCCTGCTCTTATCTGCATCCAGCATCCCACTGGCACTCTATAACTGTTTATTTGATAGTAAAGTAGGCAAAAGGGCCTGGGCTCAAATTTGGTTTTGTACCTTAGTTGTCATATATTGTTAGATCAATCAAGCCTTGTAATATCTAGCTTTGAGGGAACTTTACTCTTGATAAATTTCACTCTAGAGGTTGCTAAAGACAGCCTACTTGTGCCATATATACAGGGAAATAGGTGCCTATAAAAACTGTCATGAAAATCTGAACAGTCATCTTTTTAACTAAGCTGTGGGAAATTTGTAGGACACAGCTCAGCTCAGCAGAGCAGACAAACCTCAATGCGTTGACATGAGTTTTGGAACTACTTTTTTCTCCTCCCACTTTAACAGACAGCAACTATCCCTTCTATTCTCATGGTTTCCCAACATGTAAAGCGGTGGGGCCTCCCAGTTCTGAGAAACTCAGGGGTAAGACCCTTTCTGTCATGACAAGACCAAAACTACACCTCCTGTTGTGCAGGGATGAGCATGTTGGCCTCCAGGCACAGCAAGCGCTTCCTCTTGCCTGTAGAAGAGGAAGGCAATATGCATACTTGAGGTCTAGTGTTTCCTAATTTAAGATGCTAAATAAGCAGGGATTTGACAATTTAATTTTTCAATTTAGATATGTCTTTGGACTTTGGTAATTCTGTGGATCTAGCTCCTGCTGCCTTGAACGGGTATTCCCTCCCACATAAGCAAACTCATACTTCTACTGTATTTTGTTTCAAGTAATGTCCAGATGCAAATATGTTATTTCATAATAAATATTAAAGTGTCAGTCAATACCAAATTACCAAATCTGACAGCCTTTGAAAATTCTTTATGCTATACCAATATATATCCAGCAGGGATACTTGCATGGATTTTATTTTCCTCCACAGTAAAGCTTAGAATTTCTATGAGTAATTTTTTATTTATTTATTTATTTTCCTCCTCCTTCTTGTAGAGGTAAAGTTTGGCTGGATACTGATTAATACTATCTGGGAACTGTTAAATTATGAAAGTATAATTCATAGTAAAGGAAGAGGTTGATTATCTGTTCAATAGTGAGATTCCTCATTTATTAAAAAACACTGACTTCTCCAGGTAATAATCAGAAAAAAATCCTGGCACTGTATACGGAACAGAGAAAGAATCTATGAATAATTGAGGCATTGCATATATTTACTGCATATTTATTTTCTTTTTTCTTTGTTTATATGAGCTTTTATTTGTTTACATTCCGTCTTTAGTATACCACATCTTCAAAATAACAAAATGT
The DNA here is from genome assembly GCA_013400135.1 of Rhinoptilus africanus. Taxonomy (NCBI): domain Eukaryota; kingdom Metazoa; phylum Chordata; class Aves; order Charadriiformes; family Glareolidae; genus Rhinoptilus; species Rhinoptilus africanus. The sequence goes on from VXBO01005312.1 coordinate 4,809, forward strand.
AACTAAAAGAAAAAAATCTTTAAGGAGTGAGAAAGAAAAAAAAAAAAGATTGCATGACCTTTAAAAGATGTTTCTGCCTCAGATGCTGAACAACAAAATGTTCTTGCATTCTTATATATTCATAGGGCCTCAGGCAGTTCCAATACATATTTTTCTGTACCGTGTACGTTCCTACAAATCAGTAATTGAGGGTTGTTGCAGTGTACAAAGTCCCAGTAATTTAACATTTTCTGTAAATGTCAGCAGAGGGTTATTCAGTTTCTGCAGGTTGCAAGGTCTTTTATACACAGTCTAGCCTAAAATGGTGATGCTATAAGAAACCAAGAAGAAAAAGAGCAGAAATCCTCCTGCTTGTTCTAAAACTGAGGAAAGCTGCTTTGACATGTATTTACAGAACAAACAGTGTTTCCAAATATCAATAGCGTGAAATTAACTGCTGTTTACTCTAGCGACACTAGTTAGTGGGTATGACACTAGGAGGAAGCGTTTGAGGTTATAGTCACTTATCTAACTACATCACTTTGCAATGATTTAAACTCTATGACTAGTGAGAAGAATAATTAGATGACCCAGAAATTTGTCTTCACCCTTTGAATAGGCAATTATCCAAGCTTTCAGAAAAAAGGTAAAACATGAAAAGTGAATCGTGTGAGCTGAAAACATAGAAATATTAAAAAAAAAAAGGTATCAACAGAAAACAGTGGAGAAACTGTTTACAATTATATTTTATGCAATTGTGAGTTTTAATAAAAACTTTTTTTTTTTTTTTAAATAAATACAACTAGACCTGTGGCACTATTTTCTTGTTTAAAGATTCAGCACAGTTTTCATTGAAGCTGTAGCTGGGAACAGGTGAGGAATGGAGGTTTCCACAGCCAGGTGCTATGGTACATCTTCAGTAGTTCCCCCATTGTTTACTGTGAGATTCCACTTCTCAAGGTAGATTTAATTGCAGGAATTGTCAGTAATTTAGTTAGAGTGGAGCCTGTTCCCAGGCATGGTGGATGTCTGGTTTCAGAAATGACAAGGGTGATGAAGATGCATATGATGCTCTCTGGAGTCATACTTTGCACAGCAAATTTGTGACTAAAGTTCAGCTCCTAGTCAGGCAGTTGTCCCATGTCCTGACTCCATCCTGGGATGCCATACAGGTATGCACCAGCTCCATAACCCCTGACTTGATAGCCTGGTTTCCATGAAAAGGAAACCTACGTGTACCATCCAGATGGGACCGTAGAAAATTTCAGCAAATTTTTACAGTGATGGAGCCAGGACCTGGGATTTTTCACACATATTTTCCTAGGAGGAAAATTTGGTAGAGACTTCAATATTGTGATATTTCTCAGAATAAGGCTGAAGCTCAAAAGCATGTTCCAGAAGAGGTAAATGTAGTTCCTGGACTGGAGTAACTGAGTGTGCACCAGATCTTTTGCTCCCTTGTCTTTTACTGAAAGAATGGAGATTCCTTAAATATATTCCCTGAGTAAATTTTAACCTCATGTTTAGTATACCGAATGTCTGCATATTAAACAGTTATTAGTATGAGTATTGAGGATGAACCTGTCTGCAATAAGTTACTTCACATTTGAAGCCTGATATTAGTAGGCTTTTGCATAGCAAGCTGGAAAATGTTGGCTTTCATATACTGTGTCAAACAGGCTGAATTCAGGCTGTCTGTTGTTTAAACATAGACAAGAACTTAAAAATAGACTTGAGATAGAGGAACACAAGGAGGTTTGGTATGTGTGAATCAGTTGTTTTGGATCAGAGACCTGGAATGATCTGTTAGAGAAAGACAGTGTGGTAAACAGGTTGCTCTTTGAGCTTGCACTGAGTAATACCTCTTGTCTTACTTTTCGCTTTTTTTCCCCAGAAATAGAGACACTTACTTTTAAAAGTTAAATGAGAGAGCATACTTATCCTCACACAGGCAGAATGGGGACAGCTTGCATGGTGCTTTTGTCACTTCTTCCCTTGATGTATTGCATCGTTTTCTAATTACCTCTTCAGCCTGCATTTTTATTTCAAAATACTTGAGAGGTTTAGCTGTTTTTTGGTAGCTGATGCACGCAGACTCATGCATTTGTCACAGATTTCTCAGAAATATCTTCCGTAAGTAACTCTTTCTGCATTACAGCCCATTGTATCTCCTGAAATTTGAAATAGATCTACTTTTGTGTTACTCTGTTGATGGTTATTTCATCTTGCCAGACATTTTTGATAGCTTAGATGAGCCACGATCTCCTCAAACTGTTAAAGGCTTGATGACATGCAAACCTCAGCAGCCAGGTTTGTACTTGTTTTCACAGTAGGCTTATGGTAAAGACCTTGGTCCATTACCCAGTAGCAGTCTGTGAAGTCTAGGAGAGTGCAATTGGAAGTTTTAGGGATGTGGTAAGGCCACTGAATGTTTTATTTCTGTAAAAGAGGAAAAGAAAGCTGTAAAATGCATTGTTCCAGTGTTCTCTGAACCATCCTCCGCACATCAGTAATACAGTGATTTTCAGTTTGCTCTTCTTTCAGTTCCTATATGTATCCAATGGCACTAAAGCTAATGTTTATGCCATTAAATTAAATTATTTAAATATTTAAACAGTGATATACACATTTGTTCTAGTAAAAAACCTATTCTAATATTCAAGAGACTATTACAATCTGAGACAAGCATTATTTGGTTTCTGTCTCTCTTAAGAGAGCCTGTGAAAGTAAATGGAAGGAAAATCCATTCTGCTGTTTGAGTGGAGTGATATCCTCTACAGGTTAAATCTGTATTTAATGATATGTTTCATTTATTCTTATTATATTTACATAATTCGTGTGTGAAACTTACATATTTCTATGGTCTCCAATGCTGTTGTTTTTTTTCCACAGTGACAGATCTCCTTTCCTCCAGGGTTACATTTGATTTTAATCCCAAGGCAACAGAAGATTAAAGAGAAAATTATAAATTTGAAAGATGTAAACATAAACAATTCTATTTTTACCCTGAGATTGTTACACAGAACAATGATCTCCTACAACTCTAATCGCTGTACATATCTGAACTGTTTAAGTTGCTGTATTCAATATAGTAACTAGAGAAGCATTTGCTTGTAAAATTAAACTGTAAAACTACTTGAAAAACATGTAATTTTTTCATGTGATCAGACTGCCTCTTTCATGGCTCCTTAAAACTTTGAGATGCTATGGAGAATGCTCCCTCTGGATGCTGGTTTTAAAGCCCTAATATTTGTTTAAATTGCTATTACAGGCACTTACGAGCCAAGATTTGACATTTGTGACAACAGAGAAAACTTGATACAAATTAAAGTCAAATGAAATTTCCGTAAGTGAAAATGCAATAGTTTCTTAGTTCATTCAACTATGGGTCAGTAATTTAGATTGAGAACTCAGACATCAAAAGCCTGAGTTAAATGTTTGTGTAGGTTTTAGTGAAATCAGGTGGTTGGCCTGGCATATTGTTGTACAGAGTTAAATCCAGCAAAAATAAAGCTGGCATTGAACTTGTGAATGACCTAGCATTTGCCTGCACTGAAACCTCTCTCCCTCTCATTTTGTCTCCCCTGACTCTTGATACAAAAATGCATTAAGGCAGAACTAAAATGACATACTGGTCCCACAGCAGAAGGTTACATCCTTGTTCTTGCAGCTCTCCCTCATGGGAGTGTTTCCTTTGAAACTGCAGTATTCCTAAGTGGCAATTTAATTCATAGTTTTGAAGGATATAAAAGACTATTATCCTTTAGTTTGACCTGTTATACAGCCGCAGAATTATAATCAGTAATTATTTTTGAAACACTTCTAGTCTCCGTTTTGGTATTTGTCCTCCTGTGAATGTCTGTGCAGTTGGTTGCAGACAGGCTCCTCAAGCCTGGTCTGTAGGTTTGCTGTTAACCAGTACAGTGCCTGGGCTAACAAACTCAGCCAAGTAGCTGAATGTGTTGTCTGAGGCTTGTTACCACACTAATGTAGTTAAATGGCTGCTAACTGCATTTTGTTAGATGACAACTTGGGCGTGGTGATGAGTAACTCCTTACAATTGAGCTTATAAGCACATCTTCAATCCTTAATTTCATAAGAAAGCATGATATTTTCACAATTTAGGTCTTAAGTACCCCCATCTAATAAGAAATAAATCCAGACAGCTCAGTATGCAAAATCTGAAAGACTCTCAGCCCTAAACCTTCTTTACTTTAGACATGACAAATTTATACAAGACATGCTCAAATAAACACAATTTGGCAATTTCTGTAAATGATCATGAATCTTTACAAATAACATTTATTTTCATAGACATACATGGAAATACAAATTTTCTACAGGTTTACCAATTCATAGAGTCATAGAATCATAGAATGTGTTGGGTTGGAAGGGACCTTTAAAGGTCATCTAGTCCAGGGACGTCTTTCTCAGATCCTCCTCTCAGTCCCAGGCAGGTTAGGAACCTGTGAAAAGATCTAAAAACATTATCACAACTGATAATCCAAGATTATTCTGTCTTTTGGAAAGAGAACCTGGTGTGGGGGTTTTGTTGCTTTTTTTTTTCCCTCCTGGATAAAGGAGAGGGTGTTGTTTTCTTTCCTGTAGAAAACTGAATAGGAAACATAAACCATACTTTTATAATAATGTATATATAGCCTCAATATTGTTCATTGAACACATTTAGTGAAATTTTGGGTTTCTTGAAGGCAGTGACAGAACTTAAACTCTTCCATTGTCCTTGAAGTTGAACTGCAGAAAGAGCTGAGACCAGTTAAAGTAAAACTTGACCATTGCAGATGCATTTCAACAAAGATTTTAATGCTCCCACTCTGCGAATAAACCAACAATACTAAGCTCAGGCATTTCCATTTAATCAAGAGAGTGTGGCACTGATTTATTGTATTTCATTTATGAGAAAATATGATCCTTTACTTAATAATCTGCTGATTTAACTCACCCTGTAAAATAGGCACAGTTTTTCAGAGGACAACTTCCAAACATCTTTGCTATGTTAGAAAATATTTGCAGTTGTAAGAAAACTTTAGTAGAAACTCAGAAATCTTTCTGAGATTATCTGATGTTCACTGTACCTGAGAATGCATTGGCTAGAGAGCCTATATTGATGTACAGTCAGAAATAGGTATTGCATCTGCCAATGTTGTTGCATAAAAAAAAAACATTTACACTGCATTACTTCACTGTGGATTTGGGGATCTCATTGCTTTCTCTAGAGCCTGAGGACGTTCTTCATTGTACCTGACCTCTGCCACTCTTCCCAGCTGAAACAGTCAGACTTTTACTGTGGTGTTGGCTTTTGTAACTGGTTTTTGTGTCGCTTGTAAGAACTTTTTTTTTTTTCTAGTTTCACCTGCAATGCAATTTTTCCTTCCCATAGCATTAGTACCAAATGAAAAACTAAATACCTCCCTATTGGGATATCACGGGGATTATTATTAACCTTTACACATTCACGGACCACAGAGGATCTCAGTTCAGCATTCACCGCATGCTAATATGCACCTGACTTCCCAGTGTGGCACTTAAGAAGAAATCACCTACAAGGAACCTCCCTGCAATGGTCCTCCACCCTCCAACGTACGATGAGGCTGCAGAAGCAGTGGAGGGGGACTGGGAAAATCAGGCATCAGCCTTGGGAAGCTTTTATTTGTCACTGAAATCCCACTCTGTGGTGTTGATCAGCACTCTACTTGAAATTTTGAGACAAGTACCCGAAGAGGTATTTATGCCTGAGGATCTTTTAAAATTAATTCAAAATGTTTCTTGCAGAGGAGTAGGGAACATGCGAGCAATTCTTTGTATGTATGGCTATGTAATAGCTCTTGCATTGGGCATGGAGGAAGATAACAGACCCTGAGGCCTACTATTTTGACACAACTTGTTAAACACATTTAAAGTATCTCCTTACTGAAAAAGAACATCCTTTGTGTCCGTGTCATGTTTTCTGGAAGAGAGAAAGGCTGTGAACCCTTTTTAGAGTAATTCAAGTAATTAATGTAAGATAATGTATTTTTGTATGGTAGTTAGTATGTATTATGTGATGCCAACATCAGATTCATATCTAATAATAGCTGTTCTTTCCAAGCCTGTAAGTACAGGGTACTGCAATTATCATACTAATAGGTAGTTTATGAACTGTGAGCATTTTAATGTGTACCATTCAAATTAGAACCTTGTTATTTTTGATAGGATATCTACAAAGACCTAATTGTCTAGGAGGTGAAAAATACTTATCAAAAATCTAGAAAATTGTTATTAAAAATACAGGAATATATAGAAAGAATACATTTCTAGCACAGCAATAACCAAGGAAGGAATGATAGATAATATAATCTATTAGTGTATTTGCTCTGTTAAAAAGTTTCCCTCAGATGGATATTTCAATGTGCTTCAGTTGACTTAAATTTATATTTATTAAAGCTCAGTTCTGAGCCACTTCTTCATAAAATTAGTTTTACCAAAAAGTGCTAAACTGCATGGGCAATTACTGCAGAGTGAACAAAATTTGCTTTAAGGATGTAAGTTTTAAAACTTCTGGATTATTCTGAAATCAACTTATCTACTCAGTAACTTTTGTTTTAGTCAAAGTTAGTTATATTCCCCTATTCTCCTACCTCTTGACCACTCACATTACCTGGAATTCCTGCAGCTTTGTTTGAAGAAAATTTTTTGTTGGCCAATACAATTTTAAGAGTTACCCTCTCTCCTGACTAACAGTGTGTCATTTTGATGAAATCTTTTGCTTTCTGTGTCCCTGTAAATAATATATGCAGCACAACAAAGTCATTCATATGTCAGTCATAAATAAAAAATTGGAGTAATCACCATGTCCTCCACTGACTGAAAAATGTAGGTATTCCATGTTCTTCAATTCAATTGACACAAAGTGTTTCTGTATAAAAATAAATGTATGTCTGATGTGATTAGCTTTTATAACTTCTCCTGAATTACATGCCTTTTTCCAAACTGTCCTTAAATCTGCCACAAATATTACTGCTACAAATATTTATTACTGTAGGCAAAGATATTTTGTTTTGATATTTTGATTTAATTTCTATTTTCCCTCAACAATATGGAAGAGATTAGAAAGTCTTTCCTATGTATGAATAATATATGTATTCTTTGTAAAGACATCAACTCTGTCTCATATATGTTCATTTCCTCTGATGTGAAAGGGTTACAAGGTGAGGCTCCCTCACAACGAGAGCAGCAAAGGATTTGGAATTTTTCATACTCTATATTTCTCCCACTCAAGTCACAATTTTTCAAACATTGAAAATAGTCCTAAAATGAAATCAGTATTAATGGTTCTTCTCCATCTACATGAATTAAAAATGTGTGAAAAACTCATGTTCACCTTTTTTTGAGCAAAGATATTAAAGTTTTCTGTAGGCATAACCTCAGCTTTGGTTAGCTATCAGAAAAAAACACTAACCAAAAAAGTCATACTCAGAGGAAATTACTTCAGATGTATAAAAATGCCTTTATTTTTCCACATTTTTGTTGTTGAGCATTGGAGAAATATGTGCATGAGAATGTGAACTCTGTACTATTTATAAAAATACAGGATAGAAACAGGTTTCAGTACTTCTAATGTTTTCACAGAATGGGAAAATGCTTCCTGCCTAGGTTTTAAAGGACGATATCAAGGCTTATATTTCTAGAGTTATGCGCATAGGTGTTAAATTGTAACTATATATCAAACAACTGTCACTACCTTGTGCTCCATCCATTACCCTTTACAGACTTGTTTTTAAGGTCAGTAAAGAAGTAGTATGGTATAGAATTGTGCCCAGAGCAGAATTCAAAACCTTACATATTCAGCACCATTGTTGCAGTCACTCTCCTGGTTACTGTTAAGAAGCAGTACCTAAAATCAGACTTCTTTACAGCTGTGTGATTAGAAAAATACTATTGCCCTCTTCATATGAAAAGAACCTCATTGCAAGAGGTCACTTAAACACCAAATTGACTTATATCACTATAAAATACATTAGGAATATAGACAAATATATCTGTATGTTTTCATACATTTAGAAATGCCAGAGGGTTTGCTGTGATTAATTTTAGAAGAGTTATAGAAGGCAAAAAATATATTTATTTAAAAGCCCTCTACGTAAAGATGGTATGAATTAACAGTTAGGCATGGGAGACTACGGTGGGTTGACCTTGCCCATCTGCCAGACCTCCACACAGTCATTCTCCTATTTTCCCTCCTCAACAACACAGAAGGAGAAAATAAGATGAAAACCACATGTGTCTACACAAACCGAGGGGAATGATTTACCAATTGCTGTCACAGTCAAAACAGACTCAACTGTTAGAACATTATATTAACATATTGCTAATTAAAAATAAAGATGGACGTTGAGTAACAAAGACAAAAAACTAAAGAATGTTTCCCCCAGATCCCCTTCCTGGCAACCTCAACTTCCTTCCTTCATTCCCAACTACTCTACTGCTTTGCCCTGCATCAACTGGCACAGGGGGATGGGAAATGGGAGTTGCAGTCAGTCCGTAGCGGCTCCTCACTGCCACTCCCTCCTCTGCACAGTTTTTGCAGTATTTTGCATTTCAGTTCACAGTAATATGATCCACTGTTTAAATTTTTCACAGTATTGTTTTGATGACACTTATCCTGTGTATTTCAGTTTGATTTGTGAAATACCATTGCTCATAATAATTGTGTATCCTGATAGGAAAGAATTGTGTGGAGACTGGTAATATTCTGGTGTAAATGCCTTTGATTTTCAATGAAACCTAAAGATTTTGGGAATCTTGGATGACCAGTTAACTCCAATTAATTTGAAAAAATCACAACAATTATTAATATTTTCTTACTCTAGGAGAAGTGATTTTTTTCCTTGAAGAGTAAAAAAATTCAGAGCCACCTGAAAAGTTTAAGTTTTTCAGTGAAATAAACATGAAGGGGACTTAATTTTCTGCAAGTGGAACCCTTAGGTACTCTCCCCATTAAATCTATCTGCACATTTCATTCCTACCTTGTGGGAGACAAAATAATTCTTAAAACTGAAGGAGGCTAAGAGGCTTTTTTTTCAGTATGTAGCCAGAAGTCCTGCCACAGGTCTCCATTGAACATAAAAGTCATCCAGTTACTAACTGTTTAAACTCAACACGAGTGAATTTTTGCCTGTTCTAAATATAATTATTGCTGACTTTTGCATTTTTCATCAAAGACATACGTATGTACTCAAACATAGTCAAAATATTTCAAGATTCAGGTCCCCTCTTTCTTCCATTAATATCTTCTTTCAATATTTGTTTTGCTTTGTTTGGTTTTTTTTTTTTTTTCCTCCTCAGAGTGTTTATTCTTCCTGGTGTATCAGATCTAAACATAAAATATAATAAAACTTTTTTTTTTTGGAAACAGAGAACCTTTAACTGAGATGATTGCTCCTCACCTTTGTACCTTTTTAAACATTTCCACCTGTGAGATACAACTGTAAAATGGTACCTTTCTGAATAATAAGCATGTATACCCTGCTTTCTGGAAAAAACAGATAGTGGACAAAGCACAGTGAAGTGGAAAAACAGTTCCAATATGTGTCTGAAATACTGTATTTTTATTGGTAGTAAATCTTTTCTTCTGTGCCTTGTAGTAAATAAAATATGTGAATAAGTTCTGAATGAATTTCAGAATAGTCTGGAAAAGCAATTCTACTGTTTTTCTAACAGTTATCATACTTGGTATAAATAATGTTGTAGACTTGTGCTAGTCTTTATATTGACTTTATATTTCCCAGCAATTTATATGCAGTCTTTCTCATCCTCTGAGTAACCATAGTAAGACTTTTTTAAATGCAATTGTTGTGAACAAGACAATTTAGGTAATTGAATTAAGAAAAGCAAGGGAGGGAAGAATGAGAAGTAGTACCACAAATGAAATGTCTTAATACACACTTCAGCTGTTTTCTAGACACTTGCCCTAAATTTGANTTTTTTAAACACTTCCCTTAAAATTGAGGAAAAAAAAAAAAAAAAAAAAAAAAAAAAAAAAGACAAGAAAAGATCTTCTTAAGGATGCTTCAATACCTAATTTTTAAATGTTAATATCAGAACTAGATTAAAATGATGACATTTCTAGCAATCTAGCTCTATGAAAAAAGCCTGAAAATGTCATTAAAACAAACATGACTGGCTATGTTTAATGTATTGGGCTACTAAAAACAAGAGTACAATAAAGGTAGAAATTGTTCCATTGTAATTAATGCCTAGAGGAATAAAGAACAAATGCCAACAAAATGAGCTTACTGGGTGAATTACTTTGCCAGTCTAATCTGTAATAAGGATGAAAGATGAAATGAAACTGTAAGCTGAAAATGTTAGCAATGGATATTACTTGTTCCTAATATCACAGCTAATCCTAGTACAGTCGTATTCAACAGGATTAATGTCTGGAAATCAGTGTATTTGATTGTGTAAAGTCACGACACTGTTTAATAACTAGGATAATAACTAGCATAATCTGGTTCTATTTTTTCTTTCTTTTTTTTTTTTTTTTTTTTTTTCCCAGTAAGACTTTGGTTAGCATACACTATTATTCTTGACTAGCAATTTCATCTCCAGGAGTGAGCAGGAGGTATTCTTTTGTATTGCCATCAGCAAGTAATAAACAATACCAGAGAGATGTGTATTTGTAATCCATTGTAATGAAACTGTTAATTTTGTTATGAGGTGTAGAAAAAGCCATTGACATTCTGAAGCCCAGAGTATTATTTACCTGATCATTTTGCATTTGATGTCTGATACTTTCTGACTGAAGTCCTTTGCAGACACTTTCTAGGGAGATTTTGTTCAGCTGAGTGTAACTGTAATAATGGTTTGAGAAGTGAAGGTGTAAAAATAAGTTTGGCAACAGAAAAGGGACAATGCTTTATAAATCTATCAACTTCTTAATTTATCAGCTCTTAATTGCTTTAAACTATGTCTCTGTAAGAATTCATAGAAAGCACTGAGAAGAGGATTACAAAACTGTAAAAAAATTTTGGTTTTCCTCCCACTGATCGCCTTCTTCCAAATTGTTTGGTTTTTTTTTTCCTAGCAAATAAATGAAAACATGAAATAACTTCTATATACTAGCTGAAATTGACAAGGTGATATTTAACAGTATTTAATTTCTAAAAAAGGCAATACAGTTTATTTGGTGTATGTAAGAATACGTAAATACTCCACCCAGTGTTTTTTTAAACTTATTGTGCAGATTTCAAATGCATTTGGCATGAAGAAATAATCTCAGAGGTATCAAGTGCCTAAAACTTTGATGTTTATAAGGAGATGGAAAGAGGAAGGAGCTATTATGGATATGTTTTTCCTAGTCAATTAACATTTCCTGGGATTATTTTATGGCAATGAAATTAACTAGCATGAAGTAGGCTGTGTTTAACACTAGTCATACTGGAAAGTCAACTTTTGCCTGTGCTAACGTCTTGGCTGTTATTTCTGAGATGTTAATCGGTCCAGTACTATAAGAAACTCCAGCAACAGACTGAGAAATTTCAGTAGTTGGGGCCATCTTTTGTACTGGTTTTGGGTTGTTTGTTTTTTGTTTTGTTTTGTTTGGTTTTGTTTCTACTGCTACGTCTCCTGGAAGTACAACAGAGCAAAAAAGATGGAGCATAAACTGATGTGGCCAATCAGAAAACACGTGCAATGGAGTAAGGGTCAGAGAAGATAGGCAAGGATGATGTGCTCATGAAGCTCAGAAGAGCTGCCATAAAGGAAGCTGAACTTAACATAAAAGGGACCCAAGGGTGGCTTGTGTTTCAGATAAATGACTCTATCTGTTGAGTGGGTCAACTGTTTGTCTAAATATCCTTCCCTACTACCATCAGTACATAGCATTATCAGCCCAAACCAGCTCGACCTAGCAAGGGGACAGTGTCTGTGTGGCTCAGTCCAACATACAGTATAAAAATCAAACAACCAACAAAATGATCTTTGAAAAGAGCAATGGGCTTGAGTTGACTTCAACATAGCTATTCCTTCCTAGTGACAGTGAACACCCAACATCATGACAGTGAGCATATAGAGACCAGTAAAGGGAATCACNATACCTCATTAACCTGTGCACCATCCTATTAACCTAAACTCAGAAAAGCTCATGAGGCAGTGAACGACAAACAGTATTTTGTCTTTAGGCAATAAACAAACTAAGTAGATCAATGTTAATATTTTATTAAAATTTTCCAGATGAATATCCTACATTACAATAAATATTGAAGAAATGGAAGGATAGAATATTATTTCAGTGAAAATATAGTGTTTGAAAGATCGTAACTTGAACTTAGATTTTTTTTAACCCTAGTCTTTTGTATACTCAGAGAATTGACTCACTGACTGTGAGCAACCTT
>VXBO01005312.1:17238-32711 GCA_013400135.1 Rhinoptilus africanus
TCAGTAAATACAACCTTTGCGCTCAAAATCAGAATATGCACCCAGTAAGCTCCCCAGGTCAAAGTGTAGATGTATCATTTGTACATAGATAAGTAGAAGCCCCAGGGTGAAAAGTCAGACCATTATTGTCAGCTGCTTTGTCTCTTCAGTAGCCAATTATACTGGGACTGCACACGACATTCTGTTTGTAGATCTATGTAGTACAAATTCATGATACAGATTTTAATGACTATAACAACAACAGCAAAGAGAGAGAATATGTAACAAGGACCCAGGTTATAAACAACATTATAGTTGAGAAAATCAACAACTCGAATTTCATCAACATTCAAATGAGAAGGAAGTGCAGCCCATAAAAAATTAACTAAGTATATTATTGTCTTACATGACTGAACAAACATGCTAGTCATTTAACATATTCGATACTGTCAGCATATAAGGACAATTATAATGCCAGTTCTCTATTTCCCAGAGCTCTTGAATGACCTTAAAAAGTGTAAAAATAATATTAATGATAATATATTTTGTATCACATTGTGAATGTTCAAGTTAAATAGTATTTTTTTAATTACAGAGTTATATTTCAAATTAGGATGTGCACATAGACTCTTGGCATTTCCTCCCATTTCCACCTCTCCTGTTGGGACAGACTGATTTGAATGGCCTGGCCAACAGTGAGACTGGGCAACTAAAGACTTCTGTGGTACCTGGTGGAAAAATCGCAACTTGGATCATCTGGGGAGGAGAGTGGGAACTGAAAGAACTACATAATGTGTGATTCATAAAGAAAACCAAATTTGTTGCTCTTTTCATTCAATAAGTGGAGAGGGGGGACAAACATTTCGTAACCACACAGCTCTCCATCCTGTGCTTCACTACAACAGCACCTTTTAAACAGAATGAATATGCGCATCCTGTGTGCTTACTCTAAGCAAGCATAATTTGGAAGATGTAATTTTTAAAATTTATGACACATACTTAAAAAACAACAATGGGAACTGGAATAACAACTATTGCAAACTACCTTTTACTGTGTTTCTACTTAATCTGGTGTTCAGGATTCCTAGTCAATTTTTCAGTGAATCTCTAGTATTGCTGATCTTGTTACTTTCATCTGTTCAGTTAGAAAAAAAATGTTCATAGGAAAAATTTATGCAAATAAAAAGAAAATAACGTGCTTCAATTCAATGAGATCTACTCAGAGTAGCTACAGAAAGACAGTCATGCTCTGCATTCTTTTAATTTTGGTCACTTTTTTACTGTTTCCTGATACTAAGAAACTTGTTGATTTTTTTTTTTTTTTTATCGTTAGATATTCGTAAATAAACCAATGAACTATTTTTTACCAGATGAAATTAAACAGAAAAATGTCTGATTTTGTGATTATGTAAGATATATTTTTAAATTGTATGTATTGTGTACTGGAGTGGAGAAACACAGATGGTATTTTTTTCACATATATAATCTCTACCTTCAAGAATTTGTGATGAGGTACTTCTGGAGCCAGACAGAGATGCAAATTACTGTGTTTTACATCTTATAATGGGTATTTTCACTATTAATTTGTCTAATGGCTTTCTGAAGGCATTAATATTATTGGCATCTACAACATCCCGTGGCAATGAACTCCCCAATTTAATTATGAATTTTTTAAACTTCTTTTTTGTTTTAAACCATCTGCCTGCTCATTTCATTTGATGCCCCCAGCTGTTACAGTATGAGAAATAAAATAGCTGCAACCCATTGACCTTCCCTGTACCACTGATCATTTTAGTTACCTCTACTACATCCCATGTCAGTCTTATTTTCCGCAATGAAAAGTCTTAATTTTTTTTTTTTTTTATTTAAGCTCTTCCCAAATACCGATATTTTTCACATCTGCATGCCTTTTGTAGACTTTTTTTTCCCCCCAAAAAAAGGAGAGCAGAAATGAACTGTGTCTTGTCATGATACATGAGGCTAATATAAATATTCCTGCTGCTGCTAATTTTTTATATAGGTACACTGAAAGTTGTTACTTCCAAGGTGTAAAGTGTTTATTTGAGAAAAGTCCTAAGAATGCTGATTTCAGTCCAGCAAAGCAGTTAAACAAGGGCTCACCTTTCCTTTGGCTTCAGCTAAATCATTTATGTTCTTCAAGTTAAACACATACTCAAAATTTGTATAGGTCATGAAATACTCAGCATTTGTTGAACAATATATAGGAAACATTACTTTCCTTACAGTTACACCCCTGAAAGTGTCTCAAGGCTTTTTCCAGGAGGTCAGAAGAAAGAAAGGAAAACAAAAATACATAATTTAACAAAAGAAAGATATGTCCAAGATGGTTACAGTGACAAAAAAGTCTAGATAATGAACCTTGTGAAGCTTGGTACTGCAAATTATAGCTAATGGACATCTCAAAAAGAAAAAGAAAATTAATGCCCGCTTTGCAGTTCTCAAATATATGGGTATCATTTATGTGGGTATCTTCTATTAGGATCAGAGACTTGAAAGGTTTATCATGAGAGTGAAACAGTTATCCTTAGTACACATAGTAATGAGCTACAACTAACTTGTTGAGTAAACCAGCAGCATGCTCACCACCCTCCATGTAGTTTTGCACTAAATCTCTGCCATTGAGACTGTCACCCAGATAGGGAAAAATTGACTTATACTGCACCTTGATATGGGTCAAATCTCCATCTTGCTGAGTTGTTATCTTCCCCTCTCTGTTAGCTTTCTTAAGGCTTTTTAATCTTACCTTTTTCTCTAGATCATTGACAGTTTTACTTTATTTTCAACTTTTACAAATTAGAATCAGCCCAGCAGCCTGGCCTTTCTTTGTTCCTACTTTCTGAACTAGCAAGGCTTCAGATTCCATGTGCTTCCTTGAGGAAAGACAGAAATTATAGCAAAAAAAAAAAAAAAATCATGGCTCCTTGTTCACTTATTCCCTTACAACTAGGACACGGATCATGGCTTGACAGGACTTTATCTGGATGGTGGGATTGGGCACACCCAACCCCACACACCCTAGAACATTTATCCACTGAGGCAGGATGCAGAGCATCCCCTTCAGGAGCCTCTACTCTGGACATTCAGAGGATGGGGACTCCCAAAAGCATGTTGGAATACTTTGTGACAATGTTAGGATATTGTGCCTAAGAGGTTCTGTGGCAAGTGCAGAGGAAATGCTAACAGCTGAAAGATAACCAGACACACTCCTTCACTCCTACTGATAGGCTTGAAGTCTTTTATAAGGTAGGAGTCTAAATCAGACCACTTTTCTTCACAGAAAAAAAAAAAAAATCTGGATTGTCTAAGTCCATTCCAGAATGAACATATCATGACAACTTTAGAAGTAGAGCTGTTTCACTATTTCAGGGGAACGTCAGGGCTTGGAAGTGCTATGAGTACCTGGCTTTGAAGCCATGTTCCTAGTCTGCTCCGATATGCATAGGCAAAGATGTTATGCAGGCAACACAGACACTGTTTTATGCAAACTGAGAGCACTGTATCTTAAAATCTATTTTGCATGAATGCAGTTGTATTTTAGTGCTATTATTTATTTAAATATATGCACTTTTTTTTTTTTTTTTTTTGAGTATCTCAGATGCTCGGGTTTGAAATTTTGCTTAGTATCTGATTTAAGACCAAAATGAAATAAAGTATTTCAGAAAGAAAATGAAAATGAAAGCAGATTTTTTGGGCTTGCACAAATGGACTTTTCATATTCTTTCGTATCCTTCATTCTCAATTTTAACTTTGAACATCTTTGATTATTGAGGTTAAAGTAGACCATTTTATGACTTAAGTGCAGTTAACTGAATAATACAAAATTAAGGACTTCAAAAGCTTTACAATACAGAAGCTTATCACAGTTAGAATAATTGAAAGATTAAGGTGAGGTCATTAATGACAATTGCCTGTGTTTATATGTGAGGTTGTTTGAAGGACCACTCTGATTACCAGGAGAAAAAGCTTTTCATATGTATCTGAAAGCAAGAAATAACATTGTTTTGTATTCAACCTCTTAATTCATCAGATAAGCAATACAAATTATTGGTCAATACTTTTTGTAAAGGTAATGATATGTTAAGTTTGAAAAAAAAATGTCTTTTAACCATTTCTACCATTTGTGCTTGTTCTGTCATGAAATTTTAGAGCTTCAGAGCAAAACCAGTATGATTTAAAAAATATCTGAGGAAGGGAGAAAATCTCTCAGGCTGGTGTATCTTGGTGGATGTGTGCCCAAACTCAGCACAAGGCTGTGTTGTCAGAGCTACACAAGGCAAGGAGAGCATTCTCTGCTTCTTGGCACGGTGCAGGCAGGATATTTTGGCCATCCTGGGGTGGCACACAACCAATTGTCGTAACAAGGGAGCACCATGCCTCCTGACTCAATGCAGTGTCTGTAGCCAGCAGCAAGGCAGGTGCAGCCTCACAAAGCTCTTGGGTAGGGTTAGGACAGGTGGCCTCTCTCACAGGAGAAAGGAGAAGTTGTGTAGAGACCTTAGGATCTTAAGAGAATAGGACTATGAGGAAACTCAAGAGGTGACCCAGACCATCTGCAAAGGTGAAGGCAAGAATGATGATTCTTATGTTAAATACAAACTAAAGGTTGGTTTTTAAAACTCCAGTGGTTGAAGCTCCTCAGCCTCTTAGTCAGTTTATTACCATACTTCTCCTATCCCATCTTTTAGGAAATTCAGGCACTCTGAACAATTTAATCATCTGTTTCTGTTTTCAACCTACTGTCATTACATGTCTAATGTTCTTCAGGTGATAGAGAAAAGTTCACTTGAACTTCTTTTGGGTGAGTGTATGAAGACCAGAAGTTAAAACTAACCAGTGACAGGAAAGAGATGAGTTCCTTTAACAAGTCTCCACATACAACATTGTAGATCCTTTTTGCTACCAAATATTGAATGAAATTGATGTACGAAACACAGAAGCCACTACTCTGTGGCTTATCAATGCAAGAAACAACAAAGTCAAAAACTGACCAGGCCAAAAGTCTTATTGCTCATACTAAGATGTGAAAACCCATGTAAAAGTTCAATTATAGGTCCTTTGAAGATTACAGAGCACAGTTATAGTTTTGGCTTTCAGACTTCCAGGGCAATCTATCAATGTCTTTCACAGCTAGTCTTCCACAATACTGGAGAGACTTTTCATTTTCACATGTGCTCTTATACTTGCTCACTAATTTTCTACCAAGCCATTTTGAGAGCAGGTTCAAATATACACTTTGACCTTAAGTACATTCACACAGACTATTAAAAATACTGCCTTTAAACAAGTTCCATGCAGAGGAAAATATAGCATTCGTTAACTACAATTTGCAGTTTCAGAGCTACACTTGTCGCATCTAAGCTCAGAAATATATTCTACAATACAGACCATGGTGAGAACAGTCAAATTATTGTACCTAATTTGTGTGCAAAAGACAGAAATGTTCTTATTAGTAGAGTAATATAGTAGACAGCAATAAGTGAAGACATAACATTGAAGTGTTATATGTCACGTTCTGCTACTGTTCCTCTGGGTGAGCTGAAAAATATTTTTTTCTTCCTATGCTTCAGTTTATCTGGCTGCAAATTCAAGACTGAGATGTAAAATATCTTAATTAATTGGATAAAAATCTACATATTAAAAACTAAAGCAAGCTCTAATGTAAGACATGGGTGTCTCTAAGTTAGGACTTTAGAGAATTTAATGATCAGCTTCTTCTGACTTTACTGGAGCTTAGGTAAATCTCGAACATGGGCAGCACTGCACACAGCTAGAAACAGAAGCCCAGCCCTACAAAGAACTTTTCTAATCAAAGTGTTCACAAGTGAAGGAGCGACAGGGAAGGTTCGAGATCCTAATTTTAGACTGACATGCCTCACATCCCAGACTTGTGTTTTAGGGTCTTATTTGATCTTTTGGAAATAGTCTTAGCTACAATGTATTTATATTATGGTTCCATATATTCTTTAAAAACAATGCCTTCATTTTTTTAAACTGTATTCTGAATGATATTGTATGATAGCATATGATTATGAATTGCACTTCATTGGCAATTGCACATTTGTATCAAAGTTAGAATACTTAAAAGTTAACTTCTATTTTTGTACAAATTTCACATTCTCCATACGAAGAAAAATAAACATACACTTGAATTTTATAGTGTAGCTTTGTGAAATAGAAGCCATAAGATACTGAAAAAAGTTGTCCTTTTAACTTAACATTTCACCTAATAAATACAGATGCAGATATTCTTCCTTTCTATGCATCATATTAGGGATGCTAAATAAGAGTTGTGTCACATTAAAGAGCTCTGTATATAAGTAATGAAGCAGAACGTGAGTTTTCTCAGAAAGAATACTCCTTCAGGTCTTCAATTTATGCATCAGAATGAGACAGCAAGATACACAGCCCATAAAAACAGAAAGACTTTAATATTGTTTTCTCACTGCAACACCAAAACGTATCTCCATATTCAGTGCTGGTATTTGAAACTCATCAATGGAATGAAAAGTCAGACTACCTTTTACAATGGCAAAAATTGCAGATGTTACAGGTAAAATACCAAATAAACTAGTTCATTTTCTGATTAAAAAATATGAGGATAGTCATGTCTAGCACATGCTAGATTGAGAAAATTTTCTCAACATATAATCTTTGACTTTTTCTCTAGACATACTGCAAGACATTCAATATATAATGTGTTTCCAGTCAATCTTACAAAATTTAACAAAACTAACTATGTGGGACAACAGCAGGTGGAATTAGGGTCAGCATTTGAATTGATGCATATCTTTAATTACCAGATAATAAAATATTGATCCCTACATAGAAGAAAACAGACAAGGTTATTCGACTTCAAAGGGTTTAGAGACATCAAAATTTGCCTCCTTTGCAAGCCCACAGAAGCTGGAAAATTTTCCAGATTCCCCACTTTAAAGAAGTGAAAATTGATGGCTGGAGAGGCAGCTAAGGTGCTGATCCCCTTTGGAAGCTGCAGGGTCCTTCCAGGAGTTCCTTTAACACCTGGTGTCTCAGCAGAATCCACAGGGTGAGCTGTGCAGGTTCCTCTAACACATTTGCAGAGAGGGAATGAAAAAATCTACGTAATAACTAAGGAGTCATCCATACTGATCGTCTAAAAATTCTGAGCACAAGGGAAGGGTTTTTGATCATGTGGGTATCAGAAAACAAGCTGCCAAAGCAAGGTTCATGCAAGCACATCTGTCCTTTTGAATATTATGCTGATTTATCATCCCTTTTTAAAATTGCGGGTAAAGAGGGCAAATGCTGACAAGGGCACTCAATAAGTTTCATCAATGAGGACAAAAATACTCATCTGGAAAACTCTAGACAGTACCTGAATGCTGCCTGAAAAAATGGTCGGAGACAAACATAAAGTCTTTTCAAGGTGGCCTAAATGTTGTTCACAAGAGATTACAATTATTAAAGTATTATACTTAGCACAGAAGAAAATAGGCTTTCAGGAAGGACCTAGCAAGTTGTCACCTTGAGGAAGTTCAGCTCAAGCTTTCTGATTAATATATCTGTAACGCAGCCAATGCATAGGCCTTTGATAAATCTGATTATTACTGTATCAAATAAATGGCTCATTTATCAGCCTTTGTGTAGCTTGGCTGTGTTCACATGCATGCCCGTGGAAGATAATCACAACGAGCTTGCAACAAAACAAATTGGTTTGTTCTAGCTGGCGTAGTAATTAGGAGAAATTGGGGGGGATGGAGATCAAAGGTTCACAGTGTAAGAAGTAGTGAGTGCTCCACAAAGGAAAAATAAAAGGAAAATTGTCCTGGTTGAAGTGTATTGTTCAAGATAAATGCTTGCAATAAAGCAAAAATTTGTTTCTTGACAAGCACTCACAAAAAGCTAAAATACATATAAAAGTGTGACTAATCTACTGGGTAATTATAAAAAGTAGAAGTAAACATTTGCATTTTTAAGATAGGCTTTTATAGGCATTTTGTACTGATGCCCATCATGTAACAAATCTCCCTGAGCAAGACTGTGGTATTAGCTGACATTTGAGTGTTTCTGTACAAAGAAATACCACAATATGGCCTTCTAATTGCTCTACCACTCATACATTGTGTATTATGTTTTCACAGTAGTTTCCGGTCCTCTCTATCCATGCAGTCTAAATAGCTAAGCACTGTAAAAGCCAAATGAAGCATGAAACTTCAGCAAAAGCAAAATGAAAGGTGAAACAAGACCTCCAGGACACAAAATCGAACAGGATGACAAATGACTGGGGACTGGGTGTCAGTAGTCATCCTCCCAGAGTTCCAAGTAAATACTCTTCACATGCCTTGGTTGAAGCTGATACCCCATTTCCACTATCTACAACCACTTTTTAAAGTTTAAATTGTATTAAAACGTTTTCTCTTCCAGATTTCTGAGAGTCCATAAGCCACACCTTCTCCAGAATCTTACTTCCTTATTTTTCAGTGAAATAGTTTGTCAGATCGTGTTCATTCAACCAGATGGCTGAAATCTCTTTACCAATAACCCATTCACTTTATTATTTATTACTGCACATCTGCAAAATTTACCAGAAAAAAAATGGAGCTGTGTTCAACAACGTGCTAGCATTTGTATGCTCCCGCAAGGCGGAGAAACTAATGTTTGCCCAAAAGTGGCAAAACGGTATATCATTCTGCTTCTCCAGTACAGACTCTCAGTCTTCTTCTCCTCATGGTGAGTGAACTCAGAACATTGTACTGACTATTGGCTTTCTTCTTAACATTTAAAAAAATTGTAAACTTATTGTTATCCTCCTTGTACTCACTATTGATATTTAGTTGATTCCCTCTAACGATTTTTGTGACTGACATATATCGCCATCCAGTAACCACCTTTTATACACTTATTTTTAAAATTATACATAGAAGTTTTCACAACTTCTTACAAACAGGATAGCTTCTCAACCAGTGTAACATTTTCCTTCATGGAATCCTTTTTGAGTATCTGATTGATATCGTGAACTACTTCCATTTTCTGTTAATGATTTTTACTGCCTTGCCAGTATTCTGATAAAAGATTTTGTTATATATAAAGTCTCTTTTTAAGAATAGATGATGTATTTTAGGTTGTATTCCTTATGCACAACTTACTTAAAATGTTAATAGTCACTGAAGTCATGAACACAATTGGGAAATTCAGTCGTTACCAGTTGGTAGCTGATCTATTTGTCTCTCTTTTTCTAACAGTAAAAAAGGATGGACACGAACAGAGTAATGAATGATGTGATGTTATTCAAAGGCCCAGAATAAACATCCCTAATTTAACCAGTCCATCTTCTGACCCAAAGCAAATAACTCCTACTGAGACTGTTGGTAAATTTCCCACGCTGGAGTAGCCGCTTTTCTCCTCTAGAAAACCGCTAATGGCCTGAAATCCATAGCTTTGGCAGATTCGCCTCCCTTCTGGGGCATGACTTCACTCAGAAAGGAATCCACTGCTGAAGCGCTTCATTCCTTTGTGTCAATGTCAGCAATAACAAAAGTGACTTGCCAGTGTAATCCTCTTTGATGTTGACCCAGCAGAAGGATATGACTGAATGTGACCTTTGACTTCTTCTGAGGTCTCTCTGCAAAAGTTCCCCTTCTCCAGCTTTGGTCAGGTCCCCATTTCCCCACTAATTATTGTATTATTTCTCCCTACAAAGACTCAAATACATAATGAATGAGCAAGACCTGCATAGTAAACCCTATTCAGTCCTGACACGGTGGCTACTTGTGTGGAAAGCCTGTAATGCACAGTGATGAGTGGGCTACTGCTGTCCCTGACTGTCAGAGCTGGCTTCTTCCCCCCAAAAAAGACTGCTCACTACATTTCAAAGACAATTTTTAGCTGGAGGTTCTCAAGTCTGAGAGACTACAGGTTAGGAGTATCTGTTTTGTTCATAACACTAAGGTGGCAGCTTTTTGCTTTTGGGCAATTTTACAGGATAAAGAAGAGATACAGCATCCCAAGATGAGTTAGCACTGTGGTATAACAAAGAGATCTTATGGTGCTCCTCTGATCTCCTCACTCTCCTTCTGTTTCATTTTCTCCTGCCATCTGTTGACTGTAAATTTCTGAAACGTGTTCCTCTCTTTCAGAACTTAAAAAGAAAGGAGTAAAAACATGAGAGATCCCAGAAATTATCCCCAAATGGAAAAACAAACCGTCCATCAGATTGACAGAAGCCTGTAAAATAAACAGAAAGTCTTAGCTGTTCCTTAAAGGAAGGTGAACAATGTAGAAGAAGTGTTTGTTTAGATGCTATGCTAGTACTTTCTTTTATGACAAGAGGAGATTTAAAACGTGGCACATCACATGTCACCACAGTAAAGAGTATTCACAGATAGAGTTGCATTCAGAAACACCTGTACGTATCAGCGCTGCACCTTCTGACAGCCATCCATTATGTGTAACACAAAGGCACTGAGATATCACAGTACCAACACAGGCAAGCAGATGCAGAGGACTAAGTTTAGAAGATGAATATAAAATGTGACATGAAACTTGTGAAATCTAATAGCCAATAAGCAATGCAACACAGCTGACAAGCATAAGAAAAAAAAAAACAGTTTATTGTTTCAAATATAATTATGTGGAAATAAACTTTTACTCTGAATTTCCCTCTCATTGACCTACACATTTCTGGAAATCATAGTGTGGTTAAATATTTAGCTTTACAGGCACTTTAACAGTGTTGGAAAATGAAGACAAATTACAGGCATTGGCAGGTATTTCGTCCTTTCATGGGGCCTGTAATGGAGAAAGTTCCTGCATTAATTGCATATGCACGAATACCAAACAGCAGTCAGCCCCATACACACTAAGTGTTCTCTGCACTTATTGCCAACATTAAGTAAATAACATATCCGTGGGATAAAATCTCTTTTAGCCAATGCTAATCAACAACTTTGCATTTGCAGGTGCCCAAACCACCCTGCACTAAGGCACATCCACGGCATGTTGTCATGTCTAAAGATATAAAAGTTTAAAAGATATAAAAGATGGTCAGCTTTGATTTGGTATTTTGTTATATCTTTTTCTAAACTACTCTTAAAGTAAACACAGATTTGTGCTCCAAAATTTTTGGAAGGCCATATAAGCCAGCATTCTCATTTTATTTCTGCAGCGTGCTGTCTCTTTCTTCTTTTCAAAAAAACACCACAAGGTCCAGGTAGTTAACTGATGTCACAGACTGTCCATAGGTTAAAGCATAAAACTATGCTTTAGATTACCATAGTATATATCTTTTTGTCTGTTTGTTTGTTTGGGGCTTTTTTGGTTGGTGGGGTTTGGGTTTTTTTTTTTTTTTTGCACAAGCATTATAGGACAAGATGAGAAATACTAACCTTTGAAATGAATTCAATAAATATTTGAGCAATAAGAAGTTTACGTTTTCCTTCACTTCTCTGCAATGTGTGCACTATTTGGGGTTTATTGCCTCTATGCAGGCTGAAACTGATCAGAAGGTTTATAAGCTTTACTAATAATTACCCATAGTATCCTGCAATGCTGTGACTTTTTTTCATTGCCTTCATACACAGTCTGTAAAAATCCTGTTATTTTGCTAGAATTAAGTGGCAAAATAATGACCTTGTAATTCTGGAGTAGTTTCCAGATGTCAGCTTAAAGAGTTTAAGGAAGCTTTAGTTTATTTCTATCTGTCTATCTATCTATCTATCTATCTATCTATCTATCTATCTATCTATCTATCTATCTATCTATCTATCTATCCATCCATCCATCTATCCATCCATCTATCCATCTATCCCTTTATTTATTTCTTTCTTTTTACATCAGACTTTCACAGATTTTCACTGAGGTCTGTAACTACTTCTTTCTAAAAAAGTATCAACAACTTGTGAAAATTGTCAAGCTCTCTAATGTCGCTTGAATAGAACAGAAACATAGATAGATAGAAAGATAGAATAACTCTCTTATCTTATGGTCTGGAGAAACTTCTAACAACCTACAATGTTAGGAGTGGTGTGTAGGTTTCAGAAGGACAGTTTACTTTGGTCACTTAGAAAGGATATGCAGTGAGTTTAAAACTGGCAGTAGTTAGCACTGGATAACATACACATTTTGTTTAAAAGTGTGGGTTGCTTTCATGCTAATACCTGGTGTTTCTCATGCGGAGTTTCATGCATTGCTGTACTAGTGTCTGCCTCTATTATAAAGTACTATTTATCTTAAATGCTAAAGATAAGCATAGTTTAGCAGTATTTCACAATGAACAAGATAGAATGACGTGGTAGGAAACAATGATTTCAGATTNCACAGGATTAGTTATGCACTATAATTTAAAAATACGTTAAGAAAATAAATGATTTTTTTCTTCTTATATTAAAAGTTATAAAGGGATAGCTCTTTGATCTTCAAAGTGTCTCACTTCAAAATAACTCTGTAAATTATATCTCTTGTTCTGCTAAAATTCACTTCCATGTAATTATTTTTTTCACAGGAACTGTTTGTAGGTCCCTGACACTGAACTGCGTGTGATGCATTGCAAAACCGATTTTACATATTCTTTATATTTCATCACCTTCTATCCTGTGCTAATGAATGGGTTCCAAAAGATTCTAAGTAATTAGGAAGTGTAAGTGCATATTCAAAGGTGACATAGGTTCAGAGCTATTTATTAAGGGATAAATCCACAAAAGAACTAAGGAAGGCGCAGAATGAAGTGCCTAAAAAAAGCATGAAAGGACACTGATCCCCGAAAGCCTGTTTTTTGGCTGTGACTTAACTGTAGTCTTTTTCTGGTAGTGGCCTAGTATGGGAATACCTTTAGTCTTGATGACAGAAACAAAGACCTGATGGCAGACTTGTAGGGTTTTAAAGGGTATTTTTGATGGATTAATCACAAGAATATTGAGATATGCATACTTCATTGTCTGGCAAAATGCCATGCCCATTTTCTGTTTGAAAAGCTTAATGGAAATTTTTTCCCAGTAGTCAGGAAGAAGTAGGTTCAGATTTCAGCCTCTGCTCAGATGGAGCCTTGGGCAGCAGCACAGGGCTTTCCTGTTAGAGCTGATCCAAACTGTGGCATGAGTAAATGGTGTGAGGAGCTGTGCTATACATATGCCCTTCTCCTTACACAGCTTATAACCAGCAAACTGTTTTATTTCTCTCTCAGTTCTTTTGCATTTGAGCTCACCGAAAAGATGTTGACCCTCCGCTGTCACATGATGAGTTTTTTATCGGTAATTTAAAAACCAGTTTCAAGCCAAAACTCCAGGTTGGCATTCTCACTGGCAGGTTCATCAACAAACGAACCCACCAGCTTTCCACCGGAGCTGAGATCCTCAGTGCTGTTATCATGCAGACACACCAACTAAGAAGAAACACAAAAGAAAGAGTAGAAAATGTGCTGTCAATCTATATAATACTGAAGTTAGTATTACTCATTTAAGTTGCTTTTAGAAAAGTAAACTGAATTCTGATATCCTCTCTAAGAATGATGATATTTTTTGAGCATCTGTAGAGCAGCTTGCTATCTATATTCTTTATTTACCAGAAGGTATTGATTCTATAACTGTATTGTCCTTACATCTAGATCTTTCTGAGACAACTTTTTAGATTCTTAATCAGAAAGAATCAATATTAGTTCCAGCACATTCAAAAAGAGCTTATTTTTGATGTTTTCTGGAAAAAGTTGTCATTATAATAGCATATGTTAATCAAAGGGTGATAATAAGATTCTGGGCAAGTGTTTATGGAAATAATTTATCTGCTTAAATGGACTCCAATTGTGGAAGTATCTATACATCTTAGCAAAGTTTTTATTTTATGGACATGAAAAGGAGTATCTGTTTGAAGAAATAACTTTGGAAGATTAGTACCAATCACAATCTGTCGTTAGAATGAACTGGAAGGGCAGAGCACTGGGCAACACAGAGTTTATGAACATTTGTATCTTTTTCTATTCCTTGTCTGTTCCCTACAGCACTGATTTCAAAGCTGCCTTCTGCACCCTGTTGATAGTCTACCCAGGCACCTCTTAAAGAAAATTATGCTGACTTTCCAAGAAGAAGAAATTCCCAATAAAAAGTTTTTCAGATACTTACAGATCACAGGAAGTGGTAGCAACTCCAATTTGCCTTGAAAAATATTTTTTTCCCCACTCTCAAGTAAAATAAAATTAAGTGGCATCACCGTGGGGCACAGACTGTGCAAGAAGTCTGTGCAAGGGCAAAAGAAGCAAAGACACTTTGCAGACACCATCTTGCAATTCCTTGTTCTCATCACTTTGGTAAATTAGTTCTGACTATTGTGGAATGAAAGGTGACTTAATCCTAATAGCTTCTTCCTTTGCAAGTAAAGATAAAGCTGATTCCCATTTCTTAGAGAAAATCACAACTTTTCCATTAGGCAGATGGTTTTGTAATACCTGATTATGTCCAAACAGGAAATGTTACAAATTAGGTACCAGTCTATTTCCTGAGAGCAGCAAAAGAGTCTCTCTGTCCATTGAATCACACCATTATTAAAAGGTATGGGGTTTTTTTTAAGAAAGAAGACTGAGTAGTTAGTAAAAATTGGTTAGACTGTTATTTGCTAAACACAACCAAAACTACTAAAGACGGTATGAATTAGAGGATAAAGCCTTTTATACTTCTTTTGTACTTCTTTTATCTACATTAGCATGATACACATTTGTTATTCTACATTTGAAAAGGACTTTGAAATAGTTGGAAATTAAAATGAGTTTGTTTCCCATTTGGAGTAAAAAATAAGGAGTCACTAAGGATCATTATGTGTATGCTGGAGTTTTCCTTGTATTATTGTCTAAAGTTTGTGTGGCATCTTGAAATTAGAATACATTACATACTGTGAGATGACCTCCAGCTGGGCATGTTCACAGTTAGGATATTACACAGAAAGCTGCCAACTTGCCTTTTCAAATACCAAGGGTGCCTTCTTGCACAGTCTTTGTGTTACCTTTGGCAAGTATAGCAAGGCATTATCTTGACACCTTCTCTCACAGGTTAGGCAGGACCGCTCATAGAATCATAGAACCATAGGGTTGGAAGGGACCTCGAAAGATCATCTAGTCCAACCCCCCTGCCAGAGCAGGGTCACCTAGAGCACATCACACAGGAACGCGTCCAGGCGGGTTTTGAATGTCTCCAGTGAAGGAGACTCCACAACCTCTCTGGGCAGCCTGTTCCAGTGCTCTGTCACTCTCACAGTAAAAAAATTCTTCCTGATATTCCTCTTGAATCTCCTATGCTCCAATTTGCATCCATTACTCCTTGTCCTATCACTGGTCATCACTGAAAACAACTTCACTCCGTCTTCCTGACACTCCCCCTTTACGTATTTTAAGACATTGATGAGGTCACCCCTCAGTCTCCTTTTCTCCAGACTAAAGAGACCCAGCTCCCTCAGCCTTTCCTCATAAGGGAGATGTTCCACTCCCTTAATCATCTTTGTGGCTCTGCGCTGGACTC